>JAJPUD010002012.1:308802-346784 GCA_023553655.1 Myrmecobius fasciatus | reverse complement strand
GTTTATTGAGTAGGGGGATAATATAGTTAGATCTATGTTTTTGAGGAATGGTTCTTGACCTTGCATGTTTTGTGACTATTTCCTGTATATTTTAGGCTTTCAGATTCCTGTCAGAAGTAATTGATTTGAAGACAGGTCACCAAGAGTTTGGTGGCCATGTATAACAATGAATACAGGGCTAATTTTGGGGTTCAAGGAACTGGGTTCAAAGTCCACTCACCTTTGCTCATTTACTTTGACAGACAACTCATTTCAAACTTTTCTGGTCCGCAGTTTATCCTTTTTTTTTTTTTCTAAAATTAGAGCTGGACTAGGTTTATCTAAATTTCCAATTCTCTGAGATCCTTCCTACAGTGGAATCTGTGATTCTATGACATGTGGAGGCTTGGAGAGAATTCTAGTGGGGAGATGGAGGGAGAAGAGCATGAGCAGAAGTTCTCTCCCCTTCTTCAGGCCACAAAAGCAAATATTCAGAATTCAGTGGGCAGGAAAAACACAGCTGGCACACCACATTGCTGCCCAATACTAACTGAACGTTTAGACTGTTCTTTTGTGAAATAAGACCATACTCTTGTTAATTAATTCAACCTTGTAACAAATCTATCAGGGAAACATCGATATACCTATAAAGTGATTTTATCTTGAGTGCTCATAGCCATGGAACAGCCAAATAGAACCTGAACTCAGTTGTGCTCCTAAAGAATTCTTTCCTCCATTGAAACAACTCAGAAAAACAGGAACCTATTGGCCATAATCACAGCCCCTTACCCATTGGACGTTTTGTTTTGGGGGTTATGTGCTAAGCTTTCTCTTTTTTGGATTTTGGATCCCATTTTAATGATGATATCAAATGACTTTAAAAATTTTACTGAGGTAAATTCTTTGAGTTGGAAACAGTGGTCACAAATTGTCCAGGAAACTAAGGATTTTTCTATTATGTGATTGTTTCTTTTTTTTCTTCTTTTTTCTTTTCTTTTTTTTTTTTTGCTGCAAGAGTGCTGATATAAATATTTTGTCATATTTGGGACTTTTCTTCTGTCCCTGACTTCTTTTGGATATATAGATCCAGTTGTAAAAGGTCAAAGGGTATAAACAATTTAATGAATTTTCTTTCACAATTCCAAATTATTTTTAAAAATGGTGGGACCAATTCACAGTACTGTCAAATACACCTCCCTCCCTGTGTCTATATTCCCATAGTCTTTTCAATGTTAGTTCCAAATATAATTAGAGAGGCCTGTCTGCCCTTGACAAGGACTTTCATTCCTGATAAGACAGGATGAAAGAAGTTGGGACCAAAGAAGTTGGGACCAACTACCTCCACTCTGTTCTCAGAGAAAAGGGATACCAAACTGGAATTACATCTATCTGATCCCTTAAATATTGGTAGTCTAAGGGATCTGAATAGGTTCAATCTAACTTCTGATATTTGTGTCATTAATGGGGGGAAGGAGAACCCTAAACTCTATTGCCATGTCTTGATTCCTTTCCTACTAAATATCAGTTCCACAAAGAATAGACATAGTAACTAGCAAAGAAGCTCATTTATCTAAATCGAGAACAAAATATAAATCAAAGAAGAAATACATAGTAGAATATATACCAGGCAGTACAGAATGAAAGAGCTCACTTACTGAGAGCAAGGTAGCTCCACTCAGGTTAAGAGAGCTAAAGTTCTAGATCTCACTCAATAGGAAACTTTCCAAGGTATCTATGTGAAAGCCAGGGACAGGGGCATGGATGGAGACTTCTGGATCTTCTCATGCCTTCCCAAAGTCTTTCTATTCCTCAATATGAAGTAAGGTTCATTCTCTTCCCTCTCAAAGCTATAAACCAGGAGCACCCAAAACAACTTGGCACTTGAGAAGATTGGGCAGGAACTGAAGGTCTCTCACTCTTACCTACCCGGCCAGGCTCCTTACATGGGGCAGGGTAGGTATCTCCACCAATAAGGAGAGAGTCCCATAGCAATGAATTTTGGGACAGGGGTTACATTATTATAGATGTCTCTTTTCTTTAATGATTATTATCTTTTTGTGTTAACAGCAATGATGTTATCAAATTAATTTGACATATGGGAAATCTGTGGGTCAAGTGAGCAATTGGGAACTCATGTCAATTGTCTTCTTCATCTGTAATGATTTAGGCAGGTCTTAATCTCTTCTAGCTTCATCTAAGCTATAATTACACATTTGTGGGTTTTTTTTTTGTTTGGGTGTATGATTTTATCAATGTGTTAGAGTTTCAGTATGGAAACTCCCTCCACAGATGCAAATAATAGCATCCTTATCTTTGAATCTCTGTGAGAATTGCCTGGGATTATTTCAAGGTCAAACAAGGAAAGACATGAATCCTGGTCTTCCTGGACTTGAAAAAAGCTACATTCACTATACCACATTACTTTTGAAATTTTTAGATAGAAAAATCATCTGGGTTGTATCTTCAAATTGAGCTGATTGACTGTGATACATATTTGAGAATTTGGTGAGGTTGTTCGAGACCAGAAAATACTGATTGTTCTGATTCTAGCACATAGAGGAAATCTGGATCAGGAGCCCTAGGATCTGAATTTGAATTTGAAACTTATTGCTTTGTGACCTTAAATAAATCATTCAATGCCACTGGGCTTTAATTTCTTCATCTGTAAAATGTAACTGCCCAGCTAAATGACTGATGATTTGAAGGCTCCTAGGTCAAGTGTTGTCGGGGATACTTTCAGTGATGTGCACCCCTTTCTCTTTTGCTTCTCCTCTTCCCTCCCCTCCTTCCCCCTTCTCTTCTTTTCCATCCGTTCCCTTCTCCTCCCCTCCTCTGCTTTTTTTCTCTACCTTCCCTCCCAAATCAAGCTATTTATTTTAAAAATATTCATTATGCATGCCGATCTGATTCTGCTTACTTTATTCTTCATAAGTTCATTGATTCTTGCCATGATTCTTTAAATTCATCAGTTAATATTCTTAGGGTGCTATGATAATTCCATTCCATTCATATATTATAATTGGTCCAACCATTTCCCAATTGATGGGCAACCACTGTGTTGCTCGTTTTCTGGCAATATTGAAAGCACCTACTATGTTCAAGGCACTATGAGAAGCACAGGAGGTATTGGAGGAAGGAAGTGTAAATGTCACACTGATGGAACAGAAGCTTGAAGCCTGTTCTGTGACTTGTCTGAATAATGAATATCCTAAGTCTGTGCCCTATTCTATTTTCCTTGTCTTTGTAAGACATCCTAAATTTTCAAAAAATTCCCTGTGAAATTGACACAGATCATTTTCTATCCAATGTTTCTTGTGACGGCATTTAAGTAAAGCCATGTTCCTTCTCAGCAATTGTCTTCAATGTCCAGGAAACACGCCAAGATGTTTCTGACGGACAGAGTGGGACATGCCAAGTTTATCATGTTTACAACTGCTTTTTGCCATCCCACGATCAATTCTTATAATATCATCAAAATCTTATTTGTATACTTTTGGCCTGTCTTTTGCCTTAATCATTTAAAGTGCTCCTAACTTCCCTCTTATTTTTGAGTTGCATGTATTAGTTTTAATCACTCGATCTCTCCATTAGCTGCCGCCTGTGACTAATTTGTTGCTCAGTGTTTTTCTTTGACCCGTAAGGCATTTTCATCAGGGTACAGAACTCTGTTGGCAGATTGCATATAATCTGCACTTTTTTTTCACATTTTGCTTAGTTACAACAAATGCAGATTTGCAACTTTAGATGAAATCCACGTTTTCATAAGAAGGAAAACAGATGATAATTTAGTATTTAGAGAAAGAAGCAAAACAACCTAGAATAAATGATGAATATTGATTTTTAAAAGTTGAGTACCAAAGGATTGGTTTGAGATGAAATCTTTGCTTCCTTTTAGAGTTGTTCATTCTATGGTTTTTCAAAGTTGGTTAATAATAATACATTTATTTTGTATGGAGTAGGACCCCAGTTAATCAAGCAATCAATCATTGATTAACCACATCTCAGCCACCTCCATCAGTCAGTCAATTAATTAGTGGTTCCTATGTATCAGCCACTGTACTTACTGAGTTTTAGAGTTACAAAGCAAGGTGAAAGACAATCTCTGCTCTCAAAGAATTCACAAACCTAATATATTCATTACGGAATTCATTGTGTAATTTCTCCCAATTTACCTATCCCTCCTCCAATCTTTCCTATTTCTGCCAATTGTATTTCCATCCTCTAGTCACCCAAGTTCTCAATCTTGGGGTTTTCCTTGACTTCCTCTTACTTTAACACCTTTCTCCCTCTCCACCCCACTCCCAATCCATGACTGATTAATCAATGGTCAAATCTTGTCCATCCCCTTCCCACCATCTTTCATATTCACCTTTTGTTTACTTGGTCTTTACCACTGTTCCCTTGAATTACTGCAATGATCTTCTAAGTTTCTTCTCTCTCTAGTCTATTCTCCACTCAACTACTAAATGGATATTCCTGCACTACAGATGCTATTTCCCCCTTCCCCACTACCCTCACCACAACCTCTCACTCCAAAATATTCCATTATTCTCAGTTGCTTCCAGGATAAATCAGAGAGGATTTTCAATAAGGGACAGGTAAAGAGAGCTGGTGAAGAGAGACCATTTTTGCCATCTTTGACTGCTGGGTGACATAGTGGATGAAATGCTGAGCTTGGGGTCTTCTTGACCCCAAATCCCCAAGTTCAAATCCAGCCTCAGATATAGACTAATTGTGTGACCTGTTTTTCTCAGTTTCCTCATTATTAGTAAAATGGGAATAACAATAGCACCTACCTCCCAGGGTTGTTGTGAGGATGATGAAATAATAAATTAACAATAAAATGAGATAATAATTGTGAAGTGATTAGTACAGGGTCTAGTACATGGGACACAATCCCTGCTTAAATGAATTTTAGCTATTGTTATTCAGTTTTCCTTCAGAGAGACCTATTGTGGAGAGTGATTGACAAAGACTTAAGGAGAAATTAGTCTCTATAGTGATAGGTTGGGGAAGATGAGATGATGAAGAATACTACATCCAAGCAGCATTGTCCCAAGAGATTGGACCCCATTCTCAAGTACTACTGATATGTCCCCTGTGGCAGAGGTCACAAAAAAGGGAAGAAACAGAGAGTGAAGGCTGTGTTGTTAGGGCCATTAAATATTTAACAACTGGCTCTCTTGAAAAAAAAAGTACACTTATCACACTTTTAAGTTTAATCTGCATTATGAACGCTTCCCCCCCCCACCTTCTTAAGTTGAGACAATTAACAAAAGAATCAGTCAAGCCTTGGTTTCCAAGGTGTAAATGTTCACACTGAAAATTTAACAATTGACTCTAGCATAACTCTGCAGAGAGATTTGTTGATGACACCCAGTAGAAGTAGAGGCTTGACCTGTGAAGGAAGAAGCAGAAGAGGAGGGCAGGCTGAGAAGCATCTGCTGGAGGTAAGGTCAGCTTGACTCAGGTTAAGAGTCCAAGGCTATCAAATAAAGCATCTCCTGAGCATAATGGGGAATCTAAAGATAGGATCTCATAGCAAGAGGATGTGGGCCAGGCATTGGACTTGTATTCAGTCACTTGAAGGCTCATGACTCTGTTATTCATAAGCAAAAGAATTATGGAAAGAAAGTTCATTCCAACTGGCACTGCCACCTTTACGTAGGTGAGGAGGACTTCTTGTACCAAGAGTGTGACGTTTAGTTGCTAGACTGTTCATCATGGCCAAGAGATGATGGGAGCTCCTGTTCCTGAAAGGGAACCTCAAGAAATCTCAGAATTGGAAAGATGCATAAAAATTATTTGTGAATTCTTACCATGTACCAAGAACTATGCTAAGTACTTTTGATAGAAATAGAAAAATTAAGACAGTCTCTGATTTCAAGTGCCTCATACTCTAATTGGGGGATATGATACTTGAAAGTTTATCTGTCAGAGAAATAGATGCTAAGGCCCACGGATCCCAAGGAAAATCCAAGGAGGCATCTGGTCCAAACTTGACCAGAAAAGAAATTACTTTGGTAACTGACCCAACAAGTGGTTTTCTCCTAGCATCCTCCTGTCTAGGCCCTCCTCTTCAACTTTGCCCTCTCATTCCCTCAGCCCAAGGAAGAACTTCTGGGCATACTTTCTATCCTAGACTCCTTTTCTAATCCAGTTTAAGAACCCTTTTGGAGTACTGGTTGGGTAAATGCACAACCCCAAGTTGGAAGCAGTTGCTGTTGAGTAGGGGAAGAAATGGTGCTGATGTTCTTAGGCTTCTTGGTCTTAGTAGCCTGTTGATGGAGGCTGGTGTTATTTAGGATGATCGAATCTTTGTTCAGATAGAAGTAAAGTTGATGGGCTGGTCAGTGTTACTTCTCCCAGGATTTTTGGATATAGATCCTGGGCTACTTCCACTTAGCACAATCTTTAGAAGAAAGTAGACTCTTACTAAATATTTGGGTCGATATAAAAACAAAAGGGGAATATCTTTTTAATAAATACTTGCTGAGTGAAATAACTCAGGTACTTTTCCATTTGTTTTAGTGGCAATTAATTCAGATGTGTAAGCTTGCCCTGTGATGCTTTGGTACTATTTGACACCTCCAAAACCTGCATTCTTCCTCTTACGGTACAATGCCTTCTTCATTGTGATAAAAATCAAAAGAATTCTAAAAGTAAATGATGGATAGAACTAATACAGTTCAATAGTTTCCATTTGGTGGTTTGTGACTCCCTTGGGGGTTTATGAAGATGGTCCAAGGAGTTCTTGCCAAAAATTCCTTAATAGAGTCTTATGAAAGAAATAATTATTTTTGATTATGATTTTCTAATTGTATTTTCATAGAATATTTCACACATATACTTTTATACAATTATGCAAGTTTTAATTTGGAGTTCTTTGGGTCAACAATTATCATTGTATTTATTATAAACAATGGGTAAATCTTAAAGTATATTATAAGTAGTATATTATATTATTCTGGGGATTCAAGAACATTGAACACCACTGTATTAGGTTAAAATGAGATTGAGATGAATGAGATTTGAGGATGCTGGCAAAATACTCCTTAGTCACAATGAGATTTTTAGCCCTACAAACAAAATGAACTCGGGTTCTGAGTGAAGATGTTCCCTTTACTCTCAGTCTTTTGAAATGACTTCCATTGAGACTTTAATGGTCCTTGCTTCAGGAAATGACTTTATTGATGCCATTTGGAATAAAATAACTCTAAAAATGAGCTACTTACCAAATTTCCAACTTCTCTGATGTCAGTGAGTATTGAGATTAAAAAGTAGATTTTAAAAGATTTTCTATGGTAAACTCTTATTAATGTGAAATCCTGACACCTTTAAATCTCAAATAATCAGAATTTCCTTTCTTTTCCTTTCCCTCTTCTTTCCTTTCTTTTCCTTTCCCTCTTCTCTCCTTTCTTTTCCTTTCCCTCTTCTCTCCTTTCTTTTCTTTTCCTTCATCTCTCCTTTATTTTCCTTTCCTTTGTCTCTCCTTTATTTTCCTTTCCTTCTCTCCTTTATTTTCTCTTCCTTCCATATCTCCTCCATCCTCCTGTTTGTCTGTATATATCTTGTTTTACACAGTTTGTTGTCTTCCCCCATTAGACTGCAAGCTCCTTGAGGGCAGGGATTATTATTTTTTGCCTCTTTTTGTATCCCCAGTACTTAACATAGTGCCCATCACATAGAAAACACAATAATTATTGACTAATTATTTTTTTTTGCAAGACCATTGGGGTTAAGTGACTTGCCCAGAGTTACACAACTAAGAAGTGCTAAATGTCTGAAGCCAGATTTGAACTCAGGACTTCTTGACTCCAGGGTTGATGCTCTATACACTGTGTCATCTAGCTACTCTAGACTATTTTTAATTAAAGAAAAGACAAATGGCAAAATAACAAGTGAAATCAGAGATTTATTTTTTAAAGTAATTTATAGGGTTTGACTCACAACAGAGGAAACAGCATAGTGAAAAGAATAAGAGATTTGGAATTAAGGAAGGCTCCAACATTTACTAACTGTATGAATGCCAAATTCATTTGGTAGAGTAAGCAGCGTGAGACCTTAGAAAATGTATTGGCTCTGCAAAGGAACTGGATTCAAATCTTGCTTTTGATTCTTATTAGCCATATCTGGGCAAATTTCTTAACCCCTTTGGATTGCAGAAAGCACAATGGAGAGAGCTCAGTAAGATACAGGACAATCCTTGGAGTCAGGGAGACTTGAGTTTGGAGCTCGTCTCAACTGCCTGTTAGCTGTGTGGTAAACTGAACAAGTCACTTCACCTCACTTCAGTCCTCAATTATGAAATGGAGATAAAATAAAAGGGGGGTAAAGAAGACAAATCAAATGATTCATGGAATTGATGAGCTTATAAGAATTAAAGTTTCTTTTTTCTTCTAATAAATAAGTTAAAAGACAAAACCAAAAATAATCTTTTTCATGAAATACCTCTTTGGGAGGGCAAAGAGAGGATATTGGGGGAAATGATGAAGACATCAATAAAAACTTAGTTAAAACCCCCAAAATGTGCAAGAGTTGTTGTGAGGACAAAATGAGATATTTGTAAAGCAGTTTGCAAACCTTAAGGTTCTATATTCCATAAATGAAGGGGACCAGCTGGTCCCTGAGATCCATTTCAGCTCTAAATCCATTATCCTATGATCTCTTTGAAATACTTTCTCTCATCCACAAAGGATGGGAAAAAACCTTCCAGGGCTTTATACATGTAGGGAGGGCCTGGGAAAGACTAATTTGATAAACTGGAAAGACTGATTTGATAAACTGGAAAGAATGCTGGATTTGGAGTTCAAATCTCCACTATGTAGTAACTACTTGAGAGACTTTTAGGCAATCAATTAACTTTTTTTTTAAATTTTTTTTTAAATTTTATTTTATTTGCATAACATATGTGTGGGTAATTCCTCAACAATAACCCTTACATAGCTTTCCGTTACAAATTTTCCCCCCAACTCCCCACCCCTCCCCTAGATGGCAGGATATCCACTACATGTTAATTATGTTAAAATATTGGCAAATCGAATATATGTATACATATTTCCAAACTTATCATTGTTGTGCAAGAAAAATCTTATCTACACAAACGATATATCAGATAAAGGAAACACAATGTAAGCAAACATCAATCAAGGAGTATGAGAATGTTATGTTGTGGTCCACATTTCACATCCCTCTCTCTGGGTGTATATGGCTTTCTTCAGTGAACAATTGGAGGTGGTTTGAAACATTTCATTGTTGAAGAGAGCCATGTCCATCAGAATTGATCGTCATATAGTACTGTTGTTGCCGTGTATAATGATCTCCTGGTTCTACTCATTTCACTCAGCATCAGTTCATGTAAGTCTCTCCAGGCCTCTCTGAAATCATCTTGCTGGTCATTTCTTACAGAACAATAATATTCTATAATATTCATATACCATAATTTATTCAGCCATTCTCCAATTGAAGGGCATCTATTCAATTTCCAGTTTCTAGCCACTACAAAAGGGGCTGCATCAATTAACTTTTCTGAGCCTCCATTTCATCCTTTAAAAATGAAGAGAGGGGGGCAGCTAGGTGGCGCAATGGATAGAGCACTAGCCCTGAAGTCAGGAGGAGCTGAGTTCAAATCTGGTCTCAGACACTTAGCATTCTCTAGCTGTGTGACTCTGGGCAAGTCACTTAACCTTAATTGCCTCAGCAAAAAGCAAAAAAAAAAAAAAATGAAGAGAGGGGCAGTTAGATGGTGCAGTGAATAGAACACCAGCTCTGAAATCAGAAGGATCTGAGCTCAAATTTGATCTCTTAACATTTAACATTTCCTAGATGTATGACCCTGGGCAAGTCACTTAACCCTAATTGCCTCAGCAAAAATAAATAAATAAAATTATTAAAAAATGAAGAGAATGGTTGAAATAACCTTGAATGGTCCGGATAGCTCTAAATTTGTGAGATTATGTTTTGCGAGGAGGGAGAGCAGAACCGAGGTTAGCAACATTCTAGCCTTCTTTGCTTAGTAAAGGTGTTGCTATTTGCAAAGAAGAGAAGAGTTAGTTAAAATCAGAGGAAGAAATTAGAAACCATTTCCTCATCACAGTTTCATTCAGCATCTTCTCTGTTTGAAGAAGTAGAGTTACAGCATGTAACACCTAAGGACTAATGTGGGTATATAACTCTAAATGATGTGATGGTTGAACTGAGAGATTCACAACTGAGACAATTTCTCTGCCTTCCTTCAAGTCAGCTCAAATCCCACTTCAATAAGATTTTCCCAATCCCTCCTGCTACTGTTATCTCCTCTCAGATTACTTTTTCTCCACTCTGCCAATATCTGGATTTTACCCAGTTGTTCTCATGTTTGTCTGGTCAACTGTTCTTACATACAAAACATCTAGAACCTGTGTTAGCCTGTGGGTGCAGGGAACTCAGCACAAAAAAAAATATGAATAGTTGTTCTAGGAATTTCTGGTTATAATGCTGATACCATAGGAAGACAAGCCCTCTTTCTTTCTTTTTTTTTTTTTATTAAAGCTTTTTATTTGTATAACATATGTATGGGTAGTTCCCCAGCATTGATCTTTACAAAGCTTTCCATTACAAATTTTACCCCCAGTCCCCTCCCCTCCCTTAGATGGCAGGAAGTCCACTACATGTTAATAATGTTGAAATGCTTGAGAAGTTATGCAAGAAAAAAAAAGAATCAGAGAAAGGCAACACACTGCAAGCAAATGTCAATAGAGATCATGAAAATGTTACGCTGTGGTCCATATTTCATATCCCTCTCTCTGGGTGAATATGGTTTTCTTCAGTGAACAATTGGAACAGGTTTGAGACAATGCTTTGCTGCAGAGAGCCATGTCCATCAGAATTGATCATCATGTAATACTGTTGTTGCTGTGTATGATGATCTCCTGGTTCTGCTCGTTTTATTCAGCATCAGTTCATGCAAGTCCCTCCAGGCCTCTCTGAAATCATCCTGCTGGTCGTTTCTTACAGAACAATAATATTCCATAACATTCATATACCATAATTTATTCAGCCACTCTCCAATTGATGGGCATCCCTTCAGTTTTCAGTTTCTAGCCACTACAAAAAGGGCTGTCACAAACATTCTTGCACATGTGGGTCCCTTTCCCTCCTTTAAGATTTCTTTGGGATATAGGCCCAATGGACACACTGCTGGGTCAAAGGGTATGCACAGTTTGACAACTTTTTGAGCATAGCTCCAAATTGCTTTCCAGAATGGTTGGATCAGTTCACAGTTCCACCAACAATGTATTAGTGTCCCAGTTTTCCCACATCCCCTCCAACATTCATCATTATCTTTTCATGTCATTTTAGCCAATCTGACAGGTGTGTAGTGGTATCACAGAGTTGTCTTAATTTGCATTTCTCTGATCAATAGTGATTTGGAGCAACTTTTCATATGACTAGAGATGGTTTTAATTTCATCATCTGAAAATTGTCTGTTCATATCCTTTGACCACTTATCTATTGAAGAGTGGCTTGAATTCTTATATATATGAGACAATTCTCTATATATTTTAGAAATGAGGCCTTTATCAGAACCATTAAATGTAAAGATGATTTCCCAATTTGATGCTTCCCTCCTAATCTTGTCTGCATTTGTTTTGTTTGTACAGAAACTTTTTAACTTAATATAATCAAAATTATCCATCTGGTGTTCAATTAGGAGTTCCAGGTCTTCTTTGGACATAAATTTATTCCATCTCCACAGGTCTGAGACATAAACCATATTACGTTCCTCTAACTTGCTTACAAAGTCCCTCTTTATATCTAGATCATGAACCCATTTAGATCTTATCTTGGTATGTGGTGTTAGGTATGGGTCAAGCCCTAATTTCTTCCACACTAGTTTCCAATTTTCCCAGCAGTTTTTGCCGAATAGAGAGTATTTATCCCAAAAGCTGGGGTCTTTGGGTTTATCAAACACTAGATTGTTAAGGTTAATGCCTAGGTTGTCCTGATAACCTATCCTGTGCCACTGATCGACTGCTCTATTTCTTAGCCAGTACCAAACGGTTTTGATGACCGCTGCTTTATAATATAGTTTTAGATCTGGTACAGCAAGGCCACCTTCATCTGCCTTTTTTTCATTAATCCCCTTGAAATCCTTGACCTTTTGTTCTTCCAAATGCTTTGCTACTATTTTTTCTAGATCTGTAAAATACTTTCTTGGGAGTTTGATTGGTATGGCACTAAATAAGTAGATTAGTTTGGATAGTATTGTCATTTTTATTATGTTCGCTCTGCCTACCCATGAGCACTTAATATTTTTCCAATTGATTAGGTCTGATTTTATTTATGTGGAAAGTGTTTTGTAATTTAGTTTGTATAGTTTCTGACTTTTCCTTGGCAGATAGATTCCCAAATATTTTATCCTATCATCTGTTATTTGGAATGGAATTTCTTTTTGTATCTCTTGCTGCTGAACTTTGTTGGTAATATATAAAAATGCTGATGATTTATGTGGATTAATTTTGAATCCTGCCACTTTGCTAAAATTGTGAATTGTTTTTTAGTTGAGTCTCTAGGGTTCTCTAAGTATACCATCATGTCATCTGCAAAGAGTGATAATTTGGTTTCTTCATTACCTACTCTGATTCCTTTTATCTCTTTTTCTTCTCTTATTGCTAAAACTAACATTTCTAATACAATATTAAATAGTAATGGTGACAGTGGGCAGCCTTGTTTCACTCCTGATCTTATTGGGAATGGTTTTAGTTTGTCTCCATTACATATGATGCTTGCTGATGGTTTTAAATAGATGCTACTGATCATTTTAAGGAAAAGCCCATTTATTCCTATATTCTCTAGTGTTTTTAATAGGAATGGGTGTTGAATTTTATCAAAGGCTTTTTCTGCATCTATTGAGATAATCATATGGTTTTTGTTAATTTGGTTATTAATATAATTAATTATGCTGATAGTTTTCCTAATATTGAACCAGCCCTGCATCCCTGGCATAAATTCTACTTGGTCATAGTGTACTATCCTGGGGATGACTTTCTGTAATCTCATTGCTAATATCTTATTTAAAATTTTTGCATCAATATTCATTAGGGAAATTGGTCTATAGTTTTCTTTCTCTGTTTTCACCCTACCTGGTTTAGCTATCAGCATCATATCGGTCTCATAGAAGGATTCTGGCAGTATACCTTCTGTCCCTATTTTCTCAAATAGTTTGTGTAGTATTGGAATTAATTGTTCTTTGAATGTTTGGTAGAATTCACGACAAGCCCTCTTTCTACAAGGTTCCTCCACAATTATTAATGTCCCATGATGTTTACTACTATTTTAATATTCCCCATTTTTTGTTGTTTTTTATTTATTTTTTTGGAAAGCTTTTTATTTGCATAACATAGGTATGGGTAATTCTTCAACACTGACCCTTACAAAGCTTTCTGTTACAATTTTTTCCCCCTAGTCCCCACCACTCCCCTAGATGGCAGGAAATCCACTACATGTTAATTATGTTAAAATACTTGACAAATTGAATATATGTATACTTATTTCCACACTTATTGTTGTGCAAGAATAATTGTATCTACAAGAAAAAAAATCAGAGAAAGGAAAGACAATGCAAGCAAACATCAATAGAGAGCATGAAAATGTTATGTTGTGGTCCACATTTCATATCCCTCTCTGGATGTATATGGTTTTTGTTGTTTTTTAAAATAAGTTTTAATTTTATCTATGTTATTCATAGTTTCTCCCAGTATCCCTCTCTTTGTCCTCCTACAGAGTTATTTCATCTAAGATATTTTTTTTGCCTTTTAACTTATTCATTAAAAGAAAACAAAAGAAACCTCAATTCTTATAAGCTCATTAATTTCCTGAATCACCTGATTTATCTTTTTTACTCCCTGTTCTCCCCAGACCATATATTAACAAAGTTCAGGGAATCTGCACACTCAACATACAATATACATATTAACTGCACATAGCTATAATATACATTATGTGAAATACATCATGTAAAAATAAAACAATGCATAAAAATGTGGAGATAAAAGGCTGCTTAAATAATCACTTGTAAATAACAAAGTATTTTTGAAAATAAAGAAAAAATGGGAAAAATTGGCACAATGAATGAATACATTGAAAAAATTTGTGTATAATGTTTTCTTGGTTCTGCTTACTTCACTTTGCATCAATTCATATACTTCTTTCCATGCTTTTGTTTATTCATCACACACTATACTTCTTATAGCACATTTCTTACATTCATGCAACACAATCTCTTTAACTATTCCTCAGTCTAAAGGTATCTGGTCATTCTTTATTTGTAAAGGAACTGAATTTATGAAACTCTTTTGTGTGTTTTATAGGTGAAACCCCAGATATTTTAGATATTTTGAAGTAATTTGGAATGGGGTTTCCTTTTGTATTATTGATTCTTGGAAGGTTGTTATTGTTATACAGAAATCCTTTTGATTTTTGAGAATATATTTTGTAGCCTATAATTGCAGAAACTATTAATTGTCTTAATTAGTATCTGCTGATTCTTTAGAATTTTCCAGTTTTACCCTCATCTGCAAATGGAGATAGTGTTATCTCTTCTTTATCTTTATATCCTATTTTGTAGGATTTTTAATACAAATAAATGCTATACTTTGTAAAAAAGCTTTTGGAGCATCTTTTGAGATAATCACAAGATTTGGGATATTTAATTTTAATATAATTAACTTTATTGTTTTCTTAATAACAAGTCATTCATTGCATCCCTGGTATGAATCCCATTTGGTCAAATTAAATTATTTCTTGGATTAATTGCTGTAGCCTGTTTGACAGGATTTTAAAGTCAATATTCATTAGTGATATTGACCTTTAATTTTCTTTCTCTATTTTATTTTCCCTTGTTTTCAGTTATTGGGAGTACATTTATCTAATAGAATTCTTGTGGTATGCTTTCTCAATTTTTCAGAATAATTTGTGAATTATGGGTACTGTTTTAAAAATCTTTGATAGCATTCTCCATGAATCCATCAGGACCAGAAGCACTTCCCTCTCCTTGGTAGTTCCTGTGTAGAGAGAGCTATTTCCTTTTCTGAGATTGTGTTATTTAAAAATCTCTATTTAGTCTTCTTTTGTTTGAGCATTTTATATTTTGAAGGTATTCCTTGATTTCTTTTGTGTTCTCAGTTCTATTAGCAATTGATTGTATAATGTTCTCATTAAAAAAAATTCAACTATTTTTGCTGTGATTTTTGCCTTGCTCATTTTTAAACTTATTTTATTGTCAGCCCTCTTTAAAAAATTTGATTAGTTAAAGATTTTATTAGTTTTTTTTCAAAAGACCAGTCTTTAGTTTATTTACCATTTCTATGTTATTTTTTTGATTCTCCAACTCATTTATTTGTCCTCTAATTTTCAGTCTTTCTCCTTTTGTGCTTATTTTAAAAACAAATGTTCAATCTATTAATCTTCTCTTCTTCTATTTTGCCAATGTATATGTTTGCAGAGATAGGGTTTCCCCCTTAAGATTACTTTAGCTATATCTCAGAAATTTTGGCATGTTTTTGTTATATTGTTTCATTATTATCATTTCCTTTCACATAATTATTGTTTCTATGATTTGTTCTTTGACTCAGTCATTACTTAGCATTTGATTGTTAAATCTCCATTTGGATTAGTATCTTTTGTTTGTGGACGCTGAATCAATGATTATTCCTACTGTCATCACCTGTGAAGGAAGTATTTACTATTTCTACCTTTTTATATTTGCAATATTTCTGTGCCCCAGTAGTAGTTTGTAAAAGTTTTATGTGGCAATGAGAAGAGGGAGGGAGCACTAAGGTATGGGATTAAGTTGTCTTTCAAGCCTATGGTTTGGGTCTTTATGTTTTAGTGAAGTATAGTTGGTAGTGGGAGGGAGTGCTAAGAGAGCTCAAGGAGGGTACCAGTTCATAGTTAATTTTTTTTAAACCTTTTTTGTTTCTAGGTATCCTAGATCATGGAGACAGCTGATGTTGCTTTATCTTTGGTGCAAAATCTCTGCTTTGGAAAGATTTGAGAAGTCATGAGGATAGAGAAAATGTCTAGTCTTCCATCTTGTTGCTCACATGGTTCAGAAAAAATCCTTCTGGACTAGCACCTGATATTCTGAGCCTTTATAATCCATGTTCCCAATTTTATTTTATTTTATTTTTTTATTTTTGGAATCCTGGAGTCCATCTATCTTTAATACGTATCAAGTGAGTGCAGACTTACCAAGCTCATTATATATAGCTGGTTTCCAACCCCAGACCAGATCAAAGTAAACTTCACATCTTATCTCCACTGAGACCATTCTTTCTAAATCTTGCTTTGGACACAATAAAACAATCAATACTACCATTACTTTTGGAAAGACATGACAAGGGACCATCTAGATCCTATGACTTTCTAGATATTCTCTTCCCTTGACCCCACTTTGCCATATATGTTATCCTCACCTCTTCAAAGTAAATTCCTTGAGGAAAGAAACCATCTCACTTTTTAATATTTATATCCCCAATGCTTATCACATAGTGAATGATTAATAAATGCCCATTCATTCATATTCATTCATTCATTCATTCATTCATTCATAAGTTTTCTCTTGGTTTGAGAAATACTTTTGTGTATCCAAAATTTTTCCTATTTGAGGTTTTATTATAGACCAACTCTGATCTCTGTTACGATTTTTGTTGCCTGAAATTATACTCTTATTTGCCTCTCTATATATTAATGAAAATCTTCCACATTGAATTGAGCCATAGAATTGAGCTTGAGTGATGTTGGAGGGAAAGGAACCAAATGTAATTCATTCCTTTCTCTTGAGGTGATAGGTATTTATTTCTAAATCAAATTACACTCAATGTTGTCTACTTTTAGGAGAAATCATAATAGTCTGGACTAGAAAGCTAATCAGTGTTATTCAAAGTTATAATATTATGAATTACCATTGGATAAGCCAGAGATGGATGGTTGGTATGAACTTTCGCATACTACTAGTAATGTTATGTGTTCAAGAAAGGCTGTAAATGATGCTAACAAATGTGTAATTAAAAAAGATACAATTATAGCAAGGAATAACAGATGTGCTACGCTGATACCCATTTAACATTAAGAAACTTAGATTGGATGGAATTACTATTGAAGATAAATGGGAGGGTATGGACAAGAATCACTCAGGATAGGAAGTCATGCATGAATTTCAATTTAACCATTGGAGGGAATATGCACATTGACAAAATCATAGATCTATTGACAGATCATATTATAATGCAACTCCCCTGTCTAAATTTCCTGATTTTTCTGGGCAAATTAGAGTTATCCCAAAAAGGAATGGGGTGTCTTGAAGGTCAGTGAGCTCCTTAATCTCTGGGTTTTTCCCAGGAAAGAATGAATGACCACTTGTTGGGATGTTGTAGAAAGGGGAAGGAAACAAGGATTTATTAAACACCAACTATGTGCCAGGTTCTGTGTTAGGTATTTTTCCAATGTTATCTCAGTTGAGATAATACTTGAGGGAAGTCCTTTTTAGGTGTGAATTGGTCTAGGGATTATCTTCCAATTTAGAGTAACTTTCTGCAATGCAGAAGTATATATGTGTGGGAAGCATGGTTCCACTGGGCAGTCTGAAGGAGGATTTGCAGAGATAGATATGGCTCTGAATTTGGAATTTTAGCATCTTTTCTTTTACTCTTCTCATACAAAAGTGTACTAGTAAATGTTTAACAACCAGGCTTTCCCAGAAGGAAAAAAAAAAGTATGCTCACACACTTTTAATTTTCACTCATTGAAGGCAAAAATGATGGAAGATTATGAGTGGATTTTACTATCTGTGTACTGTCTGGATTGACAATAAAGGCAACCATTTTCTATCAACACTTTTAAATGTCTTCTTTATTGAGTCATTCAGTTATGTCTGATTCCTTTGTGACCTTGTGGACAATAGAATGCTAATAAAACCATGGGGTTTTCTTGGCAAAGACACTGGAGTGGTCTGCTATTTTCTTCTCCAGTGGATTAAGGTAAACAGTATAAATGACTTGCCCAGGATCACACAGCTAATATCTGAGGCACAATAAAACAAAACAAAAAAAACACATCCTGAATTTGTAGCAATTGCTGATTTCTCAGGTATAAATGCTCACTAAAAATTGAATGATAGTTTCTCATGAAGTGGTTATAACTGATTCCAACCCATTTTTGCACCTGGTAATAGCATGAGATTCTTCTAAAAGGTCTCTTTGTCATTTCCCCCAATAATTACCAAATTATTTTTCTTCATTAGACATGTGGACACCATCAAAGAGAAAGATTGTAAATGGTTTTGCAAAGTATGAGGCTACAAAATGTAAAAGGTTACCTTTACCTATCCCAAACTCTTTGTGGGTATTTTTGACAGCCATTCACAATATACTACCCCAGTCTTCATCTCCTCCCTTTTTTCCTTCTGATTTTGCCTTCTTACACTAGTTTCTCTTTCAAATATAGTGTGTCATATAATGTGGCCTCAGAGCGAGGAAGACCTGGGTACGAATGTCATCTCTGACATTTTCTGTTGATTATGTATATGTTGTGTTCCCCATTAGAATGTAGGGTTCTTGAGGGCAAGGGATGCACTTTTGCTTTTCATTGCATCTCTAGCACTTAGTATAGTATTTATTAAGTAGCACTTAATGAGTGCCTGTTGATTGAATGACTAACTGATTCTGGGCAACTCTCAGTGACCCTAGACAACTTTCTAAGACTAAATTACAGACCAAATACCAAGCTTCATTGGTTAAAGGAGTATCTCACTGGGAATTCCCATCACCATTAAATAGTCACAGGTCCAGACCAAAAAAAATTACAGATTGGTTTGCAGTTCTCTTTTGAAGATTCTCAACATCTCTTACTGCTTCCATGCCCCAAACTCCATTTTAAATTCTATTGCTTTCTAATCTAGGAAAGGTAAATATGGTCTCTGTAGTAGAGAGAAGACTAGGTTTGGATTTATGCTTTAGGGTTTGAATCCTCTCTCACGTTCTCAGTTGTGTGACCATAGCCAATTCATTTCACATATCTGTGACTTAGTTTCTACGTTTGCTTTACAATCAGAAGATTTAAAACTAATATATGACCTTGGGCAAGTTATGGCTTGGCAGCTCTTTGGCATCAGTTTCCCCATTTATAAAATAAGGGAGCTGAATTACTAGGTGGTCTCTAAGTCCTCTTTTACAGTTCTACAATCCCAACACTTTTTATAAGGACAATTCAACTGTAAGTTATTATCATCCATTGGTTGACAAGAATCCATTAAGTGGGATAGCTGCTCACCAATTACCCTTCTTCATGGAATTGACATAAGTCAACAAGACTTAAAAAATCAAGTCAATGAGAAAAAAAACAATTTTAAAAATGGAAAACAATTATTAAAAAATCTGTTTCATATGTTATTGGTTCAGATATTTCAATTGCCTTAAACTGAGACTGTTGTGGGTATGTTGTATACAAGAGACACATCACAGTAAACTTTTAGATGTTAAACAAATGAATAATTCTATGTCACCTATTGATTTATCTAGTTACTAAATGAACGTTATGAACCATAGACTTGAATATTGGAGAGAACCCTGGTCTGGGCACCTGAGACTTGAATTTGAACTAAGGACTCCGACTAGCTATAGAAGCCCACAAAACAGAGTGCTATGGATGGTGATGGGCTTGGAGTTCATTTGAGTTCAAATCCCATCTTGGATTCTTGGTAGCCATGTGACCAGGAGTCAATCACTAAATAACTCTGAATCTTTGTTCAAGAAGATAGGATAATGTTTTCAGTTATTATTATAACTTTCATGTACTCATTCATTTGAATTAATTTTTTATTTAATAAGCATTTATTATTTTTCCCTCCCAGCATCTCCCCCCGAAAACAAAACAAAACAAATCACTTTTAACAAGTGGATACTGTCAAGCACAGCAAACTCCCATTTTATGTGTGATCTAATAATCACATGAAGGGTTATTGTTATTTTATAAAACAATTGGGTTCCTAGAATTCTGGGATCATTAGCATAGAATGGGAGAGACTTCAGAAACCATATAGTTGAATTCTAATTTCATGAATGAGAAAATTGAAGCCCAAGTCATCCAAAGATTTGCCCAAACTTATATAGATAGCAATTGTAGGAGGTAACATTTGAACCCAGATCCTCTGTCTCTACAGTCATTGTTCTATGTTCCTTCCCAATTCATCAGGCAGTCACACTGCTGATAGGGATGTCTTGGAGATTCTCTCAAGTGTTTCAATAAATAGGTAAAAAATCATATATAGTTGGCACATTCATTGTTTAAATGCAAACAAAGCTGTTAATGTGGTGCTAGAAAGCATTTTGTTGCTTTCATTCTTATGTTGGCTAAATAATTCTCCAGCATGGTCTATTTGTTTGCTTTGAGAGATTCTTTTTATAGTATAGTTTAAAGGGAAACCTACAGTTCAACTTACTACAGAGGAGGCAATGGACAGGGAAAAGAGATCTGAACTCAAATCCTGACTCCCAGAAGACATTGGGCAAAACCTTCAACCTCCAAGGCTCTCAGTTTCTCATCTGCAAGATATAGAGACTTGACTAGATGACTTATAAGGAATCTATGTCTTGTCACTCAGTCTATCCACCAAATATTATCAGTGGCTTCCTATGTGCCTATCACTGTGTTAAGAATAATATGTTTGTTTGTTTTTTTCTTGTGTGAATAATGTGTGTGAATTCCTCATAAATCCCAGATTCCAAAGGTAATCAATGACGTTTTTCTTTCTTGATCATCCTTTTTGTTACTATTGAGTTGTTTTAGTTGTGTCCAGCTCTTCATGACCTCATTTGGGATTTTCCTGTCAAATCATGGCATGATTTGCCATTTCCTTCTCCAGAAAGTGGAGAAATAATCTTTTTTTCATTTTACAGATAAGGAAAATAGTGAGTGACTTTCCAGGGTTACACAACTAAGTAGTACCTGAAGAAGTCCCATTTGAAATTGATAGGAAGCTCAGGTAGCATTATGGTGCTACCCAGATATCTTGTTCATCTTCAGGTTCATAGATTTGTAGATGAAAGGGACCCTTGTGATGGTTGGTGCTAGGGAACTACCCAATGATACCTCAATCCTAAACTCAGTGTTTGAATCTCCTGGGAAGATCGCCTGTTTATTACAGCTTAAGAGATACCATGAAACAGTAGATAGATGCCCTAGTCTTTTCGACCTTGGCTCAGGTGCCATCTCGTACAGGTAGGCTTCCTTGCCTCCCATGTTTTTATGTCTTCATTTTGCATTTAATTTGCATTAACTTATCTATGAACATGCCTTTCGTTAGAATTAAAGGTCAATGCTGGTACTTCCCAAGCTCTTAGCTGGATTGTTGGATTGAAGAGAGGACTGGCTCAGAATCAGGAAGTCCTAGATTCAAGGTCATATCTCAGAGTCCCAAATCTCTCTCTAAGATTGTAAATTACAGACAAGTCAACAGAAGGCGTTTTCACACCAACAATTCTCTGCACAACTGAAATCACAAATAAACAAATTTTCAAAGAAACCATGTTGGAAGTGTTTCCCTATCCCTCTTATTTCTAGCACCTTTACTCTGTTGATTTTTCCAGTTTATCCTGCAGATAGTTTGTACATGTCTCCTCCATTAGATTTTGTGAACTCCCTGAGAACAGGGGACTGTTTTTGTCCTTCTTTGAGCTTAGCTCAGAGAATAATTGTTTATGGATTGAATGATGGAAATCAGTCCACTTTTCTGGGAATATTCCCTCCCTTCTTCAGTGGCCCAGCCTCAGCCTGCTAAGAAATACAGAAAAAGACTCCAAACTTTATCCTTAGGACATCTGAATAGTTATTTATTGAGAAGCCACAGTTTGCCACACTTTTCAACTGTAGGCTTTGTATAAGGCCAAAAGCAAGATAGATCCACTACTTTACATAGAAAGGAAAAGCTTCTGGAGGGGACCCCAGGTCATGCAGTGACTGGTCAAAATGGAATGTACATGACATATAAAAAACATTGTGAACCAAAATAATTTAAACTATGGTTACATTCTACTGAAATAAATATCCATTATCTTATTATAAACACATTGTATAATCTAGGATTATAATTTAAATTTCATCATCTCTTTTTTTTACATTTATGATTATTGAAACTTTAAAAAGCAAAATGTAACACTCGATAGGGCATAGGTCAATAGAATGTGATTGCTTGGGCCTGGGCATGGAGGGTATCTCCTCTTAATTGGGCTTAACCTGTGCTGGACATTGGATTGGCTGATCCATTGTTATATATCCTTTTTTTTTTTGACTAACTGTATGGTTACATGAAAATGCATGATTTCACAAGGACCCAAGAGAGTTGAGCTTAAATTCTGCAGGCCAATGGAAGAGCACAAAAATTCAGTTATTGGAGCCTCATTTTTCTTTTTTGTTAAAAAAAACCCAAAACATTTTTATTAATGTCCTCATTTATGCAGTTGGGATCTACATAAAGAGAAATAATGAAAAGTACCTGAGCCATTCCTCTTTTCCACAATTTGCCATCAATGTGGAAATAGAATGCTAAGGTAGCATTAACTCTGCTTATGATAGGAACATAGTGAGCAGTCGGTCTGTGGATTCTCCATGAACTGTTTTTAAACAATGGTGCTCCATATTGCTTTGAATTTACAGTTACGAACCCAGGGAACCAATGAATCGAATGGAGGTGCTAATCTCGGTACCACACAGCTATTGGCAAACTTCTCATGGGCATTTAGAGTGGACGGAAAATTCCCCTAATGTGGCTATAACTGAATAAGAGACTAGGGGCATGCATTGATTACAAGGCTATGTCTTGGGGGGGCCTCTAGGATGGGGAGCACGTTTTAATCATCTTCTTCGTCTTCCTCATCGCTGTCCTTCATCGTGATCCCCTGAAGACCCCCGCCCTCGCTCACTGAGGCCGTGGCTTCTTCTACAGTAAGTCGGTTCCGGATTGTGTCGTAGGTTTTGCTGTTTAAGGTAGAGTCCAGTACTCCTTGCAATCGGAAGTCCCTATAGGTTTTCTAAGGAGGGAAAAGATGCAATGAGAAGGGAGATCAAAGCACTGAGAGAGAGGAAAAAAAGCAAACAAATTTTGTGGTGCGAGAGAACAGGCAGGCAGCTCATGATGCATTTCTTTATTTCAAAAGCCATGATGTGGGAGTTATGTGCATTAGAAATGAAATTAGAAATTAAAATTCATTCCGTTATAAGGAAGGAGGAATTGTAGCAGGACACCCTGCATCAGATGTAAGTCTCTGAAGTGTCCCTTTATTCAAAGCCGCCCAAAGAAATGCCCTCCCATAACTCCTTACCCATGATTCTTTTGGACTCGGACCTTGTTTTTTCCTCCTATGTTAGTACCCCTAACTACTGAGAGCTAGATTTAGGGGGGTAGAAAGCTAAAGTGAGGGACCTGTGATCTTTTGTGATTTTTTTTGGGTGCATCCTGCTTTTTTTGGTATTTCAACTGTTCTTAGCTGCAGCAATCCAAGCACAGTCTCGTTCACATGACAGACATATGTATGTTGGTATAGGGAACGGATCGCAAGCAGAGAAAGTTATGGCGAGGATGAGGCACTAATGTCTCATCAATATGTTGTATGAACATGACTCATTTTTAATCTTCTTTCTACAGAACTTGAAAATTAATTCTATCTATTTTATTTGGTACTTCCTGTATGGATTCAGGGTGGTGGGGATGGTGGGAGATGGTAGGATTTGGACTATTTTTCTTTAGAACAATGGATTTTGGCATTATTTGGTAATAAGAATTATTGGGGATGACCTAGAAGAGATTCAAGCCATGGAAAAAGCATTGGATTACATGACTCACGGTCCCTTCTGTCTCTTGAGATTTTACTATAAAACAATCTAGCAGTTTCAGCATATCTGAAGCCTCAGAGAAATTGTTACTCTAAAAAATCCTATAACATTATTGGAAACAATTTTACTTATAATGATTTCATGAATTTAAAAAAACCCCACCTCTTTTACTTCCATTAAATTATTATCTTACTGATAAACATTTTTCTATAACCATTAAATTGTGAACTCTGTGAAAATATCTTTTGCCTTTCTTTGAATCCCCAGATCTTCACATAATGGCTGCCACATAGTAGGTGCCTACAGAATGTTATTAACTGACTAGAAAGCATATGGTAGATGGCAACATCTTATCATGGAAGAGAAGTGATTGAATGACCTATAAGATTTTTTCCAATTCTAAATCTAGGCTCCTATGAATTATGGTCAATTCATAGCTTCTTCCTAAAGAATGGAGGGAGTTCACTGAAATTCCCTATACATAATTCCATAACCTTTAGTCCTTTTGGGAAAGAAAGGTTAGATTAGTGGCAGAGGTTATGTAGACCAAATAGCTGGCAGGTGGATAGCATTTTGATTTTTTTTTCATTTTTTTTGATGTCTTGTAGACACCCTTTAGATTGTGGTGGGAGGAAAGGAATAGTAGTAATTTATCCTAGGTCACTCTGAAAGCTCTAGGCAAAGACTCAGCTCTGTTGTTAAGGAAGAAGAACAAGCTGATGTTTCCCATGGAGCTTGCTATAGTGAACTTATTCCTTGGGCAATGAATAGAAGGGATCTCAAGTATTTTAGATAGCAATTGAACCAGATGTGCTCTTAAGATGTGCTCTCATGTTTACAATTATATATCATTTCCTGCTTTGGTCTGTGATTCTTTAAGTCATCCAACCTTAGCTCACTACTCCATTGATGTGGGGATATCCCTGGAAGGTCCAGGGAGGGATAAATCACTGAGAAGAGGGGATGAAGTATCATATGGGACTTCATCAAATCAAAAAGAATTAGGATATCAAACATGCTCTTATCATTTGAAGTTTGGGGAGATCACCAAATTTCCTTGTACCTGACTCTCCTCATCAGCAATCTGGTGGTCTCCAATGATATTTTTGTTTCCCGATCTGTGACCCATGCTAGGCTCACTATAGAAAACTCTGAAAGTTTCAAGGTTTCTGATAAATTAACTCTGGAAAATGCAGCAATAGAGTAGCTGGTGTGGGTGTGCATGTATGCATCCATGAGCAGACATACATATAGATACTTAATTAAAAGCACCTTTTCTTTGAATGCTCACAAAATAAGGAGAAGATAGAAAGGTGCCACATTAGGTTATTTATAACCAGCAGCCAGACAAGGGAAAATGGACAATAGATACTGCTACTCCCTCCCCGCCAGTTAGCTGCAGTCACAAATTTGAAAATTAGGGTGGATCAATATGTTGAGCTGCGATATTTCTTTTAACAGCTGTCATGCACCTCTTTGTAGGATTTCATTTTGGAATTCAGGATCTTTATAAGAACAAGTCTTTTTGAGAGCAAATTAAACTAGATGTTAATAATATTCTTTAATTAGCTCAAAATAAATTGTAATCAGTTTTAAGTTTTTTTTTGTTTTGTTTTTGTTTTGTTTTTACTAGGGTTAAAGAGACTCTTAAAATGTTCTCCTCAGGGGAAAAAAAACAAACCCATCCCAAAAGAAAAATAGAAATATATCTTTATCCTTTTAAAATTAGGAATTCAGTTAGATTTTACTCTCAAAATATTTTAAAAAGTGGTAAATTTGGATTTATTCATTTTTTTGAGCTGGCTTTTTAAAAATTGTTGTTGCATATGAATGTTTTTAAACACAGCACTGCAAATCTTCAAATGGAAACTGAAATGATCAAAAATGTATTTACCCCCTTCTGCGAGCTTATTATTTCATGTAAACCACTGTGATTTCACACTGAAATAATTATCATTAGTCCAAGGAGCACACACATATGAACAGGAAAAAAAAAAGCTACTTTGAGGGTATGTGATCTCACCTTTGTGATCCCTTAGAGTTGATTGTATACACCCATTGTAAAAGAAACTCCTTCAATTAACTATCAGGGCACCCTTGATTTACATTCTTATAGTGATCACAAGCACATATTTAAAAATAGCTACCCACCAATATTTTCATGAAATCAGGGGTGGAAGATTTTATTTAATTAAACTGTAAGTGGGATTGGTTAATCAGTAGAATTCATATGTGGGTACAATCACCCCCTCCTTTTTTTTTTTTTTTGAAATTGTCAGCAGACCTTAGTCTTTGTTGAATTCTTGCTTGATAAATCCACAGGGTCTTTGTCCAATCAGCACAAAGATTTGAACTCAAATTTCATCTTTTTTTTTTCTTTCAAATATAATGAATCCACCACTCAGATAAAATTTTTAAAAGAATTTTCTCATATCATTATTATTAGGATGATTAATTTTAGGATTATCTCACATATTTTGTTATTTTCTTTCTTTTCTTTTTTTTTTTTCAAAGACTTCTCTTCTACAAAAGAAAGCTACAGATATCTGATGAAACATGTGAGCATTAGCTATTGCAAAAAAAAGCATATTGCTTTTTTTTTCTTTTTTGGTTTAATCTTTTACCTTTACCATCCTAATAAGTGTTTTCAGTTGATAAATATGAAGCTGCAAATCCATCCGGTCTGTCAACCAGGTGCAAATCACGTTCATGGAACTGTTGTACCATTGCTGGAAAAAAGAGACAAAAGTTCTCCAGCAAGCAAGTCATAAAGAGATTTAGGTTCATGAAACTACAAAGTTCAGTGATTAAAGTGGTCAGTGGAGATTTTCATTTTGAGAGAGCATGGCAGACATACATTTAACAAAAATCATCAAATCCCTTCTGGTTGTAAAAAAAAAAACGCCCCAATTTATGTACTAGTATGCCAACGTGAAACATAACTTTTCTACCCATGACCACTTTAACTTGACAGTATGGACAAAACCACTGTTCTCTTGCTTCATCCTTAGCTGGGTGACTTCTTTTTCTTATTATTTTTCTGCTATTGATAATGCCCACCACTGCGAGTCAATTTCCCTACTACCATTTGTCCTGGTTCCCAAATGCAGGCAATGACTCTTAACTCTGATAGAACTAAACATTTAGTCACTTACCACTTACCTTAAGGAAACTTCAAACCTCATCTGTGGAACTGGGAATCAGGGCCTCGAAGAGCCTGGATTAGGTAAGATGTCTTAGTGTGTTGGGGGCTTCCAGGCGCTAACACAATAAGTGTGGTTTATCTTTAGGACCCAAATGCACGCATGCAGCAGCTTATGTGACCTTGCCTGGACTGTGCAATCTGTTTTAATCTTAACACAAAAAATTATGAAAGATGAAAAAAGCAAATACAAATGAGCTCATTTCAAGCTGTTGAAATCATACTTCCCCCTTAAGGGGGTTAAATTTTGCTTCTTGCCTGTGAAAAATGCTTGAAGCTATGTCACTGCAGACTGCCACCCCTGCAGAGAAGGAAGTCTCTGGCGCGGTATAATTTTGTACTACTGCTCATATATTCATAAATCTCACTCGGAGACATATGAACAGTGTTATAAAGTGTCAGGGTAAAAAAAAAGCCTTCATCTTTTATACTTCACCAGGTTTCATTGCTGTTGTACTGTAATTTACAAAATGTGTATTCACCACAGAATTTACAAATAAAAATGGAAGGCGTTGCGGACAAAGAGTGTTAGGGTGCATCTATGCGGCTGTATGTGGAAGAGATGCAGAGAGAATGGGCAGGGAATTTGTACCATGCATTCTCACGCACACACACACATCACACACCAGTGGGAATTCAAAAAGCATAAATAAAAACATGTTTCTTATGATAACTCCACCCTTTCTCACCTAAAGATCATCCAAAATCAGTTTATGCCTAACGCTCACAGTTTTCCCAATTCTTATTTCAGACTTAATTTAAAAAAAAATTAATCTTGAATTTTTCTTACAAGGTGAAACTTGGCAGTTTCACCTTGCAAGAAACGAGGCTTGTCTCTGTCAACGTGGTTTTTTTTTTAAACATGTTCACCCCCCAAGTCATATTTGAAATCCATCATTTTTTTTTTTTGGCTCCTTCTTGTCCCAGCCAATTGCTGGTTCCCTCGGAACTCAGCACAGAAAAGAACTCATACTACTATGTTCGAGGCAGCCGGGTGTCCTGACAGCCAAATCCTGCTCTTTTAAAGATTATGAAGTTGACATTCAAAATTTCCAGGGGGGCACCTTGCCCTCGGCAGCAGGGATCACTGGGCTTTCTGCTTTTGGTTTGGATCTGACCCGGGGAGAATCCATTCTAAAATGGGTGGGTTTCTTACCACTACTTCTCAAAAGACAGAAGGGGGAATTTGCTGGAGTCTGGTCCCACTGGATTCTGGGACTCTTGGATAATAAAGTCTAGAGCTAAGGGACATTATCCCTTCACAGCACCTGGGGTGTTTGGGGCCCGAAGGCCGAAATTGCCCCGAGGAGGATGTGGCCCGCAACTCCACCCCCATGGGCTGGCCTGTCACCTCTGATGTCCCTCAAACCCTCTCCGATTGGGACTAAGAATGAGATTCTGGATGCACACGCAGACATGGTTGAGCAGTCCAAGTTCGTGTAAATTTCCCAATCTGGAGAGGGATGTTCTGTAGAGCACGGTGTTACCCACTAAGGGCCTTGGGATCTGACGCCCCGCCACGCCGGGTCCAGGAGCTCGTTGGCCGGCCCTGGATGGTTGGCCGTGTCTCCCCCACGGGCACCCTTCTCCTTCCCAGGGGTGTTGCATCCTGAGGCGTGTGGCACGCCTCCGAGGGAAGCGAAGGAGGCATGCGGCTCGCTGGCTTCTAGACAGTGGCATTTTGCTTTGGCTGGGAGAATAGACAAGCCATGCACCTCAGCCAAGAAGCCTGGTGTGAATGTCTTTTCTCTTCACGGAGAGACATGCCACCAAAAAAAAAAATCTGCAAAGTCCCCCCCTCCCATTTTGTGTAAGCCGTGCTCATTCTGTTTCATTTCTCTTCCACATGGAGTTTGAAGAGTAAAAAAAAATGCAGCCTACTACCGACATGGTAATCTGCCACCCAAGTGGCCACTTGGACGTCCAGGGCTCAGTGCACAAGAGTGCACCAGCTACCCTACCAGGTGCCATCACTTGGAGGATGTCCATGCCTCTTTGTACCTGCCCTGCCTTCTCTTTGAAGAGGAATCTAATTCCCATCCAAAGAGGTCCCAATTCTCATCCAAAGAGGTCCCAAGTTCACATCCAAAGAGGTCCCAATTCTCATCCAAAGGGGTCCCAAGTTCCCATCCAAAGAGACCCCAAGTTCCCATCCAAAGAGATCCCTTCTAGACCCAGATGTCCCTTAAACTCCAGAGATGAAGCGGAAGGTACTTTGGGATGCCATTCAATTAAACATTGACTTATGGGATACGGTGCTTACATCCTAGTAGTCTGGGATTTCTGGAAGGTGAGAGATGCTACTTTCTCATTTTGACCTTGGATAATGTATTATGAGTTTTGTTCATCTAATAGTTTTTAACCCTTTAGGAGTATCAATTCTCCCCTGTTTGATGCTGCTTTGATTTCAGAGATCCTCATGGAACAAATGACTTATGACTTTTCATGGAGGAAGTTAATAAAAATATCCTAGGCTTTCTCCTTTTGTTTTTGTATTTCTCCAGCTCTGCCTTGAGGGGGAAGCTTACAGTAGAATGTCAGCTTTTTGAAGGTAGGAACTATTTTTGTTACTACTGTCATTCTTTGTATCCCTCATCTATCACAGGGCTACGTAGATAGATGGTGCTTAAAGAGTGGAATTTAAGAATATCTCAAAGTAGGGGCAGTTAGGTGGCGCAGTGGATAGAGCACCACCCCTGAAGTCAGGAGGACCTGAGTTCAAATTTGACCTCAGACATTTAATACTCCTAACTGTGAGAAGTCACTTAACCCCAATTGCCTCTGCTATATCTATATCTATATATCTCAGAGTCAGTTGGCTCAGTGCATTTTTAAAAAATCCAATAATCAGTTAGTTACTAAATTGGCCAATAGTTGGTACTAAGCCTATAGTGCTAAGTACAAAGAGTTTAAAGCTGGGGATACAACTAAACGTTACACAATAGAGTCCCTGCATCATATTGTGAAGACAGAGTGGGATAAATATTTTTATTTTTAGGTAAAATTAAAATATTAAGCCTAATCTCAATCCTAATTTTGTTAGGTGATGTACCTGGTCCTTTTAATATTAATAAATGCCTGCTGGATTGGAATACCAGAGGAACAATGAAATAATATTCATTATTTTGGGGGCAGCAAAAACACAAAGTGAATAATGCTGAGGCTAAAGACAAGAAGACCCGAGCTCAAATCCTGCCTCACATACTTACTTAAGTATGTGATTTCAGTCCACTCACTTAGCCTCCACGTCTGTGAAATGGGAATAGTCATAGCACCTACCTCACAGGGTTATTGTGAAGATCAAGTGAATTAACTCAAGTAAAGTGCTTTGTAAATGTTAAAGCACCATATAAATACAAGTTATTTTTGTGGTTTATATTAACATTTTACTATTACTTTCATTTATATGTCTATATTTGATATTCCCAATGGTCTCAAGATAAAAAAAATTAATAATGTAGATAGTAATCATGATTCAGTCCATCTAATACTTAGTGATTCCATGGACCATAGCATCCATGGGATTTTCTTGGCAAAAATACTGGAGAGGTTCACCATTTCCTTCTTTAGTAGCTAGAGGCAAGCAGTTTTAAGTGACTGACTTGGTCAGGCAGCTAGTAAATGACTGAGGCTGGATTTGAACTCAGGTATTCCTAACTTCAGAACTAGCACTCTGTGCTCTGAGATATCTAACTGTCTCCTCTGGATAATTACAGTAATCGATAAAATTTTAGGAATAGAATTTGAATAATAACAATAATTATTATGTTAATATTTAAAGAATACCTTAAAGTTTGCCAGATGCTTTAAAGCAGACATGATTCCCATGGAGTTTTTAACTCCAACAATGATCATGGCCCTAAACAAGACATAAAACATGAGTTTCATATCCAAATATGGATGAAGACTGAAGCTTGCAGTGTGTACAAGATGTAATTTTTTTTTTGGTTCCCCAATGTAGCTGAGGCCTTTTGATGACAAGTGAGATCTTTTTATACCTCATAAGACACTTAAGCACCAAAGCTTGTTCTTGGGACTCTTGAAATGCTTTCATTTCATAGACATGGCTTTCTCTAAATTCACAAGCCTTGGAAGGCTGAGCTGACAGCTTATTATAAGTATCTGATAGTGAGAAAGAGTGAAAGTATCATGCAATAGATAGACATTCAGATTTGGAGGCAGAGAGAGCTGAGTTCAAGTTCTGACTCTTCCACTTCCTAGCTGGGGGACTTTCTGCAGTAACTTTGAGGTCCAAGAGCTAGGATCCTCTGAGCTTTTTTCTGATGCACACTGGATGTGCCCTTCACTTAACCTCTTAATATTCCAGGCATTCCAGGATAGGACTACAAAGAGGACCTGATTTGAATCGGTAGAAGGATTTTACATACCAGAAGTTTCCCTACTCTGATGAAACAATGGATTACCCAATAAAATTTATTAAATACTGTGTTAGACAATGGAAAATTCAACCACATGGATCAGAAAAAAAAGAAATAAAAAGCTAATCAACATTTACAAAGCACTTACTATATGCCCTGTGTTAAATACACTTCACAACAACCCTGGGAGTTGGGTGCTATTATTATCCACCTTTTTCAGATAAGAAAACTGAGGCAAACAGGGATGAAATGATTTGCCCATGGTCACACAACTGTGTATCTAAGATAAGATTTCAACTCAGGTTCTTCTGATGCCAGACCAGGCTATGCTATGGCTGTCCCTAAAGAATAGTAAGTATTAAACCTCAAAAATCTTTATAATTATAAAGGACAAACTTTTAACAGAGTAAGAAAGAAAATAAAGTAGTAGTTTTGAAGAGTCTCATTTTCCATGTTCCTGGAGCAATATTCTTTTCTCCTGGAAACCCCTCTGACTGCTAGTATCTTTTATCACTAAAGAGTATAGTTGAACTGGGGAGTATTTGTTACAAAGTCTAGTCTTTTAAATTTAGAAATATGAATAGCATCAGAGGAAGAAAGCCTCTACCCTCAAAGATGTTGTATCCCAAGAGCCAGGAAGAATGAGTGAAGGCGTTTGGATGGGCAACACTGAGCTTCTCTGAGGCATCCCTTTACAGCTATTGACTTGGATCTTTAAATGGCCATGGAGAGTCCAAGTCTTAATCAGAGCTACAGATTTGTCTTTAAGCCTTGGGAGTTTGACCCAAGTGGTTCAGATTTCTCCTTGAAGCCATCTTGTTCTCTCCCTCCCTCCTAGCTGGGGAGATTCCACACCAAAGACAAGGTGAGAAGCGTACAATTTCCTGAGGAAAAGAAGGTAACACTATTTTCTCTGGGAGTAGATTGAGTTTCATATCCAAATAAGTGTCACATCACTTTTTCTTTGGTTTAATCAGTTCAATTGCAAACTTGCCTGCTACTGGGTAGTCATCATATACCATTAATCCATATTTAATCTAGACAATACAGTTTCTGGGCTAAATATCTTGAGCCCTTTATCAGCTTATTTTAAAATTACTCTTGGATTCACTGACTATTAGAGCTTTGTATTTAGTAGGCATTTAATAAATGGTAATTGAATGATTGAGTGATTTGCATTGCAGATGCTATAAGGCTCACTGTGTTAGAAGTGCAGTGACAACCCAGAGAGGAAGGGCACATTATTATTTTTGATATATAGGTATTGGCTTGACAAAGTGGAAAGAGTTAGGAAGACCTGACTTTGAAAATCAGGTCTCTCATATCTCTGTTAACTTTAATTTTGGGCAAGCCACAACTTGTGGGGCCCCCAGTTTCCCATGCAACAAGGAGATTAGACTAGATCATAGTCTAATATATTTCATCAAATTCAGTTTCATAACTAAGTGTGAGAGTCACAAAATGATGATTTATTATCAGTAAACATTTGATTTGTATACTTTATACATCAAGATTGAGTCAAAATTTCTTGGACAAAAAGGGGTCATGAGTGGAAAAAGTTTAAGAAGCCCTAGCTTAGAAGAACTCTCAGGTCCTTCCTAGTTCTATAATCAAGAGCATTGAATTGGAATTGAGAATCCCACCTCTGATACTTCCTAGCTATGTCATCATGGGTGAATTCTTCTCTTTCTCTTGATTTCAACTGCTTTAATTGTAAGTAAAGATAACAATATCTTCTGCTGCAAAATATTGGAATTGAGGAGTAAAAGAGAAAATATCTGTAGACTGCTTTGCAAAATTTTAAGTGCTCTTCAAATGACAGCAATGATGAAGATGAGGATGATAAATCTAGAGAAGAATTCCATTATAACTAATTAAAGATGATTGTGATATGTTTTTAATTCCAACAATGTTATGGCTCTAAACAAGACAATGGAATAGAGTAAAAATTTCATCATAGAATCTCACACAGGACCATAGGTGTGCAGTTGAACAGTAGGAGTCATTTCGCTCAAGTAAATGGAGAAACGAATACCCAGAGTTCATAGGAGCATAGGTTTAGAGCAGGAAGGGATCTGAGAGACCATTTAGCCCAAGCTCCCCATTTTACAGGTAAGGGAACTGAGAAATTAAATGATTTGCCCAAGATCAAATAAGAAATGGGAGAGTTGGGGTTTGAACCCAGGCTCTTTTATTTCCGATTCAGGATTCTTTCCTGAAAAGGAGTAGTCTTCATTTTAGTCCAAGACATATTTGTGGCAAAGGGATTCTAAATTAGCTACTACAAACAATGATGTTAGAGACTGAGAATAAAGGGCTTGTCAATCAACTGTCTCATTGTTCCAGTCATCATCTTTAGGACTTCTAGATGCAAACATCCCTCCTTAGCTGATGCTCCCTTATGTTTCTTCTTATTCTAATTTAAGCTTTTTGAGGGCAGACCCTGTCTTGCTCTTCTATTTTTATTCCTAGCATTTAGAAGTATTTAGGACATGGTAAGTACTATGCTATTTCATTCATTTAAAATTCTTACAGAAAATTTTGAAGAATTTTAAAAATGGAAAATCTTTTTGCCTTAGATTTTAATTCTCTTTCAAACAATTCCGGTCTATATTTCCCAGCCCATCACTTTGATGTGGAAGTGCTTTGAAAGCACTTGAAAAACATAAATGTAATGATTCTTTCTATTTCAAGAAAACCAAGATCACTTAAATTTGGTTCTTCAGCCATGGGATATTTCACTGTCTATAACTGAAATTTAATTTAACATCCCAAGTAGTAACACATGAGATTGTATCTACATGCTCAACTCAACCTGCTTTTCCTCCTATTTATTCTTCAAATCAAACAAAAAATAAATACTGAACCAGACTGAGCTTTTTCTTTTCCTTCCTTCCTTCCTTCCTTCCTTCCTTCCTTCCTTCCTTCCTTCCTTCCTTCCTTCCTTCCTTCCTTCCTTCCTTCTTTCCTTCCTTCCTTCCTTTCTTCCCTCCTTTCTTATCTATCTCTCTACCTACCTACCTTACTATCTATCATCTATCTATCTATCCATCTGTCTATCATTTATATATATATATATTGGGGAGGGGACAGGATAACTACCAAGACCGGAAGAGGCAATTTAATTGAATTTTTAACCCATTTTAAGGGTAATTAAAAAAACAGCAACAGTGAATTTTGCAGAGTTGAGTGTTTTAGCCAAAGAGCTTGGAGGAAGACATCAAAAGAGAGCTTGGTAGGTAAAGATTGTGGGAGAGTCTTCCTATGGTACATAAAGACAGCAATAGTGATTCTGGCTCTCTACCTTGATAAGCTCAGAGGGCCAACTGGGGAGAAATTCCTCATAGAGCTTGAGTTGTCTAACAAGACGGTGAAACATTGCTGGCATGAAGAAAGGGGAAAGACAATAATCATAATAACACTGTAACTACAGCTGCCTGACCAGGCCCTTGGTTTTACTTTTCAATGACCAAAAATGGTTATTTATTCTACCCCTCCTTCTCTCCTGGCTCTTCTAAGCCTACTTGAATTGCTAAACTGGAATACTATAATGAAATCTTTTATTTTTTTTTGGACTTTCAATTTGATATATTTCTGTCTTATAATTTGAGTAACTTAAGAGCATGTGAAAGCCTTAATCCAGAGAGAAAGTACAGCAGGCTTGTTTTTGCAGCTTTGAAAGCAGTCTTAGCTTTCTTAAATCTAAGCCATGAATGTGAGTTCTTCTTGAATAGAAACTATGAGGGACTTGGTCAAATAACAATAATCAAAGGCATCTGGGGGCAGTCTTCCTGACCACAAGTCCTGTGTCCTGTTCTCTCTTTCAGAGGGGAAACATAGCTTCACATGTAACTTCACTGTCGCCCTCCAGGCAAAAGGCCAAGGTCTTGATTCACCCAATGGGGTAACTCCTGCAGGCTTTTGGATTTTGGATGGGATTCTTTAGGGAATAAAATCCACCCTAGATGTTTTGTTTTTACAAATGGGGGAAACAGTGGCAGGGCCCCAATCTTTAAAGGATGCTGTCCGTTACTAGAACTGTTCTGAGGAATGGTTATATCCCAGGCATAAAGGAGTATTAGTTCCGGGAAGCTCCACTGGAGACCCCAAAGCTCCCTTTTTGGCCCCAGCCAGAGAATCAGATGAGATGAGCTTTGAGATTTCTAGTCAGGGTGGATTTTTTTCTTTCATTTTTGGCTTGTGCACTTATTGATGGGCACATCCTTAAATAACCTGATTCTGGCTCTCTCAAAGAGGTCTTTAATTTGGCCAAAGAGAATGCCAAGGGATAAGTTTGGCTTTGGGTTACCTCTTAACTCTTTGTTTTTCATGGATCCCTCTGGAGGTGGTAAAACCTAGGTACCCCTTCTCAGAAGACTTTTTTTTTAATAATCAAAGTAAATGCTAATTTTCAATTAGAACTTAATAAAAATAGAGACAATTTTCCCCACCCAAGTTCCCAGAGTCCCTGAAATCTATCCATGGAACCCCCAGGTTAAGAGGCCCTCCTCTATTATCTGACTAAGGAGCCGGCCACAGTAGCTGCAGCCCTCCCAAACAGTGAGTTTCAATTGTTAAGCTCCCTTTCATCTGGCAGTCCTTATTGTAAAGAAGAAAAAACCTCCTGGAAATAGAGAAGGCACATTAATGAGAGGGGAAGAAATGTATTTCAGGTGGCTGTTTACTTGGAAAATTTTGACTTACTTCTTTTCAGAGGATTCTTATCTCTCTTAAACGGCAAAGCATTTCTAGGAAATATTATTTCTATCTCTCAGGAAAAGTCCAAAGGCTGTGCTATTGTACCTTTATTTCAGACAAATAACTATCCACTCAAAGGAAATTTATGACCATCCAACAATTTCCCCAAACCCTGACATGTGAAAAAGAGTCCAATAATCAGGAAATTTTGATGATTTGAATTACAAATCCATGATAGGACCCCTTCTCTTACCAGAAGAAACATAAGACAACACGGATTTGTAGCCCAAAGTCAGGCCTATCTGTTATTGGGAAGCTCTGCCAGGGTTCCCTTATAGGATTCTTCTGAATGCAAATCCAACAGGAGAGATTTGTTTCAAGACTCACTAGCTAGCTAGCACTATTACATTTGCAAAGCCCTTTACAAATATCATTCTGTTTGATATCCACAACAACTTTGTGAGAAAGATGTCCCCATTTTGACAGATGGGGGAAATTGAGATTTAAGTAAGTGACTTGCTCAGGGTCACATGACCAATAATTATCTGAGTCAGGATTTGAACTCAGGTTTTCCTGATTCTCTAGTCCAGTGTTCAGTCCATGATGCTATCTCACTATCTTGAAGAAGACTTCCCTTCTAGGAAGTACAAGGCTATGGTCAAGGCCCTAGGGCAGCTCCACCACTGGCCCTGGAGACAAGCCCAAAAGAAACAAGCTTCTCAGTGCTTGGGATACAGAGGGGCTAAGTCACTTGTCTGTGGGATGGGGGGGGGACGAAAAGAGATAGAGATAAAAAGACAGAGACCCAAAGACAGAGAGAGAGAGACATAGAGAGACACAGAAAGACAGACTGAAAGAGGGAGAGAGACAGACAGAGAGAGGGAAAGAGGACAGACAGACAGAGACAGAGAGAGACAGAGACAGAGAGACAGAGAAACAGAGAGAGACAGAGACAGACAGAGAGAGAAGACAGACAGAGAGACAGAGACAGAGAAATTACCAATTAATACTGGATATGTTGATGTCATCAGGTCTATTTTTTTGTTCTTTGCAGACTCAAAGAGTAACCTAGGCCTAGTGACCCAATCTTCGCATAAGACTGACTGCATAGTCCATGGTCAGCAGAATAAGAACCCAGGGCGTCTTTCTAGTTTCAAAGATTTCCCTTTAGGTAGAAATGGTTTCTCCATGGGGGCAGTGGAAAGAACACTGGGCTAAATTCCTAGCTGCGTGATCCTGGGCAAGTCACTTCTCTATCTCAGTTTCCTCATCTGTCAAATGAGCTGGAAATGGCCAGCCATGCCAGTATTTCTGTCAAAAAACCCCAAACCTCAAATGGGATCACTGAGAGTTAGATGACTGAAATGACTGAACAGCAACAATGACGAGCTATCTTTGAGGGGACAGAGGCAGAGTGGCCCCTACAACATTTCTTTCTGCTGTGAAAGGAGGAAAAACACAATCATCAGATCTTCAAAAGGAAGACAGAAATGAAGAATGTGAATCTCACTAGTCCTTGGATGAGGTTTTTTTTAACGTAAGATTTTTGGGGAGTTAATCTACACCAAGAATTAGGTCATGACCTCCAGTTTAGACTTTGACTATGAAAGGAACAAAGAACAGATCTGATAACAATGGCATATCCACTGCTCTCCTTCTCCCTCATTTCTTATCTTTTTTCCTTTCCTTTCCTTTCTTTCCTTTCCTTTCCTTTCCTTTTTCCTTTTCTCTCCTTTTCTCTCTGTCTTCCTCCCTCCCTCCCTTTCTTCCTGCCTCCTTCCCTCTCTCCCTTCCTTCCTTCCTTCCTTCCTTCCTTCCTTCCTTCCTTCCTTCCTTCCTTCCTTCCTTCCTTCCTT
>JAJPUD010002012.1:282591-300502 GCA_023553655.1 Myrmecobius fasciatus | reverse complement strand
TTTTTTTTTTACTGTTCTTCTAATTTTTCTCCCTTTCCTTCAGAAATATAGAAAAACCCTTTTGTGAGATCACATACCCAAACCACACACTTGGGGAAGGATCCCATCTTAAACCTCATTTTACTCATCCTAGAAGTATGAACCTCTTTCATTGTCTACAAACAGTTTTGGAGCGGCAGGGGCACCATAACAGGAACCAGAGTAAAAAAGTTGCTATTTCAGAGGCATTGGGAATGATTGGTACTGGGCCCAAGAGCGGAGAGTTAAATAGTAAATTAGCGATGAGTTAATACGTCCAGAATTGATCAGCCCGCCTGATGATTAAGGCCTCTGATCAAAAAAAACAAAACAAAACAAAACAAAACAAAAATCCTTCCCTCCCCCCACCCTTTTTTACCCTTTTTATTCTACAGAATACGAAATTAAACACTTGTGGGTTCATTCTAAAGAGTGAATGAAATTGAATAAGCTACCTAGTACTTGAGATGCACGGGGAGTACTTGAATAGAGCAAACCTCCTAAGTTGAATGGAGTGCCTTTGGGGACCAATTTGTCTCTTTTCACTCTCTATTCTTCCTTTTTTGCTGACAGATGTACAAAGGCGGAACTACTCCACGAAGCTTATCTTCATGCACCCCCAGCAGCTGTCACTTTTGTCGAACAAGTTAATCAGGCAAATGCCACCATATCCCACTTTCTATAAGGAACAACATGTTATAGACAGTACTCTTGCTAGAAAGAGACTTTATTTTAACTTTGACTGGCTTGCTTTCCCACCCCTCCAGCCCCCCACCCCCACTCAGCTTTTCCCCTTCTCCCCAAAAGGGGGGAAAAAGGGAAACTTTGCCCAAGCTTACAATTTGGCCAGCCACGATGGCATTAGAAATGAACAATAATACGTCGCAAGTCAGATTTTAAGCTATTTGATGATTTAAAGGACTTGGGGGCCACATTAGACCCAATGGGGTTTATGTTCTTAGGCTGAAGGCCACAAGCTAGGGCAAAAAATCAAAACAAACAAACAAAAACATTATTACTCCATGATAGCTTGGATCCATTTGCTTCTCCTCTTTCTCTCTGTAAAAAACATTTTGCATCCCTTAACTGGTTATTTACACGTCTCCTTTGTGAAATCTGACTGTATCGATAAAGGTTCCCCCTTTCAGAATGGCGATCATTCATGTACCTTGTGGGTTGGTACCCTATTAATCCCGTACCCACCAACACCAGCCATCTGAGACAAAATGAAAGGACTTGCTAGCCTCTGACTTGCTGAAACCTTCCGGCAACTAAGAGTCTTTGCTGATACCTCATCCACCTCCACTTTCTTCCCTCCTGTATAAGGAGGACTCTGGATCACATACTGAGTGCACCATGCTGGCTCAGATCCTCTCTGAGAGCCCCCCACTCACTCTGAGAACTCAATGCCAAACCCAGACATATTTTCATTAAACAAACTCTTTAGTAACAATGTCTGTGGAGAACTTGGGGTTGGACATTTTCAAGGACTGACGGCCAGCTCAAAGATCCCATAAACTCTTGGAAGGCGCCAATGCCCAAGTCGGTTCTCCCTTCCTCATCCTTCTTGCTACGTCCCTCACTGTGTCCCCCGAGAGATGTCCGAGTTCTCCAGTCACCAGAGTTGTCCGGGTCCCCCAAGCACGACTGACTAAGGCAGCATTGCTGTAGCTACAAATCCACTTGTATTACTTACAGGTTGTGTAACCGTGTTCTTCTAGGATCTCAAATTCCCTTTTCCTGTATAATGTTCCTGGGCGAGGAAATCTCAGAAGAGCACGGAAGACTTTACTATGCTGGTAGGTTATAAAGTCAATAGGACTACCATGTCAATCAACCACATTGTTGCTGAGTAAGAATGAAGACTTAAGCTGAGACCCTAAACTATTTATCAACTGTCTAGGATGTAAGTGCTATTGGATTACCTTCCCCTTTTCAAAATAAACCCTGCAAACTTTGTTCCAAAGGGATAAAAGCTCTCAGACAAAACGCAGAGGGAGATGCAGACGGAAAGCCAAAACCCAGCCCTCCTTCAGTTGTACCTAGGTATAGCAGCCTTCTGTGGCCCATATGGCACTCAAGATCACCCACTGTTTCATGGTGTTTAGCTGGGGCGATGGTGGAGCGCCACCCATAATTGGGTGGAAGTTGGATTTAAGGTGGGATCTTCTCCCACCTCCAGCTCCCACTGGTATTCACAGAAGTCTGGCTTCAAGACAACCAACTCCCTTTCTGTTCCACAAGAGAATGAACCTTGTGGGTATAAATCGTCGGCGCCGTGTCTCTGGGATTAGACATGCAGCCCGCATCATTGTTCGTAGGAAAGGCATGACTAATGGAACATGTTTTGCACTAAAGAATGTGCCCCCAAAGGTTAGATTATCAGGGAGTTTTTTTCCCTGTGGTACATCACACACTTATAATAATAGACCACAGGTCTTTAGCCTTTTGAAGATTACAAAGCACTTTCTTTAAAACAGCTTTGTGAGGTACATGATTCAAATATTACTATTTCCATTTGAAGTAACAATAATAGCTAGCATTCGCAGTGTCTGCACAGCCCTTTCTAAATATTAACTCATGCGATCCCCACAACTACCCTGCCAAGTGGATGCTGTTATGACCTCCATTTTATAGTTAAGGAAACTGAGGCAGACAGAGGTTTGTGACTTGCCCAAATCCACAGAGCTAGTAAGTATCTGAGACCAGATTTGAATTCAGGGCTTGAGTACAGACCCATTCTACTAATCACTGCACCATTAAACTGCTTGGTGAAGAAATGGAAGTGCAAATGGCAGCCGAATCCCAAGGTCAAGTCCAATATTCCTCCCATTATACCACACTGCCCCTTGTGGTAGTGGGATTTTACTCACTGATGCCTCCTGTGGGCTACCTTCACGATCCTGAATTGCTTTGTCTATTTTTATCAGGCCCATTGACATAGCATTCCCCTTCTATTAAATATGGGAAAATATTAATTACCTTGATTACTATGCAATCTCTGCCCCCAAGTTGCCATCCCCTAATTAGGAATCAAGAAGTCTAGCTTCTAGTCCCAGATCTCAGTCACTCAACTGTGTCTCGGCAGTCCAGGGCAGGCCACTTAGGGCCTTCATTTATCTCTCCATAAAACAGGGAGAAAATCATTGCATCTATCTCACCTGTGTGGATTTGAAAGGACTGTGAGAAATAGAAGTGCTTTATGAGTATATATATATATATATATATGTATATATATATATATACATAATTATAAAGGGGGTGCTATATGGCGGTCCTTACAATGAACCCCCTAAATCAAAAGAAAGGCATTTGGATTTGGTAGAATAGAAAAGCAAATTTCCCAAAATAGTATAATTTCAAGAAACTCCTTACTGAATAGAAATAGTTGATAGCTAGGGTCCAGAGCAGGAATTAACTGAAGCAATGATTTATAACCATTCTGATAGATCACCTGCTAGAGAAAATGTTACTTATAATGACTCCAGCCCAAAGTGATCTATTTCTCCCTTGGCAAGCTTCACTCCTTTCAAGGCCTACCTCAAATGGCACTTACTACAGGAAATCTTGCCTGATTTTCCCAATTGTTAGCAAATTTCCTCCCATGTCTACCAAAATTATTTTGTATATATTATCTATTTAGAGGCATGTTAGCATTATTGTTCATCCCTCATTTTAAAAGAGTACCAATGACATTATGGGCTAATACCTTGAATTCTGTATGGAAGGATGGTATGGTAAAGAGGTACCAGACACTCTGGGGCTACCTGTGACATCCCAAGTGTAGCTCAAACCAGCTTAAATTGCAATAGGAAAATATTTCATAAAATAAATAAAAATCTAATAGAACACAGTTTACATTAATATGTGGTTTTCCAAGTCAATATGGAATCCTTAAGGTTGTAAACTCCCTGAGTGCTGGCATCATATCTTGACTCCAATCCCATTCCTGTCCAAAGCATCCCTCCCTTGCCTATCACTCCCCTAAAAACATTGTAAGCTCTTAGGGAGAGACGCTGTCTTATTTGCATGAATTTATGTCTCCAGGGCACATGGTAAATGCTAAATAAATACGTTTTCATTCATGTGCATTGATTTTTGGGTCTTCTGCAGCTCTGAGCATGGTATTAAGCATGAAGGGGAAGACAGGCAGATATTATTTAGTCCAAATCTCAGATATTAGTTAGTCCAATTGGAACCAGAGCAAAAATAAGTTTTAGCTTATTCAGCTTCTCTTGAAGTCCTCCATTGAATAGAAACCTGCAATCTCCAAAGCAACAGAAAATGTCAGGGAGTATTCTACATAGTCCTTTCTGTTATTTCTTCCCACTGTCATGAATTCTGCCTTTTGGGGCCAACCAATACAAGATACATCCCTCTTTTTTGTGATAGCCTTTCAAATACTTAAATCAGGATTACATAATGCCTCTGTCTTAAGGGACCTCATAGCTATACCACCTAACCCAGAGATCTCAAGGCAATTCCATCTATGACACATGACAAACAAGAAGTCATTCAGCCTTGACTTGAAGCCATCCAATAGGGACATTCATTTCTTCCTGAGGTGGCCAGTGCTTTTTGGGACAGCCTTAATATCAAGTTGAAGTTTATCTCTTTGCGAAGTCTCTGCTCTGCACTTAGATCTGCCCTTTGGGCCCAACCAGGACAAATTTCCACAGAACATCTTTTCAACTCTTGAAAACAGCTTTTCTATTCCACGTGTTTTCTCTCCTCCAGGCTAATCACTCTAAGTTCCGTTGACTGTTTATCCTATGATATTATCTCAATGTCCTTCACTATCTTGGTCACCCTTTCTAGATTCTGTCCAGCTTATCAATTTCTAACAGCAGCAGCAACAGCAACAATAGTTAGCATTTATATAATGCTTTAAAGTTTGTGTTCCTCCAACAACCAGATGAGGTAGATGTTCCCCAGTGAGGAAACAGGCTTGAGGGATATTAAGTGATTTTTTTTCCCCCAGGTTTTACAAATCAATACGTTTCTGAAGAAAGACTGGGTTTTTCTGACTTCAAATTTCACACTCTTTCCACCTCGCCATTTATCTCCCTCCTTATATAGTCTACCTAAAATGAGGTGCCTGAATGAAGACAATAAATATTCCAGTTATGGGTTGACCAGGACAAAGCAGAGCTGCATTATCTACTCCTTTGTCCAGAATATCATGTCTCCTTTAACATAGACTAAGTTTGTCTAAGCTTCTGGGGCTGCCTCATCATGGAGTAGTTGGACACAGCGATTTTATCTCTTCCAAGTCTTCTCTAAGCTAAACCATCTTCAGCTCCTTTAATGGGTTCTTGCATTCATAAGTTTTTTGCCTAAATCTGACTCATTTTAAAAGTTCTCTAGCTTCAAATGGCCTTTATAAAACAAAATAATAATCACTAAATATAATACTTCCAGTGAGGGCTGATCAAGACCAAACTTAGCAGGCCCATCACAGTCTAGGAGCTATATTTCTCTATTCAGTCAGCCAAAGGTTTGGGTTAGTTCTTTGTCTAACTACCATCAGAATGCTGACTCATATTGAACTTACAATCACAACGAATACTTGTTGAATAATTAGAAATGAAGAATGCTCAAAATATATTGGTAGGGAAAAGCCATTTATGGAAGGTTTCCTAATCAATTAATGATGTTTACAAAATGAAAGTTACTTAATTTGAGTGGGTAAACAATATATGACCTAGACCATGTGACCCACATAATAATAACACAAGATGTTATTATTCCCCTGGGTATATTCTTCTAGGACCATAACTAGGTTGATATTTGCTTTTGAGAAAGAGAATTTGTTTTTGGTGGAAGCTTGACCAATGCATTTACGGTGTAATATATTGAGACTCCTAATGGGTAAAAGGCATTTTCTTTCTTTCCTTTCTTTTTAGAGAGAAAAATAAAAATGGCCACCAAGCTCTTATCATGCTACACAAAGAACCACACCCATCACGGGTACTTAGACTAAAACTGAAGCTGAAAGTAGCTTTATTTTGGAGGTTTTGGGGTGGATTAATCAATGGAGGTACCATATATGCAGAAATACAATGTGTTTTCCTCAGCTTCTAAATCCAACTCTCTGTTAAAACACTATGATTTAATAATAATAGCTAACATTTATAGAGGGCTTTAAGTTTTACAAGGTACATTATGCATATTATTGCATGTAACTAGATAACAGCATTTATGAAGCACTTATTGTATATCAAGCATTATGTATGTCAGGCAGTGTTACTAATACTGTCCTGTGTTCAGGACTGAGAAAAAATAGGAGATGTAGCCTTAGAGCAATTGGGTTTGAATCTCAGCTTTGCTACTTATTACCCATGTGACATTGGGCAAGTCACTACCTCTGTGAGTTTTATTTATTCAGCTGTAAGATGTGGCATGAGAATCTCTTTGGCTCTAAATCATGTGGCATCTTTGACAATACCTGTCCATTCCAGAGCTAATTTCATTTTAAAAAAATTTTTGCTGAGGCAATTGGGGTTAAGTGACTTGTCCAGGGTCACACAGCTAGGAAGTTTAAGTGTCTGAGACCAGATTTAAACTCAGGTCCTCCTGACTTCAGGGCTGGTACTTTATCCACTCTATCTGGAGCTGCCCTCCAGAGCTAATTTCTTAAAATTCCTGGGAACAGGAATGGACTGTTCAGAATGATGGAGGAAAATAGGAGAAATTCTCAACCATTCTTATAGATTTGGCATTTTTTTTTCACAAAGATTGAGCCCAATGGATGCCCTGGAACCAAGGTAGGGTTTTAATGTGGCTTTGTTCCAGTGTGCCAAAATTTACAAGGTGCTGAAAGAACTTATAGCCTATCAGCAGCAAAGAAACAACTGAGTTTAGTATCTAGTTAGTAAAGATAATTTGTTAAAATAGAAAGCTACCAGATGGTAGCTCTTCTTCCCCCAAGGGCAGCTGCACCTCATTTGAGCTCCTCTTGGCTCCACGCGGCCCTACTCCCCAAGCAGCCGCCTTGTGGTGTCCCATGGTCTCCTTTCCCCACCTGCCATTCTGCTTCAATGAATTTGTCTTTAAAAGTTGAGTTGTTTCATGCATCTTCTCTTGGGCACATAAATTACTAGTTATGCCTCTGGCCAATGGATAAAATTTTCTGGACTACATATAGAGTCTTTCTCAATTATTTGCTCTTTTGTGAATTTCTCCCCCACAATAACAAAGAGAATGGTGTTTTATCCCCAGCTTGGCATGTGGATGCTAGAGGGAATAATTCCCTACATCCTGAGCAGGATGCAGACCCTTTGTGAATGCAAGTGGTCTCAAGTCCAAGGAGGGACCGAGAAAATAATGCTGTTTAAGGAAGTTAAAGGTAACACAATATGTTAAATGACACCAACATTGTGTGTACTTGGGGAGAAAAATAAAGAATATGCTTCCTAGAATAGGGTCACACCTTCATCAATTGGATTTTATTTAACTCAGTGGGATTTTAGCTGAAGAATTGAGGGCTATGAAAAGTTTTATTCTAAACAGCAAATTTGGAACAAATGAAACATTTTAGCTGAGCTTTATTTCCCCTTCCCCAACTCAGATTCTCTTTATGGACACATAAAAATCATCACATGGTGAAAATGAGCACTTAGATTATAGGTTAATAGCTAATGGATAAGGAGGAGAAAAACCAGAAAGCGTGTCAGACGAAGATCAATATGCTATCTTAGACCTGCTGACATATTAGGTAGTGCTAGACCATTCACTTGCCTTGAGCCACTGGGATGAAATGCTTTGCGGGGGAAAAAAAAACACAATTTGGAATCAGATGATCCCTTACTGTCATTTCAAGAAATCCTCCCCCTGCCTGTGGTAGTTGTAACAGATTCCAAAGGGAGAGCTCTTAGAGATTAGTAATGGAATATTTCTTTTTTGTCTTTGTATTCTTAGTGTCTGGCACATAGGAGATACTTAATAAATGCTCCTTGATTAATTCATTAGCATGAATTAATTAATGCCAGTTGATCAAATTAAATCTTGATCTCAACATTTTATTGGCAATTTGCTCACAGAATAATTTTGGAAGGAGGTATGTGTTGGAGAGGGGAAGAGAAATTGGAGGAAGGGGGTCATACTTTTTTGAGGAGTGAGGGAGTTGATTGGAGGGGGAGAGGGAAATTTGTTTTTTTTTGTGGGTCTTTGATTTAATTTTAGGTACATTTCAGTGTGAAAGCTCATTCCACTGATATAGGTCAGTAATTCATGGATAACGTCAGAGCAAGTCCATATGACAAGGATCACAGATTTAAGATGAGAGGGAACTTTAGAGGCCATTTAATCTAATCTCTTTATTATATAGAGAAAAAAACCCAGAAACTCAGATAGCTGGGAAATTTGCTCCTCTAAGTCTCTCTTTTCTAAACTAGTATCTTTAGGGATATCAAGAGGTAGATCATAATATTAGAGTGTTTCCTGGGGCACTGTTATTTACCATCTTGCTGGGGTCAACCAGCCAGTACTTGTAGAAGGAAGGATTTGAATTCAAATCTTTCTGACTCTAAGATCTTTTATCCAGTAGACCATCCTGCCTCTTGTGGACTCATGTATGCTGATTATAAAGCAAACATAAACTCTTTTTTTTTTTTAGCTTTTTGGGTTTTTTTTTTTTTTGAATGATATGCTGCATTCTGGGTAAAGAAATTCCCAGGTTAAGGTCTTCTCTGAAACATCTTAGGAACATAGATTTTGGGACTGGAAGGGGCTTTCCAGGTTTAATTGCTTCATCTCACAAATGAGGAAACTGAGGATAGATCAATTTAAGAGATTTGTCTAATGTCACACAGCCATTATGGGGTAGAGGATTTGAATCTGGGTCATTTTGATTTGGAGAACAGCTTTTTTAGTCACTGGGCCACATTGACTGTCTCCATATTAGTCAATATGTTTTAAAATTAGTCAATTGCTTTTTCTTTTCAAGAAGAGCAATTCTTTTTCTAGAGGAGCAAGTATGTGCCAATGCCAATAGAAGCTGGTAGATGAAGGCACTTTCTGACAAGAGTCAGCACAGCGACTGGCAAGGAGGGAAACCGCCCCTCTGTTAATTAATGGGACGTGTTTGAGAATTGAGTACATCTCGTCTTCTGCGATGCAATGTGACAGTATTTGTTCCACAAAATGTGCCTTGGCTACTTTGTGTGTGTGTGTGTGTGTGTGTGAGTGTGTGTGTGTGTGTGTGTGTGTGGCAAAAGTAAGTCTGTCGCTTACTGCCTACATGTTTCAGACTGCTATGCGGAGGGGAAAAAATTCCCCTTTTCCAAGACTTCCAAGTCTTGTGTGGCTCATGTTAGCCAGACTAGTGTGACCCTAAAGGAATGGAGCAATCCGGCTGACTTCTTAGCATGATTAACAGAACAATCTCCTCTGGATAAGAAAACAAATTAACTCCCGGCACCAAATGTCTCCTGGACCAGGAAAAGCTGTTCAGAAAAAAAAAAAAATGCTTTGGAATACTCCAGGGACAAATTCCAGCCTGATTTGCCCAAGATTGTCCCTAAAATGAGTGGAACCAACCGGCGAGACTGGCTTTGAAGCGATAAGACAGGAAGGAGTCAAATTTGAGGGTATGTCACTGAGTGGGCACTCAGTGAGGTGCCTATCAGTCAGAGATAAATGGCCACTCCTTTGAGAGACCACAGCTCTATTGACAGGACACATCCTCCTGACCACTGACTTCTCCTCCTCTCCTCTGTCTTTCTTAGACCTAGGGCAAAGTCAAAGTCTACAAGGGTTAAAAATTCTTCCTTCTCTCTCCAAAGAATGGAAACTAGGGTTTCCAAAAGGCCAAGGGACTCACTCATTATCTAAATGGTACCATGGACAGAACATTAGCTTTGGAGTCTGCAAGTTCTGCCTGTAATATGTATTAGCTGGGGATGTCACAACTTCTTGGTACCCCAGGCAATTGCTTAAATTGCCAAACAACATGCAGAGTCCCCTGCCCTGAAGAAATTATTGGCAGAGTCCTAAAGACCCCCAACCCCATTTCCCAATTTTGCCTCTCAGTGAAAATGTAAAGTTACAGGACTCTTTTTTTCACTTTGTGTTTTGATCTTTCTAGTACATTGGCACATTTAATTTGGATATAGTAGGTACCTAATTACATGCTTGTTGAATTGAATTCAACTTTTCCTCTCTCAATATCATTCATGGCCACTGATGCCAGAAATTCAATGGATAGAAATTCATTCTTTTAGTTTAAACCTAATCAAATTAATTTTTTAAAATCAAATTAAAATACAAATGTATGGAGAGAAGCAATTCTTTAAACCTGATCAGACATTTATATTTCAGTATGAAAGAGTTCATAAATGTCTTTCCTAAAAAAAGCTGGATCTGGAGTCAGGAAGACTCATCTCCATGACTTAAGATCTGACCTCAGAAATTTACTAGTCATGTGACCCCAGGCAAGTCACTTCATCCTCTTTGCCTCAGTTTCCTCATTTGTAAAAAATGAGCTTGAGAAGGAAATCATAAAACACTTCAGTATTTTTGCCAAGAAAACCCCAAATGGTATCATGTTGACTCAACAACAATAGACTAGTGTCACCCTAAAATAACAGAACAATTGGGCCAACTGGATCCCCAAAGAGCCCTGGATATATTTTGGTTAATTTAGTTGGACTTTATTTTTTTAAAAAATGTTTCGGTCTATGAAGAAAGAAAGTATTAAAATAGGGCAGCCAGTATTCATTTGTTTCACGCTTATACTCTATACTCTATTCCTATTCCTAGGCCACCCTACAAGTTGACTTAATTACTCCTCAGATTTCTCTGATGGACCTTCATCCATGTACTTTTCTGTCTCTCTGTCTGTTTCTCTCTTTCTCTGGCCTGTTATTTTATTTTTCACATCTTTGCAGAAGAACCTCAGTTTTATTTATTCCCTATTGGCCACTGTTGTACCAATAGCCTAATGTAAATTTTGAAATGGATATCTTGTGAGTATCTCAAATCTGACATATCCAAAATAGAATTTATCTTTCTCCCAAGCCCTCCTTCTCATCTAAATTTCTCTACTTCTGTCTAAAGAAGATGTATCACACATGAGGCCTGTGGGTAGAATGTGGTGGACAACACTCCTGAGTACCTTTTGCATTGATTAAAATGTAATTGGGAAATGTTGAAAAAAATACAATAAAATAGAGATAGCATTACATTTAAAATTAAGCCAACACATAGGGTTTAGTGGGCCCCATTTTAAAAAATTTGGCACTGCTGGTTTAGAGCACCACCATCCTCCCCATCAGCCAGGCTCACAGTTGTGCCTTTACCCTTGACCCTTCACTTTCACTCACCCTGAACATTCAAACCTATTGTAAAATATTATTTCTTCCTCATGAATAACTCTCCTTTTTCTCTACTCACACAACTACAATTCTGGCATCAAACCTAATCACTCCTCCCTTGGACTATTATATATTTCTAATTGGTCCCCTGCTTCAAGTATTTTTCCACTCCCATCCATTTCCCACTTAGCTGCTAAAGTGATTTTCTTAAATTTCTGCCCTTCCTCAACAAAATCCAGAAGCTTCCTATTACTTCCAGGGTCAAATAAAAACCTATCTTGAGCAGTGACAATTCTTCACCACCTGGCCCTACTCCTCCCATCTTTCTCTGTTTGTACTTTATGATACACTGGCCTCCTGGTTTTTTCTCATGTGGTACCCTCCATCTTTTGTCTCTGTGTTTTGCTTGGAACGTTCTCCTCATTTTTGCTTCTTAGTTTCTCTGGCTTCTTCAAGACTCAGCTCTGATCCCTCTGCTTTCTGGGGGGCCTTTCTGGTCCCTCCAGAAACTAGTGCCTTTGCCTTTAAGATAACCTTCCATGGACTCAGGATATATCTCATACATAGCATTTTTTTAAAAACTAGGTTTTTCCTTCCATTAGAATATAAGTTCCTTGAGGGCAGGGATGACTTTTGCCTTTCTTTTTATGGTTAGTACAGCACAGTGCCTGGCACATAATAGATATTTAATAAACTCTTGGTGATTGATTGATAAAAACTGTTTTGATACATTGGCCTTCATTTGGTATCTTCAAGGAAAAACTTATTCAGTAAGAAACTTAGTGATATTTTTATGTCAAGGGACCTAGATTTGCAAGTTGCTGGTTAGCTAGATGGCACAGTAGATAGGGGCAGATAGGTGGTGAAGTGGACATAGTGCTGGTTCTGGAGTCAGGAAGATTCATCTTTCTGAGTTCCAATCTGCATTCAGACACTAACTAGCTGTGTGACCCTGAGCAAATCACTTAACTCTGTTTGACTCAGTTTCCTCAGCTGAAAAACAAACTGGAGAAGAACATGGCAAGCCATTTCAGTATCTTTGCCAACAAAACACTAAATAGGGTCAAGAAGAGTCAGATGTGACTGCAACAACAAATAGTGGATAAATCCCTGGGCCTGGAGTCAGGAAAACCTGAAATATATATTTCTTTACTTACTAGATATGTGAAACTAGCCAAGTCACTTAACTTCTGTTTGCCTCAGTTTCTTCATCTGTAACATGGGGATAATAATCACACATATATCCCTAGGTTGTTATGGGGAATCAAACAAGATGATATAATGTAAAGCACTGCATAAATGCTAGCTATTATTATTTGGTTCATTAAGTAATTTCTGATGCCAGTAGACAAAATAAAGATGTAAAAGGATAATAGGAAAAATGTTGGGTAATGGGAAAAATGCTAATAAAGCCATATTTCTAAGGAATATGCTGGGGTTCTAGTACTAAGCAATAAGAGTAGCTGTTCCTGATACTGCTATACATGCTCAATGAATATATGTCCTGGGGTTGGATGGGTGATTTTTGACTTAGCATCTTCTCATGGAGGCCCCCAAATTCTGACTATGCTTTCTTTGACTTAGGATCACAGAGTTAGAGCTGAAGGAACCTTAGACAACATCATTTTAAGGCCCATGGAGGTTAATTAATTTACTCAAAGTTACACCATCAGAAAGACTTTCCAGATTCTACATATTGCAGAATCATTGATTAGGGTTAAAATGTATCTTAAAGGTAATTTCTTCCTCAAAGGGAGTCCAATCCTCCCATTTTACAGAGGTTCAGAGGAAATGGTTTGTCTAAGGGGTGTAACAGATGGCAAATTCTCCAACTGAATTCATCATATCATTGATTCTTATCTGAAGGGGACTTGGAAGCCACCTAATTCAATCGCCCCATTTTTCAGATGAATCTCAGAGGGAATAAACTGATTTATTCAAGATCATATCATCAGAATACTCTCCAGATGAGCTGTTGGACAACTGATTATTCTACAACAAAACAACTTTACCCCGGCACTAGTTGTTTGTCTTAGCTGAATCTATAAACCAAGATGCAGATTTGGTTTCACTAGCCATACTGATGGGCCAGTTTCACACCTATTTACCAAGAATCCCTCAAGCAACTCCTGAGACTTTATTAGGGAAAGCCATGGAGTGGACTGGATTCTTAATTTACTCATTTCCTGGCTGTGTGATTCTAAGTAAATTCTGCTCTTGCTTTCTTTGAGTCTCAGCTTCCTCTTCTATAAAATGAAGAAACTGGACTAAATAACCACCAGAACCTTCCCAGTTTTCCATGATTCTCTACAAAGTCATAGATGGGTAGTGACCTGGGTGGGTAGGTGGAGTTCCTACTTTGGAAGCCCCTCTGCTGCTGAAATCACAAATTCTTTGGGAAACAGAGAGGCTATCATTTTCTAAATCAACTTTTTAGGGAAAATACATTGAGTTTTTTTTTTCCCTTATGTTAGCCCTAAAAATAGATGGATATATAATTTGGCAGTGAAATGGTAAATCAAGACCACCACAAGCCCAGTGAACATTTAGTCCAGACAGCTTCATTCTGCTGTTATCAGTGACCTATCACTGAACGATTAAGTTCTTACTGGGCATTTTTAGTATTTTCTGATCTGATAACTGCTATGGAGAAGCCAAATTCTGAGTCAATCTCTGCCAGCCTAATCCCTGAGGAGTCAGATTAAGTGTATAATTGACCCACATAAACCACCCATCCTCTCCAATCCAATGTTTTCCAAATCCCGTTTACACTGCCACAGGACCCAGAAAAAGAATGCTATGAAAGACAGGGTATTTCCTCCCACTGGGGATTTCATCAGAGTTGGAGATGGCTTTTTAATCACTGATCTCTGAGCCTTCGAGGTTTAAGCAGATGAGCTAGCCCTAAGCACATCTGTTTTAATCCTGATCTTCTACTCAGGCTGTCTCTTCAAGAAGAACAAGGAGAAAAAAATAAATTAATTTTTGGTTAGTCACTGAAATCTTAGGCACATCTCTTGATGAGCTGATCTCTAATATCAAATGCATGTTTTTATTTTGGTAAAGATGTTGAATTAAACATCAGAGAAAGGGTGGGGTGGGAAGCCATCTGCATTATTTATGGACTTTTGAATTTTGCATCTTTGTTCCTTGAGCTGTTGTATACACACACACACACACACACACACACACACACACACACACACTTGCTCTTAAATGACATTCCTAGGAGAATAGCTTTATAATATAGTCCTCTGTAATTATTTTTATATTAGGGGAAAGGTCACCTATTATTTCTTCAAAGAAACTAGGCTGATATCAGATCTGATGTTAAAAATTCATACTTTGGAATATAATTTTAAATTGCTATGTCTGCACTTATTCAAATCAAATAATAACTTTCATCATATTTCCCTGCTTTGAAAAACAGATATCATAGAATCCCTTTCTCAAAAAAAACCCCAAAATAAAAAACAAATCAGACCATAGATTTTTTTTTGCAGCAACTGAAAGAACTCACAATGCTAATTGTTAATCTGACCAAAAAGCAACAATATGGAGAAATAGAAATGTCTACATTCATACAGCAGAAATATAAAGAATGCTCTCTGAATAAGGTTTTCAATCTCCTTTTTTTGGTCTTATTATTGTTCTTAAAAGTAGGTTGAAGGAATCGTTTGCTATCGTACGGGGGAAAAAGACTTCAAAAAGTGAGGGACATCAGGTAGGAAACGGTGCTTATGCTTTCAGACATATTTTATAGCAGTCAGTTTGCACGGTTGTTTTCTTAATTGCAAGGAAGAGTTCAAGGAGGGGAACATATGTTACGAAATGACATTAAAATCAATAAAACCTTTTTTTGAAAAATGGGAAAAAGAGACTTTAAACTCCACAAACAGAAATTATCATTTTTCCTCAAGATCTGGCTAAATTTCGATTACTAAAAGCAACTTCATGTCCACCTTTCTACCAATCTAGAACAAACTGAAGGAGGACAGCCAGGTGGTGAAGTGGATAGAGTGCCTGGCCTGGAGTCAGGAAGTCTCATCTGTGTGACTTCAAAACCACTCTCAGACACTTACTAGCTGTGTGATCCTGGCCAAGTCACTTCACCCTGCTTGCCTCAGTTTTCTCATCTGTAAAATAAACTGGAGAAGGAAATGGCAAACCACTCTAGAATCTTTGCCAAGAAAACCCAAATGAAGTTATAAAGAGTCAGACATAATTGAAGAACAAATGAATAACAAAAAAGAAAACTGATTAAAAACCAATTTGGTGAGGTTGAGAAAATGTGCTTGATTTATACACTGAAATAGATTAAAAAATACTATCCTACCAATTTCCTAGAAGATAATAAGACAGATAATAAGACAGCAATGGTTCAGTTGGTGGAAGGAGATTTTGGTGTGATGGGGTGGCTGGCTCAGAAGCCAGCAAAACTACAAAATGCTTAGAGGATTTAGCCCCAATACTCCCACTTCACATCCTAATGCCTGCCATTTTTCTTCAAGGACGGAGACCAAAGAAAGATCAATGCTTAAAATGAAAATGTGAAAGGAGAACCATGAAAATAAAATGGCCCACGACCACAAACATGACCCAGTAATCCTGGGACCAAAATTTGAAATCACTAGATGGAACAAAACCAGTGCTTGAACTTGGAGTCCAGAAGGCTTGAGTTTGAATTCTGCCTAGTTCACTTAACTGCTGGGTGACCTGTGTAAGTCACTTAGCCCCTCTGAAACTCAGTTACCTAATCTGCAAAATGGGGATAAGAGCAGCACCTACCTTGCATGAATGTTGCACATGTCAAACGAGATAATGCCTTTGCAGACCTTAAAGCTTTATACAAAAGCTAGTTATTGGCAAAAGGAACAGATACATAAAATTCAGACATAGAAAATGACACAGAAACCCACCACCCTCCAAACAAAACATAAAATATTGAAATAGAAATCATCTTCTTCTCTCCCAAATGCTCATTGTCTATTATTCATTTTTGCCATTTAGAAAAATGAAACAACTTGGAAAAGAAAGCTTTAGCTCCACTAGTCTCTTCTGAAGTATTTCTGGCAATTCTTTCCCTCTCTACCCTGGAACTCCTGTCCCTAGAAAAGAAAGGGGCAATAGTATTCAACGACTGCCCTACAGTGCTCTCCATGGGGCCCACCCCCCCACCGCCTGTCCCCTTCCATGGGCGCTCAGAGGACACAGTGGCTTACAGGATTCAAACACATAGAGCTCTCCTTACAAAGAAATAAACACCATGCTTAAGGAAGACAGAAGCCACAAATAACCAAACATGTTGGTAATCTGATGTTGTGTAGCTAGATTATAGAAAAACAGTAATTACTGAATGACATTACTCAGTCAACATGGTAATGAAGTTTTTTGAGAAGATCTGGGTCTTGCAGATGACAAATGTTTTAAATCAATGACAGATTCGGGAACTTTCCCTGCTATTCTCTCAGTTAGGTTGCCTAGCACTAACATTATATATATTAGGGGAAAAGGTGATTTAGAAAGGAAATCCAGGCAAATAAAATCCACCGATCTAGGCGGCTGTGGAAGAAGCTTTGCTTGGTCTCAGAGTCACTTGGTTAAAACTTTTAAACTCTGGCTGATGGAAAACGAAATATGGATCTTACTGGGGAACCGTTACTGATGGAAAAACCAAGTCACTTGACTCTGGGGATGATAGATAGATTGAGGGAAATCCACCATGTAATTGAAGTGATTTTTTTCATTGACCAACGTCATTCAATAAACACCGGTCTTATGTATTTAGGAAGGACAACTGTCCAAAGGTACCTTTCTGAAAATGGATTTTTTTAGAAATCTAGAAGAGGACAAAGGTCATTTCCCGCCTTTATTTAGGACCTTTATCCCCTTCCCCATGTTAATTAGGAAAAAAAAAGTTTGAGGGGGCTGTTTGCAAACAAGATGACAGGCTGGAATGCAGATCGAACCACAGATTCAGTAGTGGCTGTTTGTAAGATTGCTAGCACAAGGGTAAGAGTGCACACACACACACTCCTGCACATACGCACACCACGCACAGACCACACCAAACGGTGCTTTGGGAGCTACGGATCAAAGAAAAAGGCAGCTTAGGCATTGAAAAGAGCAATCCACGGGCTCCCCCCAAATTTGCCTTGTATGAAATCGGTTCAACGGAGCCCGGCAGTCAGGGTGTGATCGGAGACCCTGCTACAAGGTGACATTGGCTGTCCCTTTTTTCAATGCCTACTGGATGGGTGATTCAGTGTGTCAGGCATTCGAGGCTCCATACTCTCAGAGAGGCACGCATGCAGAGGAACGAGGAGGCATTAGGTGTGTTTTACGCATGTATGAGGCATTCTCAGTGGAGTGGGTCATGCTAGAAGATGTACACAGGAAGATTATTTGACTTTAATTCATGCCATTTGAGATAATGTGATAAAACATTTGACATGAGAGATAAGTTCCATTTTCATCTGGGAGGTCACCAGTGACAGAGCGAAAGAAAGAAGGAAAAAGAGAGAGAGAGAGAAAGAGAGAGAGAGAGAGAGAGAGAGAGAGAGAGAGAGAGAGAGAGA
>JAJPUD010002012.1:250988-276649 GCA_023553655.1 Myrmecobius fasciatus | reverse complement strand
TACTACTACTACTACTACTACTACTACTACTACTACTACTACTACTATTACTATTACTATTACATACCACCACCATGGTACCACTACTACAAACACCACTACTATTAGTACTGATCTTTCTAATTTCTCTCTCTCTCTCTGTCTCTTTCTCTTTTCTTTTGCTTTTTCTGTCTGTCTTTATCTCTATCTCTATCTCTTTCTCCCTTCCCTCTGTCTCTGTCTTTCTCTTTACCTTCCTTTCTTCTTTTTGTCTCTCTGTCTTTGTCTCTGCCTCTGTCTGTCTCTTTCTCTGTCTTTTTCTCTCTCTTCCCTTCTTCTATCTTTTTCTCCCCGTCCTTCTTCTGTCTCTTTCCTTTCTCTCTTTCCCTCCCCCCCTCTCTTTCATCCAACACTATCTCTCCAAAGCTAAGGAAATTGAAACCCACAGTGGTAATAGACATAGAAATTCATAGACCTCTGGAGTTGGAAAGAACCTTGGACATCTAGTTCTACTTTCTAATTTTATAGATAAGGATCATAGAAGTAATTCAAATATTAGCTGGAATCTGAACCCAGATTTTCCTGACTCCAGTCGAGGGCTTTACCATATACTCAGGCTAGACATTGCAGAACAATCCTCCAATTTAAACACTAACACCACTTTTAAGAAAGATCATTGTTAGCACCCTCTTGAAATATGGGCCTATTTTGCTACCAAGAGGAGTCCAAACCATAACTTTTGCAAAAACTCAAGTCTCTTTTAAGATCAGACATGAGGATAAGTTCTTTGCATCTATGTAGGAATCAAGTCCATCTTTATAATTAAGCCAAACTTGACCATGGATGACTTGGAGGCTGGTTCTAGAGGTGGATGAAGACAGATTGATGGTCTTTAATCTATTAGTTATGTTTTAAGATGTAGTCAGTTCAGCAGTGGCCAGTACCATAGGAGTAGAGGCTAGTTCATGGCTGTTCTTTCTAAGTGTTTGGAGATCCATGAAAAACCTGGCTTCCCACCACTGAATTTTTGGCTTGAGAGCCCAGCCATTGAATGTACACAATGACATATATTGAAGTCTAGAAGACGATTGGCAAAAGTGGGTCATCTCAACTGAGAGTTAAGAATACTTATGGGGCTCCATGCCTTCATTCACATTTATACCCTGAGAGGCAATTGCAAGAGATTTCCTAGAGATTTCTCTCTAAGACAGGTTTCCAGATCAGGTTTAAACCTTTACATTTTTGAGGACAAAGAGAGAACTTGACCAATTTGACTATACTAGAATCTTCAGAGGCTCCGGAAGGGGAGCCCATTCATGAATGTTTCTGATTTGGACTGAGCAAAGTACTGAGTGGGGGGTATTAAGCAATCTCACTTAGGTTAGAATGGTCCATCTAAACGGTTAGGATTGAATGAGAACGTTCAGCTTGGCTTGAGGGTTCCGCTGTACCAAGCAGCCAGGTGGTATCATGTAGGCAGCCTGGCATTCAAGTTTTGGCTCAGCTTATGTCTTGGGCAAGTCAACCCACTTCTCTGAAGTTATGATACCTTTCCCCACTCTCAGTTACAGAGATGTTACAAGGCTGATCAGAGTGAAGGAGTTTGAGCTCCCTAGATGAAAAGCATTATATAAATTCAAGGTATAATTATAGATGGCACAATCTTTCATTAAACAAACAAAATGTATGTTAATTCTAATTTCAGTCCAATTTCTGATAATTTATTGTCCTTTTAGAAGTAAGCCGATAAACTGTAACACACTTTCAGGGGAAATGAATTTAAATGTTAATATAAATCCCTGTGGAAACTGACATATCTTAACTAATAAGTATTTGAACAACGAAGACACTTAACCACGTTCGGGACCAGAGACATTCAGTACAAGACCCTTGGTAGCTGTTGAGATAAGCTCTCCAAATTTAATATTTTGCAACAGACCTACATCTCTTTTATTCTAAATGGAAGCACAATCATTTTCTTATCTCCTCTCATACAATATATTTAAATCGCTTCATTTTTAGATTGCTAATCTGCAGGGCAAGGTTTATCTGTGAATGTATCCTGGTTTATCACAGGTAATCCCACACTCCAGCATTCATATGTTGTACTTAACCTCAATTTAAATGTAAATTTTGGGCAACTTTAAGTGCTTTATCTATGAACTTGAGGGGCTCTCTTCATTAACGAGGCCTCCTCTAATTATAAGGGGTTTTGCAAGATTGTCTTAAAACAATGACAGAACATACCAAAAAATGAACAAGTTCAGACTCTATTTGTTTTCATCAAAATATTGTCTCCCTTATACAAATTTCTAGCTCACAGTAAAATCCCCAAGGGGTGTAAATAAAAGGGGGTTGAGTAAGATGACATTAGAATGAAATTTACCAGAAAAACCAAATATAAATGAAATGAAAGTGAATTGTCCTTTAGCCTGGTACTGTGAGGTTGCTTTTGTTTCTGCCTCGAGCTCTTCTGGCTGAAAGAAATCATCATCATCAATTTCCCATGTGGGAAAAAAAATTACTCCAAAAATATTCTGGGCTTCCCTGTCCCTAATGACTAAAAATTCAGCACCAAACCATTAAAAACAGCACCATCCCGATTGTGAAGAAAGCAACAAACATTTTGAATGATACTCACAGGGACGTCCACATACTTGGAAGCTGCCTTCACCTTAAGAGGAAAGAAGAGATGGGGGGGTGAGATGTTTTTATATTGAACCATTCACAACTCAGTGCAGTAACACAATGAAGGTTAAAACAATATGCTGTACCACAATGCTGACCAGGAAAACAAACAAACAAAAAAAAAAGGTACTAAAATGAATCTGCTTGCTATTTAGAGCCAGAGCTTTAAGTCTGTTGAAATGGGGAGAGAGAAGAGAAAGACAGAGGCAGACAGGCAGAGAGACACAGGAACTGACAAAGGAGCAGAGACAGACAGACACAGAAGGATAGATAGAGACAAAAAGAGCTAGAAATAGAGCTAGAAAAAAAAGAGAAACACAGAGAGAAGAGAGAATAAAATCAGTTCTATTGCCTCCCAGTCTCTAATAACAGCAGATGCTACTGTAGGAGTCCTGAATTTTTTCCTTCTTGTAAAAGCAGGAGAAGGGATTGTGGTGAAGCAGAAATGGATTTTTCAGAGGGCACAGGGATACATATGACTAAGGCCATTTGCTTATTTGTTTCTTTCTGTCTTGCCCTCCCTTCCTCTCATTCTCCCTCCTCTTTTCTTGTCCTCTCTTCCCCCTCTTTTTCTCTTTCTTTTTTTCCTCTCTCCCACTCTGCTTCTTTGTACCTGGATTCCTGGTGTCATTACAAATCAACTTGGAATTAATTGAATAGCAGAGCCCTCATTTTAGGTTATGGGATTCAATTTCCTTCCAGGAGTCCATGGAAACCTAGTGTGTGGAGATTGGGGAACACTTGTCCCACTGGGGAGGGGAGGGGAGGAAACCACCAGAGAGATTCCAACTTGACAAAGAGATTCCAAGCTGACCTAAGGCTGTCCTTGATTCTCACATGGATTATGTTTTTAGAAGCTTAAATGTAGGGTGAAATTATCCTGAATGGGAGATAAAGGTGGTGGGAACCAGGAAGGGGACATTTGTTTTATTTAAAAATAAAACAAAAACACTAAGAAGCAAATCCTTATTCTAAGCTGTCAATCAGCCAATAAGCATTTACAAATGTCTGCTAATAAGTTCATGTGCAATCTTCTTTTTTATTATACCACATTATGGAAATGCTTGTTTTATTTCATAATTTAAAAAAAAATAGGGTGAATTTTGTTTTTAAAAAAACTGAACTGATAATGCACAGAACATTTCATTTCTAAAATTAGGGTCAAATGGGGATGAACAGTCTGACCTTTGGATGGCATATAAAGTTAGATGACACATCTATACAAGAATGGAAAACATCAACAATAACAACAGCTAGAATTTATATAGCACTCTAATGTTTGCAAAACAGTTCACAAATATTATCTCATTTTATCCTCACAACAACACTGGAAGGTAGGTATTGTTATCGTCCCCATTTTACAGATGAGGAAGTGGAGGTAGACAGAAGTAAAGTGAGTTGCCTAAGTCATCCATGACTCCAAGTTCAGCATTTCATCTACTACATCACCTAACTAAACCCCTTTAGAATATGATACTTCTATCTGTATGAACAAAGTGGAGCCCATGGCCATTTCTACTTATTGCTACTACCAGAAATGAATTGATGGAAGGAACAGCCATAAGGGTGTTCCCTATCTTGATAGAATCACAGGTCCATTTCCACTCTCCTTTCTGTCATACAAAAAAGGACGAAACTGTGTTAGCTGCTGTGGTAGTTGCAGTATAGAAATCAGTCAATAAACATCTATTAAGCATGTATTATGTTCCAGAAAAAAGAGAAATTATGTGGAATTTGAAATGTAATCAGATAAGATAGCATGTAAATATATGGATATATACAAAAAATAATGTGGTAATAGGGAGGAAAAAGTCAGTAGCAATTGGGGGAATCAGAAGAGGCTTCATGTAGATCCTAGTGCTTGAATTGAGCTTGGAAGGAAACTAGGGATTCCAAGAGACACACAAACCATGATCTATTCCTTAATGAAGCTCACAGAGTCATGGGGTGCTGATAATGACACAAAATAAGTAAACTACTCATCCACAGAAATGACAAAATAATAAAAGATTAGAGCATAAGAAAGTGCACATCGAGTATTATTATTTGAAGACTAAGGATTGTTCCTGATAAAGGGTATCAGGGAAGGCTCCTTGGAAAAGACTGCATTTGAATTGAGTATTAGAGAATGGACGGGATGATATTGATGATGGTGGGGTAGGAATGGGGGAGGGCAGGGCATTCTAACTACAGGAAATGACACCCATAAAGGTGTAGGGATAGGTTATTAAGGTCAGGGTGGTTCAGTTTGAGAAGTACACAGGTAGAAGGGAGTAGAGAGATCAGGCTACAAAGAGTCTAGATTATGGAGGGTCTTGAATGCCAAGTTGAGGGAAAGAAGCACAAGGGAGCAGAGAAGAGGCTTTTTCTTCCATAGTTAGATGTCTTCTTTGCTCTGGAGATTTATAGCAGTTGGTAGTTTTGCGGCTACTGAAATGATCAACCTTTAAACACGCCTACTCTTCCTTCCCAGCTCACATTCCGTTCCACTCAAGAGAGGAGCCAAGTTCTTAACCCTCTCCTGGCAGCTGGGAGAGCCTGATGGACCTCATGGCGAAGGTCCAGCCACTACTATTATCTACTGAGAATCACCTTCATGTTTTAATTTCCAACAGCATGGCCTGATTACTCATCTGGTAGCTTGATCTTTATATTAAGAAGACCAATGGATTTCCATTTTTTAGTTCTTCAATAGGATTATATTTTTAGTGGAAGATACGAGTACAATCTTTTCATTTTATAGTTCATTGGATCAAGGATTTCAAACCAGAAGAGAATTTATAGGTCCTCTAGTCCAACATCCTCATTTTGTGGATGGATAAACTGACTAAGGTCACACAGATAGTAAGAAGCAGAGTCATGATTCAGATCCAGCCTCAATTCATTCCTTCCTGCATCACTTGCAGCTCTAGTACTAAGAAGGAAAAAAGATGGTGCCTTAGCTCTCTGATCTGGTCAGATTATACCTAGAGCGCTGGGTCTAGTACAAAGACCACCTTTTAAGAGCAATAATTAAAAAAAAATAGAGTCCAGAAAGTGGGACCAGGATGCTAAGGGATCTAGAGAACATGTCACCTGGGGAACTGTTGAAAGAAATGGGATGTTTACTTTGAAGAAGAGAAAGCTAAGGGGGGAAGAGTTATTCAGGAAGAGAAAGGAACATGATATTCTCTTCAAATGACTGGGAGGTCAGCAAGATTTGGCTTATTCTGTGTAGTACCAGGACAGGACCATGACCAACAGGAAGAGGCGACAATGGGCTGAATTTCAAAGTATGATAAGAAAAGACCTTGTGCTAGACCTGTGTGTCAGGAGAGTGGGCTGCCCCCAAAAGTAACATGTTTCCCAAGCCCTGGGAATGCTCATACAGAGCTTGGATGACTGTCAAGGAAGTCATAGCAAAGATCCATGAACTGTGTGGGAATTTTCACTAGAAGACTTCTAAAGTCTCATTTAACTCCAAGACTTTTTGACATTCTCTCAGAAAACTAAACTCTTCCAGAGTGAGCCTGTTTCATTTTTTTTTTGTCTCTCAGTGAAATCAATTGACTTTTCTTCCAAGGGATTGTAGCATTATATAGTATTTAAATCATCTCAAATCAATTTAGCAGGGATTAGTTAGCCAACTTAATATGGGCCACCATGCTAGGCAATGAGGATACAAAGGTAAAAGTGAAAATAGTACCTGCCCTTGAGTAGCTTATAGTCTAGCTAGAGGAGACACCATATACACACATATATATATAATATTTTATATATAAAATTATATATGTCAATCATATATAAAATACATTTCATATATGTTGCCTCTTCCAATTAGACTATATATATTTGTTAAAAATACAAATTATATATAACATGTATAAAATCTATAATACATATATTATCACATATGCACATAAACACGGACACACATATATGTATACATTTAAATGTGTACATATGAGCACATGTTTATGTATATATACATACATATAAAGTTATACAAAATATACACATTTTTATATATGAAATTATGTCAATTACACATAAAACATATTGTATATATGCTGTTTTTTCTAGTTAGACTATATTATATATAAATAAAAAACACATTTTATATTTGTGCATATATTTATATAAATATAAAATCTACACATGCATACATATATTACTACATATCCATGTAAAATTTATATCCATACATATGCACATGTGTGTATATTTATATACACGTGTTTAGGTATATAGAGAAAATGCATACAAACATAACATTTCATGTAAAAATTATATGTCAATTATATATAAATACATATTGTATATGTCTCTTCTAACTAGACAATATTATATATATTAATAAAACATACATTATACATATAAAATATACATACATATAAATATATTTTATATGTGAAATTTTAATGAAATATATTCATTATATATGAAATTTATGTGTCAATTATATATAAAATATATATTTTGTCTCTTCTAGACTATATCATATAGAAATAAAACACATATTGTATATATATATATATATATATAGGTATATTTCTATATGTAATTTACACTCATATAATCACATATTCATATAGCACACACATACATGTGTGTATTTATATATGTATATATAAGCATGTTATATATATGTATGTGTATATATATAAATACACACAGTTATATAAAATGTATACAAGACAGAAATCAGTTGGTTTATCAATAAGATACTAGGTTCATATGGTACATGGCTACCAATAGAATGTAAACTCTGAGAAGGGTGATTTTTCTCTTGGCTTTGTATCTCTAGTAACTAATGAGTGAATGAACTAAAGTGCATTTATTAAACACATGTGTTGTGCCAGAGACTGTACTTAGCACTGGGGATACAAACAGAAGAAGTGAGACAGTTCCAGCTTTCAAGGACTTCACACTCTGAAGGAGACAATTCAGGAAGCAAGGTTCAATTGCAGGGCTGCTAGAGAGTCCCAAGAGTCCCCGGGATACAGTCATCTGGCAGATGGTGAGACCCAGAGATTGTTGGGTTACTTACTTAGGTATTGAAAATGACAGTGCTAGGGTACTGCAGGGCAAAGGGATAGGACAGGAGGGAAGACCCAGAGGATCTTAGGTGGCCAGATGGCAAGGTCATCAGAAGCAATGGAGTTGTTAACTCCCCAATCATCCAAGCCCCATATAGAGTGAAGGAGGAAGGCAAGAGGGGAGGATGGCTCCCAATGGCGGTAGTTTTTCCTGCCATCTGCCTGTCCTGAATGGATCCTGGGACAGCCTAAGGCTGGAGAAGGAGTTGAAGGTGGAAATAAGGGGGAGTTACTTAATAAATGCTTCTCTTTTGATTTTGCAACATTCTTACTTTCATTACTTACATTCATATAGTACATTGAAGTTTTTGAGATACGGCAATGTAGGTTGAAACAAATAACTACCATTTTACAGATGAAGAAACTGAAGATCTGAGAGGTTAAATTTGAACTCATATCTTCTGACTCCAAATATAATATTCTCTCCACTCCATCATGCTGTCTGTAAATACTTTGTCCTTTAGATGTGTGTTGCACTTTCTGACTTCCATTCATTTGTTCAGAGTTTCCTCTGTTTGAAATGCTGTATCTTTCCCTTTTCACCTGAAGAATTTCTACCCATCCTTTAAAGGGCAATTCAAATGAGCCCTCCCTGGTTCCCATTGTTGGTCATAATCTTTTCCCATGGACCTCACAAAGCCCCTTTCCCCAACTCTCCAATCTGCTTCTCAAATAATGTTGCATGTTCTAATTATTTTTATTTAATGACTTTGCATTTCTCACTGAAACAAAAGCTGATATTTTCAACAGCAATGTCTATTGATAATCCATGGAATACCACAGCTCTGAAGAGTTAAAGGGGCAACACATTCAAAGGGCAACATGGAGAGATGCATGATGGCTACAAGTAGGTTGGAGCACCTTACAAACAGCCAGATGAAGGAGAATGAAATAGAGTAAATGTCATCAGAGTGAAAACTCATCAAAAATGTGGGCAAGTCAAGAAATAACCAGTGGACAGTCTGTGTGTTCCAATGGCATCCATGGAACATCAAAGCATTTAGAGGAAGGTCTTCAACATGTTGGATAGACTCTCAGTGGAGGATTTGTGGAATCCAGATGAGAGACAAACTGGATGAGAAGGCATGGATAGGCATGATTAGCATCATTGGAGGGAGTACCCACCTTTGGAAGAATAGGATGGTCAAAGAAGGACTAGGATCTTTGGGGTCATGGTAGCTCACAAGAAGGAAAGAAAAGAGATGCTCGATTCTTATTTTTAATCTATTATTTGCTTATATTTTCTCTGCCAAGGAGAAGGTCTTTGTAATAGAAATGGTAGGACTAAAAGTACTAAGTGGGTGTTCATAGGAAAGATAATAAAAAGAAAATAAGAAAACACCTAATTGTTCTTGATAAATTCAAATCTTATAGGAACTATCAGAACTGGCATATGTATTACTGAGTCATTGTCAATAATATTTGAAAGATAGTGGAGAGTTAACACAAGATAAGGGAAGGATCAAGTCTTTATTTTCAAGAAAAGGAGAAGAGAATGAAAACTGTAATTTATAGGACAATGACTTTGACTTCACTTCCTGCAAAAATTCTAGACTGGATCATTAAAAAGATGGTTGATGAATGTCTAAAAGGGGAAACAGTAATCACAAAGAAACAGCAAAGATTCATCAGAAACAGATCATGTCAGACTAACCTAAATTCCTTTTTTGACAGGATGGCTAGCTTAGTAGATAAAGGGAATGCTGGGGATATCATTTACTTAGATTTTAGTTAAGGTCTTCTAAAGTATCTCATGCAATTATTGTAGAGAAGACTGGGAGATGCAGACTAAACAACACAATATGATGGTTTCACAACTGCTTGGATTATCAGACTCAAAAAGTAGTTGTTAATGGTTCCATATCAAAAATGACAAGGGATCACTGGTTGTGTGCAAGGCAAAATGAAGTTAGAAAATGACAGAGTCAGGATTCCAAAAGATTTTTTGACAAGACTAGAGCATTCTGTCAAATCTAGTAAGGTGAAAATGCAATAGGGATACTTTTCAAAGTCTTATCATTAGATTTAACAAATAGATTTCAGGGGCAGCTAGGTGGTGCAGTGCATAGAGCACCAGCCCTGAAGTCAGGAGGACCTGAGTTCAAATCTGGTTTCAGACACTGAACATTCCCTAGCTGTGTGACCCTGGGCAAGTCATTTAACCTCAATTGCCTCAGCAAAAAGCAAAAAAAAATAGATTTCATAAATACAATATGGGCAAGGTATAGTTAGAGGCAGTTCTGAAAAGACCAGGGGGTTGAATATATGACAAACTCCATGAGTTAGCAAAGTAACATGGCAACTATAAAAACTAAAGATGGACTATACCATATGAGATACATATGAGCTTTCAGGAATGGGTAGGTTATAGTTATACTGTTCTTTGTTCTGGTTAGACCTTCTCCTTGTGTTTAGTCCTGAATATCATAATTTAAGAATTTAAGGACATCAATATATTGTTCAGAGGAGAAGCTAGGGAAGGACCATGAGTCCATGTGATATGAGAAATGGTTGAAGGAACTGGGCCTGTTAAACCCAGAGAAGAGAAAAATCAGGGAGTAAATGATAACTGTCTTCAAGTGTTTTTTGGGTTGTCATGTGGAAGACATTATACTTAATTACAATATATATATATATGTATATATATATATATATATATAAATTTAAATAAACAATTATTTTCCAAGGAAAACAAGAAAAGAAAAAGGAAAGATTACATTAATTCTACTTGGCCCTGGAAGGCAGAACTAAGAAAACTGGGGGAAGTCAAAAAGAGGCCAATTTATGATGAGCTTGTCAAGAAAAACTTACCAATGACTAGAAGTACCCCTTCTAGCTTCCTCACATTAAAAACTTTTCACATACTGGATTTGATTTATATACATGATTCCCCTTTATTCATTCTTTTGTCTAGCCAAACTTATCTCAATATTTCTCACATTGGATACTCCATCTTCATTCTCTGTGTCTTTGCATTATCTGTTTATCATATCTAGAATGTACTTACTTCTCCCCCTTACCTCTTAATACCTCTAACTTTTTTCAAAGTTCTAATAAGAGAACCCAGATCAGTACTTATATGCAGCAGGGCATAGTGGGTAGAAGTTGGTCCTAAAACTAGGAAAACATGAGTTCAGCCCCATCTGTGATATACACTCAGCTGTCTCTATTCCTCAGTGTTCTCTGAGATTATAAATTGCAAAGATTTTAACTTTATTTGGTAGAGAGAATTTCCTCAAGTGGGAATTCATTGTAACCATGAAATCACAGCTTAAATCTCTATATTTAAACATATTCATATATCTATATACATTTATACATACACATACACACACATACACATTTTCTTTTCCTATAAAGCTTCTAGAGGGGAAGGAATATTTTATTTTTGTTTTTCTCTCTTCAGTGTTGAGGAAAGTGCCTGGAGTAGAATAAACACCTAATAAGTTATGTCAAGTCAATTGCCTACTTTGTGTAGTCAATGTGCTAAGCAATGCAGAAAGGCAAAAGACCATCCTTACTCTCAAAGAGCAGCAGTATAATCAAGAAATACCAGCTGATTAATTATTGGATTACATCGAATTCTTTGCCTGTGTCTAAATCACAATTACATCACTCTGAATGAATTTACTGATCAGTTCAGTCAAAGGATAATTCCATTCAGGTAGAAAAACCAACCAGTCATATTTGATTAAATGTTCAGATCGACTTTTGCTTCCTTATCTCAAAATCTGCCATGTCAGTCCTAAGAGCCACATCCCACAGTGGCTTCTGCAGGCTCAGATGCTGCTGAGGGAGAGCTGAGCAATTGCTGGCTAATTTAATCAGTTGCAGAATGGCCCAGCTTATTATTTCAGCTCTCCACCTGACTTTACTTGTGTAGACACATACTTAATGGCCTTTATATTGAGTTATTAAATTATTTTTCAGGTGCCTAATGCAACCTTTTCATCAAATGTGTATGACGCCAGTTTGGCACAATGTGGACGATTGAAGGCTTTCCTTCTGCCCAGCTCTAATAAGGGAACCCAGGCCAATCATTGTGTGGCTTTGATAGGAAGCTCAGCAGGGGTTTAAACCACTTTTCCTTATTCATTAGGGGGAAAAAGCAGCCCAGGTGCAGCCCAGGAGGACTGCAGGCTTTGATACTATGAAATCAATGCACACTTAAAAAGTGGATTAGGCTCTTTTGCAACAAAACCCAGGAGAATGAAGCTGCAGGACCTTCTTTCTTTCTTTCTTTTTTTTAAAGCATAAAAATCCTGCATTTCTGCATTAGTCACTGACTCAGCTCTCCAATTTTCCTACCACGTTAAAGAAGTTTTGATCATGGCTTTCTTGCTGACAGAGAAGTTCTTATTGACATTATCTGATTTCCTGACTTTTGTCTATTCATTGTTTCTGGAACTGAGTTTGAATCCTGGTCCAGAAGCTTACTGGTTGTTTGCCCCAGGGAAGTCAATGAACTTTTTAGAGCCTTAGTTCTCTCATCTATAAAATGGGGAGCATAGGAATGGCATCTACTTTGTACAGTAGTTGTAATGATTAAATTGTCATACATTTGAGCAGCAATTTTCATGTCGACAACTCTAATAAGCCCTTCATTTTATAAGGGAAAAAAATCTGAGGGAAGTATCATCAGGTATCAGGTTAGTGGCAGAACTGGGTTCAGGACCAGATTTCCTGGCTCCTGGTCCAATTCCCTGCCCACTAGAGCATGGTTGGAATGGAAATGACTTCAGATGCATCTATTCCAACTCCATCATTTTACAGATGAAGAAGCCAAGGAGCAGGGATGCTGCACAATGCCCAAGTTCACTGTGCCAGTGGCAGGTGCCAGCTAGGAGGCACTGCAGTAGACAGAGCACTGGAATCCAGAAGACTCATCTTCTTGAGTTCAGGTCTGGCCTCAGACATTTACTAGTTGTATGACTTAACCTTGTTTGCCTCAGCTTCCTTATTTGTAAAATGAGTTGGAGAAAGAAATGGTGAACTATTCTAGTATCTCTGCCAAGAAAACCCCAAATGGAGTCAGAGCACTAACCAGAAACCTTTAATGACTGAAAAGTGACTGAAATATAAGGATCCATTTTTCTAACGTGCTCTTGAAAGAAGAATTGTACATTCTTCCCTAGCTCCCACGCTCCACTTTTGTACTTTTCCCTTTCCTCCTACCAGATTGATCTAAGACTATATAGGAACAGCCTGATGGAGTAAAGAGACCTTCAGAGGGAAAGAACTTAGGACTATTTAGAAGACCTGGTTTTGTTCCGAACTCTGCCACTGTAAACCCTTAAGAATTAGTGTGGAATCAGTTAATCTCTCTAAGCCTAAATTTTGTTGTTGTTGCTGCCTCAGTTTACCTCCCTATAAAATGGGGGAGTTGGTCATGATTCCTAAAGTCTCTTCTTACTACATAGTTGGAGGGCAAGGGAACGAGTATTAAGTGCCCACTATGTGCCAGGTATCAAGCCTTACAAATATGATCTCTAAGACAGTAATAATAATAATGGAGGATGGGAAAAGGAGATGTGGAGAAAGAGAAGATGACATATTGGATCTAAAGACACAGACATATCAGACTGAGGCAAACCCAGTGCTGGTGCCCCATAAATGGAAAGGGTGGATATTTCCTCATTGGATAGTAAAGCTCCTCGAGAGCAGAGAATATCTTTGGATTCTTTTCTATCTTAATAAGTGTTTATTGACTGATTGACTAGAGGTGAAGGTCTGGTAACAGAAGAAGGCCAGGGTTGAAGCTGTATTTACATTAAATGCACTAGGGAGCAGGTCATGGAGGTCAGAAGATGGGGAGATACAAATTGGGGAGATAGGTGGGCAGCTCACAGGAAATAGTCTGATGTGCCAGGAGAGAGAGGGAGATCCTAGTCCTTCCCTTGCGGGAATTGGACCCCCAGGGAGGAGTTCCTAAGGTTGCTTGTGTAAGGGCTGGAGGACAAGGTTAAGGTATCATAGATTTCACAGGAAAGGAACATATCCTCTAGAAAGTGAGCACTGTGCTTCAAAGCCTTATTCACACTGTTCTAGTTACAGATGTACAAATGGGAGGTTTGAGACCTCTCCCCTATAGCTCTATTTTCTATGGAGAAAGGTTCTAAGATGTGGCCCAATGGGAAAAACTCTGGCTTTTTAGTGAGAAGACCAGGGTTTTCTGCTGCTGCTGTTTATCATTGTGATCTTGGAAAAGTCTCTTGAACTTTAAAGAGCTTCATTTTCTTTATAAAAATTTAGCTCTAAACTTTAGGCAGAAGCAGTATGGTTCAGGCAGATGAGCACTGGTTCTACAGAACATAAAAGGACGTGGGCACTTCTTTAGAAAGTTTTAGTCTTATTTTATATGTCAATGAACAAACATTTCTTTTCTTTCCTCATTGCATGTCAGAGAAAAAAAGAAAAACAAATGCTTACAACAAATCTGCAGATTGCACAAAAGAGTTCTCATATTGTTCATATCTGAATGTATAGAAGGCAAAGGTTTAGGACCTGCTTAACCTTAATTCTCTATGTGACCATGAGCAAGTTACTAAAATAAAGGTGTTCCATTATACAATGTCTGAGGTTCCTCCCAACTCTTTCTCCATGAACCCATAAGCCTAGTTCAATGCCTTGAACAATATTTGTGGAGTTTAAGTGAGATACAAGAGAACAGAAGGGATTGTGCTCATTAAACTTAATTGTGAATGGTCCCTTGACCTTTAACATGCATATGTGGATCCTTGAACTAACACTTCAAGTAGATGAGGTAGAAATAGAATATCTGATGAGGATTTGAGGGCAAAGAAAAAAGGTTGGATTTGGAAGACCTGAGCTCAAAATCTCTGTTATGTACTCCTTGTATGACAATCCACTCACTGTGCCTCTGTATCCTCATGTTTAAAATGAGGGGATTGTATTCAGTGTGCTCAAAGGTCTTCTCCAAATCTTAGTTTATGGTTCTAAACTTTGAGCTATTTTGTGTTTTAGTATCAGGAGGTTTTTCCAATGAGAAGAAAAGTAAAAATTTATGTTGCAAAGTGAGAAGAGGTTTACAAAGTGTTTTATGAATTCATGCTATTATCTCCATTTTATACATAAGAAAGTTTCAGAGGTATTAAGTCACTATAAGAAAGAGAATACAGACTTAGAGAAACAATTTATTCCTCAATCCTATTTTATTTGGTCATAACTTCCACTGTTATCTATCTCTATTTATCTACCATATGTATGTATGTGTACATCTCTCTCTATATATGTATATACATACATACATATGTATAGTGTATATATATATATTTGCTCAGGCAATTGGGGTTAAGTGACTTGCCCAGGATCACGCAGTTAGGACGTGTTAAGTGTCTGAGATTAGATTTGAACTCAGGTCTTACTGAATTCAGGGCTGGTGCTCTATCTACTGAGCCACCTAGCTGCCCCTGTATACATTTATCATATCTATTCTGAATATAATGAAGTGGAAGTTAGGATTTCCTAAAGACTCCCTATATATACATGTATAATAGAAGATAGAACTTCCTAAATATTTGTTCAGCTTTGATTTTTTTCAGTTAAAGAGCTTTTATTTTCTCTCCCTCCCATCTCTTATTATCGTCTCACAGCTCTGGGAGGGAAGTTTTCCAGACATTAATCCCTCCTTCTTCTGCCTTCTTCCTGTTTTATAGATGAGGTAACCAAGGCTTCGATGGTTGAATGATGTGTTAATGGTTAGCATCGTTGGGATTTGAATACAGATTTGTCCCTTTTCCTTTATACTTTCCTAAGCTACACTGTAGTAGACTTAGCTTCTAAGTTCTTAGAGGTCAAAGTTGCTTTTTTGTTGTTCCTTGGTTGAAGCATAAAATGAAGAGAGAGCCTTCTCATCTAGATGGAGAAGATTCTCTTTCTTCTTCTGAAGATCCCAAGGGGATCCCAAGGGAACCTTCTCAGAATCCTTGGAGAATGACATTTCCCATTCTGAAATATTTTTTCTACTTTGGATTAAAAAGAAAAACCCAACCCACAGCCCCAGATATATAATCAGGGATACTCAAGTGCATCTTGGGAAGACGAATACGTTCCCAGTGCCAAGTGAGGGACTGAATGCTTGGGTGAGACAGAATGTGTGTGTGGGTGGATGTACTGGGACTGTGTGTGCGGTTGAGCAGTTGAGCAAACCCAGTGGCAACTGCTTGGGTTCAAGTGACAATTACAGCACTATCCCTTCCCAACCCTTTCTGAAGGGATGGAGAAAAACACAATGCTGGAAGCAGCAAACCACAGGCACTACTGGGATTCTTGAAGCACCATAAAACTGAGATATCCATAAGGATGTGAGTCCTCCTGGTCGCCCTTTCTTTTTGTAGATGCCATAAAAGGCAGATGTATATTTTACACATGTGGGATTGAGATCTCAAGAGCAGCCTCCAAAATCTAAAACCCTCATGAGTGTCTCAGGAGAGATGTGAAAACTAAAGAACCACAGAATCTTAGAATCAGAAGAAACCAGAATAGTCTGAACTTTGCTTGAAAGAGAATTTCCTCTGCACTCAGCCTCTGCTTATATACTTCCAAGGAGGAGAAAGTCATCACCAAAGCGGAGGCTCAGTCCATGTTTTTACCTCCACTACATGGGAATATTTTCCTCCTTACCTCTTTGCAAATTCCACACAGTGCTCCTAATTCTGTCCCCACAGGACCAACTCGAACAAATCTAACCACTCTTCCAACATGGTAGAACTTCAGTTAACTTGAAATCAGCTCTTCAGTCCCCCTTAAACCTGTTCTTCTCTAGGCTAAACAACCCTGGTTCCATCAACTCTCCATTAGCATCAATCTCTATATCAACATCTCTATCAATGACACCCAGAAACTGATTTTTTTTAGGATGATCAATCAATCTTCGAAATCCCTAAGGCACAAGTCTGACCACATCACTCTCCTAGTCAGAAATCTTTAGTGGTTCTTTACTTAATCCTGGCATTTCAAGTCCTCCACAGCTTGGGTCCGACTTACCTTTCCAGAAATACTTCCTATTAATCCTCTCCATATTCTTGATGTTTCAGTCAAACTCACCTACTGGCTGTTCCACAAACTCAGAAAGTCATTTTCTGCCTTCATACCTTTCTCCAATCTGTTCCCCTATGCCTTCAATAAACCTTTTTCTTCACTTTTGCTCCCTTTGTATTACCATCTTATTTCAAGATTCATATTATTAATATTCATTTTTCAAATTACTTTTCATTGACTCATCAGTAGAAATCCCTGACCCTCAGTAGAAAGTAAACTTCTTAAGGTCAGGAAGTTATTAATTTTTTCGTTTATATTTTCAGTGCCTGCCTCAGTGGATGACTTGTAGCAACTGGTGCTTAATAAACATTTGCAAATTAAATTCAAGTAACACTGAAAAAGAAACAGTAGAATGCAGAAATGCATTAACAATAAAGTTTCCTTAAATTTGTTATGTTATTAATGAGGTAAAAAATCAGGCAAAGTAGCAGTAGGTCATAAGGTTGAGATCACTGGACTTAGGATCAGAAAATATTGATACTGGTTCCATCACTGATTTCTGGGTGACATTGTACAAGCTATTGAACCACTTTGTATTTCAGCTTCCTTTTGGTATAATGGAAAGCCAGTAAGATAATGAACTTTGGGCTCCATCTGTGTTCAAGTCTTAGCTTCTCCATTCACCAGTCATTATCACATCCCTTCAAACTACCAAGGGTATAATTTAGGTATAATCTCTATTTACTCACTGAGATATATATTATTTCCTCCATTACTGTGTATGTTCCTCAAGGCCATTAAACTGTTTCTTTATTGTCTTTGTGATCACATTATGGCTCATAGCAAGCACACATAAGTGATTGTTGATTGACTGAATGGAAAATGTCATAGACTCTGAACTGGAGGATAATGCAATAAGCATCTAATCTAAGAGAAAAATGAGATGCAGAATTGAAATGTCTTGCCCAAGATCATATTGGAATTTTGCTGAACTAGCATTCAAGCCCAGGTATTCTGATGGTAAATTGAACGTTCCTTTGCTTATCCACTGCTCCCTACTCAAAGGAGTTAAGTTTAACTTCTCTTAGCTTTAATTTTAAAGTTTTGTCAATAGAGAAAATACAATAATTATCTCAAGGAATTGCTGAGGAAAATGTTTTGTAGATCTTCCAGTGACAGAGAAGGCAATTCAGTAGACTACTTTCTTCAAAGACAGAAATGATTTTATTTTTGTTTTCCTGTCTCCAACTGCTAACAGTGGCTAGCATATAATGAACACTTAAGAAATGCTTACTGAATTGAATATAAATATGAGCCGTTATGGGAACCACTATGTTTCCACTATGTTAACTTGCTGAGTGATCTTAGCCAAGTCAAAATATCTCTGTTTATTAATTTTCTCTTACATTAAATAAAAAAAGCTAGACTAGATTTTACTACCCTATGACTCTCCTAGGGATATTGTAAGGGTTGGATAAAATAATCAGCTTGGAAATTCTTAGTTAAAATTAAGTTTGTTTCATTCTAATACTTTTCAGTGTAGTTGAGATGGAAATGGTCCTAGGTCCTATTCAATGTTTTGCAGATTATTGAGCAAGTGGATAAAAAGGTTTTTTTAGTAAGGGGTGATGGCAGTTAATTTTCTGAAGCCTCACTGAATGCATTTTTTTGGACAGCTCCAGAGCAGACAGGATAACTGGGATGATCTTCAACCTGTCCCACAAGGTTTGGATTTCTTTAGTTAGCTCTTTATATTTCATTCCTCATGTTTTGGAGATTATAAGTATCTAAGATAGTGACACCTAATAAAAAACTTTGTTGTTAAATTTTTAATGTTATGTATATCCAGGTGATTGTGGGCCACAGTTTTACCTTGGAAAATGCTCTGGCTTCAAAAGAATTCATTTGCTAAATTCTCCATAATAATATCTGAGAAATACTTCCTATAATCCAGCTCCAGGTCCCTATACTTTGGTCCACAAAGACCTGCTGGTTTATCTGGCTACTGGAGGGGAGGGAGAAATGTCAGGGGAATGATCTTGATTGAACCAAAGGGTCTGTCTCTTGGAATAATTTGTTTTCAGACTGAGTTCTATGGATGAGGAGAAATGTCCATGTCTTCTGTTGCTCAGTGTGTTATGAATGGGGATGTGGTCCAGGAAGTTTGTGTTCTTGTCTCATTTCACTGTGGGGCTCCATAACAGATGCCTAGCTGTGGTTAATCAGCTTTGCTTTCCAGCCTTCCTTACGGAATGACCTTTTTTAGTATCTAACCCCTTCTGGCTAGGGAAAAGCTATAGGCAGTCTCATCTAACTGTTCTTCCATTGATACCATCCCCTTTGTTCTCTTACAGATTATTTTGATCAATCAGCTAATGAGTGTGACTCCACCAGTTTTATATCAAACTTTCTAGAACAAAGAATCAGATCTCATTAGACTTCAGTAGAAAGGATCATAGATTTCAAGTTAGAAGGGACCAGATAGGCCATCTAGTATATCCCCTTCCTCTGTAATTTCAGCAGACACACTTCTGTACTAAGTGATATGCTCACATCACACAGGTAGTAGGTGACAGGGTCAAGTACCCAGATTCTCTCACTCTACTGTCTATGTGCTTTTTATTATGGTAATAAAACCCAGCATTTATGTTTTATATATATTCTCATTTGATCCTCAATGGCACAATATAGGCACTATTATTACTTCCATTTCTCAAATAGGGGAAACAGGCCCATCGACCAGGTAGAGGAATTTGTTTAAAGCCACACTGGTAGCAAGTGACAGAGGTAAGATTTAAATTCAAATTCTCTAACTTCAAATCCACTAGTCACATTTCTATGAGATCATAAGTTTAGGATACACCAGACCTACAGATCACTGAATTTAACCTTTTCATTTTAGAAATGAAGGAACTAAAGCACAGAGAGGCTAAAGGTCTTTCCAAGACTCACATAGCAATAAATGTCTGAGGGAGAATTTGAACAGAGGTCCCAGAACCTTAATACCCAATTAAGTGGAAAGATGGCAAATAAAAAGTCATAATAATCTCAAACTCCTTCACTATCATCTTTTTCTGCTTGCTAGAAGCTTTGCAGTCCTGCTGGCTTTTCCATAACTTTTTATACTTCTGGGTACAGAGCCTTCCACAGCATGTGGCTGGGAGCTTGGAGCACAATACACAACTTTACCTTTTAATTTCAGAACAATTATTTTCTGTTTGAAGCCTGAGTACATTTTGATTAAGTGCCCAGTCCGTAGCTGTCATTTCTATGACCCAACCACTCTGCACCTCAAGACTGAAAGGAATAAAAACTGTGTCTTATGTTCACTCTGAAAACCACTCATCTGTTCCAATCAAACAATACGAAGACGAGTGGCTCCATTTGGAGGTTGGTTTGTGTTCTGAAAAGCTTCTGAAGGATGCGATGACTAGGGAGAGCCTTCTTTGGACAGCAGGTGTGTTAATTGTAAACTGTATTTTAAAGGCATGGGCCAGAAATGAAGAGGTCCTACTAGGTGATAAAATTGTCTGTCAAAAGTTCCCAAAGGACATGTCATGTACTGAAAGATGGGGTTAGAGCTGATGAAAGAAGTGGGCAGAAGAGATGACACATCAAAGATTTATTGTTTCCCAAGGTCTGGGCCACATCATCTTGGTGGGTTAAAGGAAAAAAGTGCTAGAGGGGGAGGACTTGAAGAAACGGAAGATGCTTTTCTTCTACTGATTGTCCCACATTACTGTTACAGATGATCATTAACAGAAGAAACTGCCAATTACATCATTTTTAGGGAAGGATTTGAGTGGTAGAATTTCAGAGACTGGTGGCCACTGGACATAATTCCTCAACAATTGGCCGATAGGAAAGTTACATTTTCAAATATCTCTGGTTAGTGGCAGGAGTCCCATCCAAGAAGACGGATCTCTAGAATTAAGATAACTTTCTATCTCCAAGGAAGGTTGGAAAATTTTGAACCACTGTAGTAAATTCCTATTAGGCCTATTAGGCCTGCTTATCACCTTACTCCAATCTATCACCCACAGAGCTGCCAAAGTGATATTCCTAAAGCTACATGTCCCTCCTCTGCTCAGCAAACTCTAGTAGTTTCCCATCAACTTTAGGATCAAATAGAAACTCTTAAATTTGACATTGATGGAGAAATAAATGGCAGAGCACTTCAATATCTCCGCCAAGAAAATCCCAAATGGGGTCATGAAGTCAGTTGACTCAACAACAACAGCAGCAACAACAAAATTTGACATTTAAGGAGGAAGACGTGGGTCTCCCCCCTCTTAGTGCAACTGTGCCTATGGTTGGACTTGGACTTGGACTTTCTCCCCCAAGCCCTTTGGAGGGAAAATGCTGAGATGTCCCCTATGGCCTATTCCAATCTCTCTCGTGCCCTCTTTATAGTGAATTTTTCTCAGGTGCGAGAATTTCTTTTGACAGTTCTGACAGAAAGTAACTGCTCTGGAGAACTCTGTTCCTCAATCTGATGACAGAATTAAATCAAGGCTGCCTGACCCATCTCCTGGGTTTCATTTTTTTTTTTTATTGGCTGTTGAGAATGGTCTCTCTGCAGGCTGCGTTGTAAACTACTGCTTCATTTTTAAGTAAAAGTATTTCACCACAGTTGGTATTTATTGAATTCTACAATTTCTGATTCCTGTAGGCACTTCTGTACAAGAATGAAAGATTATCACAGGGGAAATAGAAATCACAGAAGAATAAACTCGACCTTTACATTCTCACGCTTTTCTGATGGAAAGCTCTGTGACTGCAAGTGACTTCCCTTTAGACATTTCCTGCTTTTTTCCAAGGGGGCAGTCTTGTCCCACGAAATGTCACAGAAGGCATCAGAGCAAAGCAATCTTTGGCTGTGGATGTGCTGTTATCACATCTCTAATCCTTGTTGCCAGCATTAGAAAAATATGGAGCAGCAGCTCTATACAGTGGCAAAAATGGGAAAAAAAACTGTCCAAAAAAAAAAGGAAAAAAGGAAGGGGTCGAGACAGATAATTAGAAACATAATATGAGTTTCTGGCTCCTGACAGCACTGGAGAAAACTACACTTGAAGTGTAAGCTATCACTAGTCATGGCTCAACAGATAGACAACTTCTGTCTCCCCCACCCTGCCTCATCCTCCAAGAGAGTGTAGCGGTACCCATTGATGGGGCAGGGAAGAATAGAGATCTTTCTGTATTCTCCTTGATACTTGACTTTGGCTGAGTTTATGGGCCATCAAAGAGGGGAAGATTGATAGGGGTAGAATTATAGAATTTCAGCATTTGAAGGGACCCCAGAACTATCCTAGAGTAACAGGTTTAGAGCTAGAAAAAAACCTCAGAAACTATTGAGTCCAACTACCATATTTTACAGGTGAGGAAATCCAGGTTTAAGAAGTCTGGAGTATTAGAATAGAAAGATTGCATCAGGAGGTAGTCCCTTCTTTGACCTTCCTTGCCATTGTACAGTTACCCCTTCCCTATCATGACATTCGCCATGGCAGTTTTGCTACATCATGTGTCAGTGTAAGACATTAAATGGGAATTTTTTGAGAGGTTTGTGAAAGCCACAGAGAACATGCCAGCAGATGACGCAGAAAAGTTTAGAAACTCAGAAATTCATAAAATTACATGTTGTTTGTAATCAACCCAAATTTTACAATAAGGTACCCCATAAAGAAAAAGAAAAAAAATGTAGACTTCTCTGGTATAGAGAGGGCCAAAAATTTTATGTAGATTTTTTCAGATCCCAGGATGTTTCTAATCCTAATCCCTGTGATATTGAAAGGATAAATGTAGTTCTTTTTTCCCTGAGGCAATTGGGGTTAAATGACTTGCACAAGGTCACACATGTAGGAAGTGTTAAGTGTCTGAGACCACATTTGAACTCAGGTCCTCCTGACATCAGGGCTGCTGGATAACTGCAGTTCTTTAAAAAGAAGCTGGATAACAACTTGTTAGCAAAGTTACACAGGGGATTCTTGGCCAGGTACAAGGTATATTAGAGCTCTGGTAATTGTTGAAGTTTTCCTTTTCAAGAACCCAAATCTCCAACTACAATATCTAAGCATAGTTCCTTGTTCTGACCTGATGACCCAACAGAACCAATCATCTCCTTTTCATATGACTATCCCTCAAATACTCAAAGATGGTAATTATATCATCCTTAGAAATCTTCTCTAAGGGAAACATCTCTAATTTCTTCAACCAATATTTGTAGAACATGGATTCTAGTAATCTCATCATCACGGTGCCCTCTTCTGGAAGTTTTCCAACTTGTCAATGTGGTTTCTGAAAAGTGATACCTATTCCCAAACATCAGGTCCTAAATATGGCCTAATAAAAACTGAGTATAACTGGACTAACACCTCCCTATTCAGACCACTATGTATGTGATGTAAAAAAAAGATATTCCAATAACACTTAAAAAACAAAAAAATAAAAAGACTCCAAACTTTTCCAACACTGGAGACAGCACTCTCTGTTCCTCAGTAGTCACAACTACTGAAAACTCAGAAAAAGAGAGTTCTCACTCCTAGTCTTTGGTGCTAAACAATCCTTCAATGTTAGAAACAAATATATTTTGATAAATGAGTTGACGCTAAAGAAATTTGTCTATCAGCTTTATCTCCAATCCGCATTCCACCAAACTAGATTATTTGCTATCTGGGTTATCGAACCTTGCCTTCTTCCTGCACTGAATCAAAAGATGAACTGACCTTACTATCCACCCTGATGCTTCGTCCTCTTGATCTCTAGATATTGTATATGTCCTGAACATTGACTGCTTGGCCCTTCCACTCACCCTACAACTATCATCCCTATTAGAAAGAAAGCTCCCTCAGAGAAGAGGTACTTCATTTTTATATTTGTATCCACAGAGTTAATACACTGTTTTATGCCGCACAACCATATAATAGGTGCCCTTTCATTTATAAAAGGACACAACAATAATTAACAACGTATAATACTGATACTATGCTAGATGCTTAACAAATCTTATTTTATTTTATCCTTGTAACAACCCCTGGGTTGTTGTTGTTTAGTTGTTTCAATTGTGTGTGACTCTTCATCAGTCCATACATGGTTTTCTTAGCAAGGACATTGGAGCAGTTTGCTGTTTTCTTCTCTAACTCATTTTACAGAAGAGGAAACTGAGGCAAACAATGTTAAGTGACTTGCCCATGGTCACACACCTGATAAGTATCTGAAGCCAGGAAGATGAGTTTTCCTGACTTCAGGCCAGGTGCTCTATCCACTACACCCAACTAAGTAGGTATTATAATTGTTATCATTGCTATTTACAGATGAGGAAAATGAGAAAAACAGAAATTAAGTGAACTGATCAGGTCATATAGCTAATTGAATATCTGAGGTTTCCTTTGAACTCATATCTCCCTGATTCCAGTCCCAGCACTCTATGTACTGTACCATTTAGCTGCCTGTGTCCTTCTAGCATAGCATTAGCTTTTTTGGCCTTCATTTCACACTATTGACTCATTTTTAAGCTTGTGGCTCATTAAAACCCCTACATTTTATTTGCCTAAGCTATTCCGTGCTATATTTTCCTTGTCATATACTTTCACAGAAGATTTTTGAATCTAAATATAGAATGTTGTTCTTTTAATTTCTATTAAATCTCATTGCAGTAGATATATCTCATAATTTCATACTGCTAAGATAACCATTATCTCTAAGCTGAGTTCCTATATTCTTATCTTCTGTCCCATTTCTCAGAGACTTTATTAACCTATATGTAAATAGATAGAGATGGCCTTGGTACTTGGAAGACTTAGTGTCAAGTGTTCCTTCTGACACATGTTGGTTTACCATTCTGTTTCAATTTCCTTTCTGGTTCTCCATCTAAGTCATGCTCATTACGCTCTTTTCCCCTTTTTTTTGTGATTTTCATTGTATGATCTCATCAAACCTTTTTGGTTCAATTATTATGTCTATGAAGGCAACTTCCAGATTTATAGATCTAACACTCACTTCTCTCTTGAGCTTAGTCCTATATCACCGCTTGCCTTTTGGACATCTCAAACTGGATGACCTGTAGGAATCTCAAACTAAACACATTTAAAACAGAATTCATTATCTTTTCCAACAAAACTTTCCTTCTTCCCTCTTACTACTAAGAACATCTCCCAGTTACCCAGGATTAAAACCTTGGTGTCATTCTTGGCTTTAACTCTTTATATTTACTCATTCCATTATTCAATCTATTGCCCAAACTTTTAAAAAAAATTCTTAATATCTCTAGTATATATCTCTTGCCTCAAGTATCTCTATTCAGAGACTCCCAAGTACCCTCCATTTAACTGACAACCTAAACGATTTAAATTGAAGTATCCCCAAACTGGATCCTTCCTATCTTTGTAGTCTTCTTATATTTTATTCCCCTCCATACACTCTATTCCAGTTAAGCCATACTGGCCTACTTAAAATATCTCAAAGATGGAGGATATAAAAAATCATATTCTATTTCTTGTCTCCATGCACTTGCATTGGCTGTTTCCAAGCATGGCATGGGATTTCCTTCCCTCTTTGTCTCTTAATGTCTTTGGTTCCCTTTAAGACTTAGCTCAGATCCCCTCAGTTCTTCCAATATTATCTTCTTTCTACTTTGTATATAGTTTTTCTATTTTCCTTCCTTTCTTCCTTTCTTTCTTCCTTCCTTCCTTCCTTCCTTCCTTCCTTCCTTCCTTCCTTCCTTCCTTCCTTCCTTCCTTCTTTCCTTCTTTCCTTTCTTCCCCTTTAAGACTTAGCTCAGATCCCCTAAGTTCCTCCAGTATTTCTTCTGCCTACTTTGTATATAGTTTTTCTATTTTTTTCCTTCCTTCCTTCCATTCTTCCTTCCTTCCTTCCTTCCATTCTTCCTTCCTTCCTTCCTTCCTTCCTTCCTTCCTT
>JAJPUD010002012.1:211514-250978 GCA_023553655.1 Myrmecobius fasciatus | reverse complement strand
TCCTTCCTTCCTTCCTTCCTTCCTTCCTTCCTTCCTTCCTTCCTTCCATTCTTTCTTCCTTCCATTCTTCCTTCCTTCCTTCCTTCCTTCCTTCCTTCCTTCCTTCCTTCCTTCCTTCCTTCCTTCCTTCCTTCCTTCCTTCCTTCCTTCCTTCCTTCCTTCCTTCCTTCCTTTCTTCCTTCCTTCTTTCCTTCCATTCTTCCTTCCTTCCTTCCTTCCTTTCTTCCTTCTTTCCTTCCTTCCTTCCTTTCTTTTTTTTTGCTGAGGCAATTGGGGTTAAGTGATTGCCCAGGGTCACACTGCCAGAAAGTATTAAGTGTCTGAGGCCAGATCTGAACTCAGTGCTAGTGCTCTATCCACTACATCAACTAGCTGCTTCCTTATAGCTTCTCTATTTATCTCCATGTCACATATCATCCATCCATAATGGATGCCATTTGATGGCAGACATAATTTTTTTCCTTCTTTGTGTCCCCAACTTTTAGCATAGTGACTGGCACACAGTAAGTGTATAATACAAACTTATTGATTGCCTCACTTAGTTATGTTACTTAACTTTGTATGCCCCAAGGGACTCTAAATTGTGGAGATGATGCTGACCTGTGTGGGTAGAGGGAATTTCCTCATGTGGAGCTTTCCTATGCCAATGAAATTATAGGTTGATTCCAATCCTTATCTCTGGTTTCTAGGTTTTTTGGAAAGAGCTGAAAATCAAAGCAACTAAAGAAAGTCATGGCTAAGGTTTATCCTCAATTCCATTGTTTTATTCCCATTTCCCCAGAAGAAACTTTGAAGTGTAAGTCAGTTCCCTGTTCATGTTTTAAGGCCCAGGTAAACAGAAGTAGACTTAAGGACCAGACATGGGTTTGTTCTTTAGAGGAACCATTGGAACACCCACTGTCTCACAATGTAGCAGTGAAGACTCATAAAGACGGAAAGAATTTCACAGAATTTTAGAGATGGAAGATCTGGTCTAGCCCTTTTACTTTTCCAGGTATGGAAAATGAAGCCCAGAGAATTTAGGCAGATCATTTGATATTAAAATGACAGTTAGACATGTATTAGACTACCTGTCATCTAGGGAAGGGGGTGGGGAGGAGGAGAGAAAATTTTGGAACAGAAGGCTTTGCAACGGTCAATGTTGAAAAATTACCCATGCATATGTTTTGCAAATAAAAAGTTTTAATAAAAATAAATAAATTAAAAAAAATAACATGACAGTTAGGAACAGAACTGGGATTAGAGACCAGCTTCCCCTTTTTTGCTATTATTAGTTTAACTCTCCTGAACTCAATAGGACACTCTCTTGGAGCAAAGAAGTACAGCTACTTAAAACAAATCATCCTGTTGGTCATGTCTCACAGTGAATGCTTCCCAGAGTCTGATCAGAGGAGGACAAGTCTTCTGATGCCACTTGTTCTTTACTATAAGTCACTCAGAAGAACCCCTCAACAGGCATTGCAAAATATCTGTGAATTTGGGATTTCAGTAATGCGGGCATCCCTTCCAATGTTGCTGATCTCCACCCTTTCAGGTCTTCTCATCCTGGGAATTTCCCAGGATGAGCTTTTCCTCTTAGGGGCAGCTCTAAATGGGATCTCCAAATTAATAGAGGCACCCTGGAACTTGGTGAATTCAGGCAAGGACTGAATTGACTTCTTACTTTATGAATGAAAAGGATTGGGAAAAGGATCTTCCTTAACCTGGGGGAGAGAGGTAGGAGAGTCTTACTCTGCCCCTCTCCTTGTTCTTTGGAAGGAACAATGCTAGCCTAATCACAATGCAAAGGACCCTCACGAGCAAGCAGCCTCCAGAGAAGTGCATCTCACAGGCAAGGGAAACAGGAGGAGAATTGCTAATTAGAGCATCCCCCAACTGAGCCGATCTTTCGAAAGGCACATCTGAAAGGTGGCGGCTGCCTCTACCAGTTCCCGGGCTGCCGATGACAGGGCTTCTGCGAGAGGAGAGAAGGGGGTGCATTGGGACTTTTCACATGCTGGCATGAAGCTATGGCACATATCCCTCCCCCTTCCATAGCCCTCTCTTCAAGAGACGAGGCAATGCAGATGGAGAGGAAAGGAAAATATTCCCATTTTCTCTATGGCCTAACAGACTTCTCCTTCCTCCCTCCTCTCCCCCAAAAAAGTCTGAATTGAACTACAGAGTAAATCATGCACAGGATAGGAGAAGGGAGAGGGGGAAAGAAATGTCATGTGTTCCCAAGAGACTGAGCAGGACTAGTGGGAAGAATACTGAACTTGCAGTCAGCTCTAACCTTGTGCTACCTTTGACTTTGGGCAGGCTATTTATATTTTTAAGCCTCAGTTTCCTTGTCTTTAAAATGGGGATAATACTTCTATTTTCTACATTGGCAAGATCATTAGGAGGAAGAAATGAATAGAAAGCATTTTGTAATTATAAGGTATCATATCCACGTAAGTACTTGTTTTCAGTATCATTGCTGTGAGCTCCTCAAGGCAGAGACAGCTCTAATTTTGGTCTCTATGTCTAGAGGATAGCACAATGTTCAGTAGACTCTCCAAGGTACTGAATGCATAGAAGATGCCAAAAAATGCTTATGAAATTGAATTCAGAATGGTGGAAGTTCTTTAAGGACCCTGTCTGTAAGAGGGTGACTCTCTGCTACGTTGTGTGGATAGGAAAGGAGAGTACAAAATATAAGGAATTGTAAAGTCTTGTTTCTATCCAGATGCTGGTCATCATTTGCATATTATATGCGCGGGATGAAACAACAGAAAGAAAATCATTGATATGACTGAGTGAGAAACCACTGAGCCTGTAAATCATCATTCTATATCTATAATATCAGAGAGCCAGACAGACAAACCAAGAGAGTAGATTGATTCCTCTTCCCACTCTAATCCATCCTCCATTCAGCTCCTAAAGTGATTTTCTAAAAGCACAGATCTAACCATTCTACCTTCCTACTTAATAGACTACTCCAGTGGCTCCCTATTAGCTCTAAGATTAAAGATAAAGTCTTATACTTAGTAATTAAAACTCTTCATAACCTGGCCCCTCCCTTCATTTCTAGTCTTCACGTTTGACTTCCTTCTATTTGTACAATCCAGCTCCCCTGGCTTTGCTGTTCCTTGCCTATGTTCGTGTTCCATTTCCCGCCTCCATGCCTGGAATGCTCTCCCTCTGCATCAGTTCATTTCCCTGGCTCCCTTAAAGGCTCAGTTTAAAATCCTATCTTCTGCAGGAGACATTTCCAGTTTTCCCAGCTGCTAGCACCCTCTCCTACCATATTATCTTCCATCTACTCTGAAAACATATTATGCAAACCTAGTTATTCCTTTGGTGACTTCTCCAGTAGAATGTAAGCTGCTCAAAGGCAGAAATTAGTTTTTTTTTAAATTTTCTTTGATTCTCAGTTCTTAGTACAGAGCCTTTAATAATTCTTGTTGACTTATTCTTAATCAATTTATTATCACCTACTATGTCCTAGGTACGGTAAATGACTAGGAAGGAACATTTTGTTTACAAGTGATTAAGAACTTGACCCAGTGAAGCAAAACAAAATTAGTACATTAGTTTATGTATATGGAAATTAAAGGAGTTGCCAAGGTTGTTAGAATAATAGAATTGTTGAATTTAAATTTAGAAGGGACCATCACCATTTATTTCGCCATCCACTTTTGAATTTCAGCTTCCTCATCTGAAAAAGGAAGGGACCAGATTAAATGATTTCTAAATTTCCCCTCAAGTGTACAAGGTGGGTCACTTTCCCTCACTGCATCAGAGTATCCCCAGAGCACTTTCCAAACTAGAGGTGCCGGCCATGAGACTGCCTTATAATGTTTTTGGTGCTATTTTTGGAAAGAGACCCCTTTAAATAGGAGTCTAATTAAGCTGGTTCTCTTTATGGTGAATTCTACCTCAGAATGGACAGAATATTTCTTGTTCAAGTGCATTTTTAAATAAAAGATTTTGCCATTTGAAAAATGAGTAAAATAACACAGGTGCCCAATGTGATGCAAAAGCTCAGGTTGTTAATTCTGTAGTCAACTAATCAAAACTGCAAGGTGATACAGGTGACACATTTTGGGGGATTTTCCAGAGAAAAAGCTTTGAAATCTGTGGACATATTCACTTGTTTCATTATTTTTTCCATCCCATGCAAGAGAGATTTCTATCTTATTTCTTCCATCACTGTGTCCTGAAACCAAGGATGTGGTTGAGGTTCATCTGCTCTCCAGTTCCCCAGAAATGTCAGACATCATTATGCTAGAACTGAATCCAAAGTCCTCATTTTATAGACGAGGAAACTGAGTCACACAGTAAGTTTTTGAGATGAAATTTGAATCTTGGTCTTCCTAGCTCTAAATCTTTTCCCCTATCCACCTAACCATGCTGCCTCTCTAAAGAATCTGGCTGAAAAAACTGAAGGGTTGACAATTCCTAGGCCATGGACCCGAGACATTATTGAACTTTGATTTTATAGATAAGGAAACAAACCCAGAGAAGAACAGACTTGCCCATAGTCATATAGACACTATGTAACAGAGCTGGGATTCCAACATAGCTCATTTGATTACTAATTCTGTGTTCTTTTCATTATGTCATATTGGCAATCAAGGTGCCCACAGTTGCACAGTTGGTTAAAATAAAAGAAGCAGAGAGTACTCTAGAGCAGGGTTTCTTAAACTTTTTCTACTTGTGATCCCTTTTTGCCCAAGAAATTTTATGTGACACCAGGTAAATAGATATATAAAATAGGCATACAAATCAAATATTTACTGATAAGTCACAATTTCACACACAGCCCCTACTTTCAGTTATAAGATCCTATATGAGGTCATGAACCACAGTTTAAGAAGCTGGGCTGTGGGGATTTGCTAATTTAATCCTATATTTGAGAATAATCCAAATTACAACAAAGAGAAATTACTGGTTCAAGGTCACACAATAAGCTAGTAGCAGAGCAAAGACTAAAACTCAATTTGTCTAGTTTTCTCCAGTGCTTCACATATTATCAGGGAATAAAAACTCATTGATCACCTAAGAAAATGAAACTATCAATAGGAAAGTACATTTTTGCTATCTCCTCCCATCATACATGAGCAGTAACGGGTTTAAAAATCAGGCAAATCTTGGTTTGACACCTGCTTTTGACACTTGCTAGATATGTGATGCTGGTCAAGTGGCTTAGCTTCTTTAAGTCTCAGTTTCCTCATCTGGAGACAAGCACATGATTTCTACAATATAGGGAACTCTTTCTGTTGTTAACTCCTAAGTCCTCAACTTTAGTGGTTAAATAACTAGGAGCACATAGTAGGATTCTGAGGCGGGCTTTAAATCTACTTATTTGTCTCAGGATTTGAATCTAAATATCACCTACCAGACCCATTTGCTTCTGTATATGAACTAAGGAAAACACTACATCATAAAGTTGTTGTAAGGAACAAATGAGACAGCAGAAAGCATTATATACTATATATAAAAATATAAATGTGAGCTGTTATTATTTGGCATATACTCCATATTTCTCATGTTCATATACATATGTGTATATACATTAGCTGTATACACATATGTGTATACTCAAACATATCCATACGTGTATATGTATGTATAATGTCAAAAACTAAATGCTCTTTGGGTTTCTTTTTATCTTGGATTAGCCATGCTATTCTTTCTCACCATCCATGTAGCTAATTGGAAATTAACCAGAGTATCAAATAATTTAATATTATCAAATATGTGTAAAGAAAGAGAAAAAGAAGGAAGAATAGAAGGTGGAGTGGGAGAAAAAACAGAGAAAATAGGAGAGAAAATCAATCACTACTCACAGTAAATGAAAGGAAAGAAGAGAACAAAGTTCCTTCATCATATCTGGATAATTTGGCCAGCACGCCTTCCAGGATTGTGACAAACTGCAATGACAACAAATGAAAAAAAGAAACTTAAGCATTTGTCAGACTCCAATTGTCCATAATCATAATCAAGATATCTTGACAACAAAATCCTGTTCTGAAAAAATATATATTTAAGCAGGGAATAAACCTCACGGATTTTTTTTTATAAAGTTCTATTATCTAATTCCAGCCATCTGGGAAAGAGATTCTGTTGTCTCTACACACAAATATTTGACTTATCCGGCTTTCTCTTCATTGATTATGTGATTGCAAATATGAAATGCTACTGAAATGCAAAGTGACACAATATTATTGAAACACGCAAAGCACACGATAATATTCAATATCCTTTTTTTAATAAAACAGTGCAAAACAGCTTTAATGTTCCACATTAGTGCTATGTTTAATCCAATCTATTTTTATTTGCATTTTTATCAGTAATTTCAGGAAGCTGAAAATTCCACTGGCAAATAGAAATGCTTTCCCTGTCTCTCTCTCTCTCTCGGTTTCACTTAGATCAAATTCTATAATTCATGAGGGGGACTGAAATAGCTTTATCTGACTTTTATGCTTTATTATGGCTCTCTCTGCATCTGAAACTAGAAGAAGGGAAAGAAGGCTTTTCATCATGGCAGCCTTCTGTATTAATGTGAAAGTTTTGCTGCTTTAAAACCGAACTTTGTCAGTTCGGAAAAATGATTTCCATGTCACCACGTGTAGCGTTTGGAGACGCGTTCCTATTAGGTTAACATATGCCAGTTCAACCATTTGTCTTCACACAGTTCCTTTTAATCATTAGGAAAATCATTCTGAGCTGAGGGACTTGGTGACGCACAGGCAGCTCGTTTCCTGAGCTACTCAACTAGCCGGCTCAACTTTTTTTTTTAATGTGTGACATTTTAATGGAAACGTAGGAATGGAAAATAAAAAAGGAGGATATTCGCAATACCACACCTGGTGCAGAAGGTTACCTTTGCCACTAAGAGTGTTATCATTTCTTTAACAGTTTCTTCAATTAGTTCATCTATTTTTGAATGGTATTGATGCTAAAGAAAAAAAATACAAAGAGACAAATATTAGCTTGCTCCATTAAGTGATGGCACGGTAGTAATCAGTCCCTTTTATAAAATGTGATTTAAAAATAAAGGCTAGCTCAGAAAGTATCTTTACACTGGTTTAGCAAGCGGCTTTGCTGACTCCTTGATTCGAGAGCTTTTGATGGAGGAAGTTCTAAAGCCCTTTAAAAATTATCTGACTAACTCATTCTCATCCAAGCCTCTCCCTGACTTTGATACGGGAGAGACAGACACACACATTTACAAATGAAGTGTAAATGACTTAGCGGGCTAGCACTGTGAAAGGTAGCTTAGGGTTTAGAAACCAAGGAACGATGGAAAGACTTTCCGTGAGGAGATTTAAAAGAGTCTGAGACCTGAGATCCAAGACTAAATTTGGAGTTACTAGACCCAAATTCCAAGTGTGCCTCCCCCTGTCTCCTTATTCCTTATTTTCCTTATTCTCCCTTATTTTAGGAGAAGTGGATTTATCTCTCTGGGCCTCTGTTTCCCCATCTGTCAAAAGAGGAATTTAAACTAAATGACTTCTAAAGTTGATTCCATTTCTAAATCTCTGGTTATTTCCTGCCCTAGAGCTGTCTATGAAACTATGGTCTTGGGACATTGACCCTTATTTGTCCAAGTCTTTGGAGGAACAGCTCAGGGTCCATGTTTCTGTAGCTGCATGGTTGGACAGATAGTAAAATAAAATACCCAACAGAAATCGATGATACTCCCCCCTTTCTCTCACTCATTTTCACTACTGTTAATTTAAAGTAGGGATGTTAGACAAACAGGCAAAACCCCAAAACACCCCAGCACAAATAAAAATCTGTTATAAATGCCAAGCGTAGATTGGAGAAGAGAAGGGAGTGTGACTTCAATTTAAAAAAAGTCATATGCCAACTCTTTTGCATTCATTACACTATTCGTATATTCATCCGAGTTGTTCTATATTTTCTTAGCTAAGAAGATAACAATGTGATTAAAAAATAAAATGTTTAATACACTTACCCACTCTTTAGCAAACTTTTGGGTGAATGATGATTAGGAACAGAAAAAAAGAGAAAGGTGCAAAAAAGGGCAAAAAGAACACATGAATGAAATGATAAAAAAACATCCTTGAAATTAGAAATTGGGGTTCTAAAGAAGCTGTGTGAACAGGACAGAAAGGACAGCAATGACAAACAAGGGTTTACATTTAGGTAACTGGCAATCTCACTCATTTTTAAAAAACCAAGAGACAGCAGGTAAAATTAATTCACCCAGAATTTTTTTGTGGGTTAGAACATTGCTTGCCCTCCTGTACAAAGGAAGAATTCTGGATATTAAGTTGCAGAATACCGATCCTGTTGTTTACTAGCTGTGCTGTCTTGGGCAAATGATTCGATGTCTCTGAACTTTTGTTGCCAATTCTATAAAATAAGTTGGTAGACTAACGGACTTCTAAGGTCCTTTCCAACTCTGAATCCATAGTAGCAATAATATTTATGATATGTCTATGGGTAGTTGTTTTAATCCCCAGATATGTCTAGAGTGATGCAGTCAAAAGTAATATCATTTGGAAAATTTATTTATTTTTTTTTCTTGCAGTGAAATGATCTATGCTCATGAGCAAATTTTCCATTTGAGTTCTGTGGAGGTTTTGGATGAAAGTTCACAGTTTGAGGTCCTGTGCACAGTTGCTCTTATAGTGGAGTGTGTGTGTGTGTGTGTGTGTGTGTGCAATGTATGTATCTTTGGGGACAGAGAGAGATGATTTTTATGTTGAGGTGAAACTCTTACTGATGAAAAGACAAATCATATATGCTGTTCATGATAGCTAGGGGATGGAGAGGGGGACACAGGAAAAGTATTAGTAAAGATCACATCAAGATCAAGATTAAATTTTTAGGAAAAATACCAGGAACATTCATCTGAGAAATGGAGAAAATCGAGAACAAGGAGGCATAGAATTGACTTGCAGATCTTGGTAGTCTCCTCTGGAGAGAAAAATCAGAATCCAACAAGGAGTTTTTTTTTCTTAATCAGTATTTTATCAAATGGGAAATTTAGACAGAAAATAGGTTTTGCTCCCACTCAAGTGATATGCTGGTTATTTAGATAGAATTGTTTGTTATGCCAGGTGGAGAAAGCTGGCTTAGAGGGGGAAAATGAGGGGAAAAGTTAATCATTTACAGGTGCAAGTGTAGAGAAAGATGTATTTGATCTGGAGGTCAGTCTGCATTCAGTTCCTAGCTCTGCCACTCACTACCTCTAAAACATTATAATAAAAAGTAACTATATGTTTAGCTTTCGTTTCCTCAGTGTGTAAACTGAGAGGTTAATCTAGATGACCTCTAATGTTCCTACTAGCTCAAAACCAGTGATACTATGTTGTTGTTGTTTAGTTGTGTACAATTGTTCATGATACTATGTACATATGTATATATATAAAGATACATATATACATATGCCTATCAGTTTGGGAATTTGTTGGAATTGTTGGGATTTTTATGTTCAATATTGTTGTTATTTTTGTTCATTTATTGACCCCATTTGGGGTTTTGTTGGCAAAGATACTGGAGTGCTTTGCCATTTCCTTTTCTAGTACATTTGACAGATGAAGAAACTGAGTCACTTATGTTTAAGGAACTTGCCTAGGCTCACACAACTAGTAAGTGTCTGAGATTGGATTTGGACTCAGGTACTACTGACCCCAAGACACTCCAACCATTGTACCATTTAGTTGCTCAATATACATAATTAGTTTAAATTCTTTTACCCTGGTGTGTGTGTGTGTGTATTTATGTACATTTATGTATACATGTACACACACATATATATGTATACACATATTAGAAGGAAATAAGCATTTACATAGCATGTATTATGTTCCAGGAACTTTATAACTATTCTCATTTGATCGTCAATAATGATCCTGTGGGGGAGGTGCTATTGTATCCCCATTTTACAGGTGCTGAAACTGAGGCAAACAAAGCTTAATTGATCTTCTCAGGGTTACATAGTTAGGAAGAATTGGAGACTGGGTTTGAATTCAATCTTCCTGACTCTATCTACAATGCTACCAGCTGTATAAATATATACATATGGGTATATACATATATATATTATATAACTTATTACTTTTCTATCTATCTAATATTTAAGTGATAGAAAAAAGAATCGAAGGCAATTGCATATGAAACATAAAACACCAATACACAGATAACATCTATCAATTGATCCAATGCATTGACCTGCACCAAATGTCATTCACCCAGTTTTCTAGACTAATTTCTCATCCCTCCCCCTCGTACACTTTACATTTTAGCCAAAGTGACCTGCTTGACCATTTTGTGAGATTCTATTTCCTGCTTTAGGGCTTCTGCACAAGCTATTGTCCCCTATGCCTGCAAGCTCTTCATTGTCCCATCCATCTCATTGAACCCCTTGTTCTCAAAATACAACTCAAGGGATCACCTCTTATTTGATGTCTTTTCAGATTCCTCTCAGGTGCTAAGTTTGCCACCCTTGGTTCAAGAAATTAATGTTCATCAATGATCAAGATATCACAGCATTAGACTAGGAAGGGACACAAAAGACTATTTGGTCCAGCTTCCTCAATTTACCTGTTGTCTTCCCCCATTAGAATGGAGGCTTCTTGAGGACAAGGACCATTTTGCATTTCTTCCTTTGTAACCCCAGGGCCTTGCACCCAACAGATGCTGAAATATACTTTTAAAATTAAATCAAATCCTAGGAAAAGATCCATTTCTAAGCCAAAGAAAGTGTTTAAAAACAGGTAACACAACCCAAGCCCACACATCATGTTCCACCCATCAAATTCTGTTCTAAAAAGGCAATCAAGACTGGGAGCAAGAAGCTCGGTTGCACCAAGAGATTTCCCCCACCCCCAGGTCATTTTAAAGTTTTCCATAGCTGTCCAAAAATGCTGCTTAATTCTCCTCATTATGCTACTGCCTTAGTCAGGTTCTCTTTAGGCTGTCAACTGTTCATTTTCATTGGATAAATTATGGGTTTTAATTCAAAGATAATGGCTAGGTGTGTGAGAAGTAATACAGTGTGAAATGTATTGACAAACATATTTTCAATTAAGGGCTTCTTTACAAAGCAAATAAGGACCCTGCTGAGAGCAACACCAGTTTTGTAAACAGCTCCTCAGAGGAGAGAACAGATTTTGGAAGGGAAGGTAACAAAGGAGCCCATCCAAGAGAAATAATTTTCCTTGCGCAGCTCTTCCTGAAGGGACCCAAGCTTTCCAGTCCAAAGAGTGGCAAGACGCTGTCTCCTCATGCCAACTTTAGGGGTAGGATTTGAAACTCTGTACTGTATATGAGTACTATAACTGAAGGGTATCCTCATATGTAGGATGTGGATTTAGGGATTCAGGTTCCATCTCCCTGTAGTGAAAAAAATTATTGTGATTTAGGGTACGAGGACCTGGATTTGAGTTTGAATTCTGCCACTGTTTGCTTATATGAACTTAAGATCATCACACACACTCTCTGGACTTCCTTTTCCTCATCTGTATAAAAAGACTTTGGAGTGGCTTAGGTCAAGTGATCCATCAACAAGAAAGTTCTAAGTGCTTATGATTTGCTAGATGCTAAAACCAAAACAGAGCCAATCTTTGCTCTTAAGGAACAATCATTCTATCTAGGGAGATAACACAGGTAAACACAATCAATCAACAAATAATTATTGAGCACCTACTATGCTCTGGATATTAGTCCATATAATTGTATGTATAATAAATGCAAAACAAATATGAGAGATTAAGGAAAGGGGCATCAGAGGTTAGAGGGGATCAAATAAATCTTCTACAGAGTTTGAGTAGAGTTTTGAAGGAAGTAAGGGATTCTAAGAGATACCAGGTTGGAGGCAGAGTTGTCCAGGAATGAGAATAAAGGCACAGAGAAGGGGGAAGGGTGCTGTGGGAGAGCCACCGTCAGAAGGTCAATCTATTTAGATTGTAGAGTGAATAAGAGCAATGTGTAAGAAACCAAAATGTTGACTAGTTAGATTGTAAAGGGCTTTAAAGCTGTGCAGAAGAGTTGATATTTTATGCTTTTAGCATAAAAAGCATAAAATATCATTTATATAAATATATATATTTATGGCCCTATATCAATGGAAGCCATTGGAATTTATTATTATTATTAATGATAATAATAACTAGAGTATGCTTAAAGTATAAAGATTTACAAAGTCCTTTCCAAATTCTAACTCATTTGATCCTCACAGCAATGCTGGAAGGTGGGTGCAACTATTATCCCCATTTTACAGATGAAGAAACCAAGGCAGAAAGATGTTAATTGACTCATTTAGACTCGCATGACTAGTTGTATCTAGTCTAGCTTTTGATTCCTAGTCTAGCACTCTATCTGCTGTACCACCTAAATGAGTAGAGGGTAATGCAGACTGAAAGTTAAGGAAAATCACATTGGCAGCTGTGTGGAAGATAGATCAGAGTAGGAAGAGACTTCCCACTGGAATCATATGAGTCCTCTTCCTAATTATTTATCCACATCAGAATCTCTATGTAGATTCTCTCAATCCCTCTTTATAGATCTCTACTATTACCCTGTCTTGTACTGCCTAACCTAGCACTGAAAATGTTCTCTCATGAAAGAAAATACAACCTCATCTCCACTCCATGGTATTTTCTACTAGTTTAAGAATAATAGATTAACATACACAATTTGAGAAAAAACGCACAATGGAGATTATGTCTGCTTCACCCATTAAGTCATCCTGTCCTCAGATGGCCATACAAATTAGCTTCTATTTTTTTCTCCCAAGTAACTACAAAATACTATTATTTCCCTCTTCTAGGTTCTGGTAGGATTAAGTTGAATTGGTTCATTTTCCATTTTCTGGGTATCGCTGACCACTGAGATTTTGTTCTCCAGAAGATGTTGGGTGTGTATAAACATGCAGCCATCAAAACAAATGTCTCCATGGATGGTTGTAGTCCTATGTACACTACAATAATTTCTTGGAACAAATTCCCTTGAGGAGCCACCATCCTAGATCTCAAATTAGATATCTCTCTCTCCACCTGCTAATCTTTACCCCCTACCCCTCAGGATTCTCTCTAGCCCACTTTAATTGCCACAGTCTAAGTGTTAGCTATGTCCTTCACGTGAAGTGTTCTCTTGATGTGGACAGTGAACCTCCACCATTCTTCCAGGATCAGAAAGTTTGAAGAGACTTCACTCCAGTTTCGGATGAGCTACGTTTCTGCGAAATTCACAATCCCTGCATGAAAATGATTCTACTTGACTTCCTGTGCTGCACATTCTGCCTTGTCATGTAACAGATTGTGTGTATGTTGTCTTTCTGTTAAGACCATCTGACCTTGGAAATGAGATGAAAACATTCTAGACCAAGTGAGAAGCAATTTAACGCACAACTTCATATCCATGGGTGCTTTAAAAATTCTGACAAAAAATAAATATTTAAGATGGTAAAGTATGTTTACCAAATGTTTGAACAGCTGCCTTTGAATGTAACATCACCCCAGAGGAGATGACAGAGATGAATTCAGGAAGTGAGCTTAAAATGAAAAACATATCACATCATCCGACCTGTATCTTGTCTAAAGTGGATGTATGAAGTTTATTGATAAAGTCACCTATCTATTGTTAGAGGCAATGTAGGAGAGTGGATAGAGCCTGGATCTGGAGTCAGGAATGAAATCCTGCCTCACACACTTAATACCTGCAGGACACTGAGCAAATTAATTAATATCTCCTTGTCCCACTTCTTCATCCATAAAAAAGGAAGTTGGACTTAATGGTCTCTGAGGTTCCTTCCAGATATAAATCTATAATCCTATGAATTGGTGGTAGAACTATAAGGGGACAGAAATATCTCAAAAATATCTTGAGAAACATTTACAGATATTTATTTAATAGATGAGGAAACCAAGTCTTAAAGAGACTTGAGTGACATCCAAGATCACATTCCTAGTGGCAGAAACAAGGCTAGATCAGGTAACCTGATTCTCAGGCCATCTCTCTCTTTCCCCCATACTACCATCTTATTGTATAATCTCACTGCAACTTTGGTCTCCTTTGTGGGGGAATTTGTCTCCCACACACTTTATCAACTTAGTTCTACATTTCATTCTAAAATATTTCCTGTTTTTTAGTTGAAGGTAATAGGTGTTAGCTCCTGAACAACATTCCTAGGGTTATTACATCATAGTTTTAATGCTGAAAAGGACCATAGAGGATGAGTCCAACTTTCTTATTCTACTGAGGAAAATGAAACCCTGACTGGTTAAACAATTTCTCCAGTGACTCAGAATCTAAAGCAAGAACTACCCCTTGTCTTCCTCATACAAGTCTACTTCTCTGTCTGCTAGTGCATACTGCTTCTGGCTAGTCTTTAATACTCAAGAAGGACAAGGAAGGAATAAGTTAGGCTAATTTTTTCTGCTTTCTTTCCATTTTATTTATTAAGATACACCCTATATAGAGGTATATAGAAATCAACATCATTTTATAATAATAATAATATCATAACTGAGCCCAATTTAAAGTTAGTTATTATCTCCTCCCCAGAGGATCTAGAATACAAAGTTAAAAAAAAGAAGAAAAGAAAAAAATATTTCCACATTGAGGTATCTAAAATGTTTGGCTCAGTTCCTACAAGTCCAAAGTCACTATTTTGTTTAAAGCTCTATTTCTCTGGTTTCTGGGAAAAGGTGAAGTCAGGAGCTTGTCATCCAAGAGCTTAGGATACTAGTTCTAATCAATAAAGACTTCCCCATCCATGCCCCAAAGGGCTTTATTCCTTTGGGGAAATCCATTGGACTTTCTTGTGATCTGGACAGTGGATTAAAAAAAACAAAACAAAAATGAAGTCCAAACTAATCTGAGAATTGCTACCTTGTTTAATTAGACCTCAAACTTGAGGATGGGAGATCCTTGGGGAGGAAGGAACTAACCTTTCTTTCTATCCTTCTGCCACAGTATAGTTGGGTTCATTGTTTCTTGTCTTTGAATCATTCTGTTACCCTTCACCCTGTTGTTGATGGCTGAACAAACTTTGAAGATTCCTTTGATGGATTTGGTATCACTAATTATGATAGTAGAATAGAAGCATCTTCAAGGCATGGATTTTTTTTTGTCTTTGTTTTGACAATATCTTATTATATTGCCTAGTTGTTGAATTGTTTTCCAGTTGTCTGCCTCTACATGACCACATTTGAGGTTTTCTTTGCAAAGATGGTTTGCCATGTCCTTCTCTAGCTCCTTTTACAGATAGAGAAATTGAGGCAGACAGGGTTAAGTGACTTGTCCAGGGTCACATACCTTCTAAGTATTAGAGGTTGGACTTAAACTCAGGTCTTCCTGACTCCAAACTCACCACTCTCTCCATACCAATGCATCTTTCCTAAGCCAGCACATAGTAGGTACTTAATAAATGCTAGTTAATTGATCGATCTGGCCCAATGTTGTATCTGGCTCTGTAGTGCCCCAGAAACCTAGCTGGTGCTAGGAACCCTCCATTATCTCCAGAAAAAGATTGTTGTGTAATTAAATATTCCAGAGTGGTAAAGAATCTTTTTTTATAGTGAGGGAAACACTTTGATCCAAATTCTTCCTCTGGAGTAATCCAAAGCAAGTCAAATCCACCTCCTCTCTGAGGTAGAAGCTTGCTTCTACAAGCCTTGTTTTATGGCAGAACAAGCTCTGAACCAAGAGTAAGGAGATAAGTTTTAGTCCTCACTGGGATGCTAATTAGTATTGTGACTTTGGGGAAGCCACTCCTTCACTCTCAGCCTCCCTCAGTTTCCTCATTTGTCAAAAGAGGTCCTTGTAGACTCTAGCCCCTTAATTTAAGAAGTTAAATGTTTGAGAGAAATGAGTGCTTGAAAGCCAGTTGTAAAATCGACTTCAGAAGAACAATAAAAGTACTCACAATATCAACAACCAAACAAAAGAAGAATGCTCTCTCTAACTTATGCAGTGAGGATTTACATCTGATTTACAGATCTATTAGGTTCAGCTGTTTGTTAAAATATCATTCCCAGACAACTGCTACTTCTCACTATAGTTAGGATCTCAGAATCACTGTACTAAAGACATAAGAAAAGTACATTTCTATAAGGTTTCGTTTTCTGCTTTTTTTTGAGGGGGGTGTTAAAGGCTGTTTCCCATCTCAGAATCTGGTTCTTTTTCCCCTGTCAGGGATTCAGTGATGTGGGGAGGGAGGAGTGAGGCAGGAATGGGATAATGAGTCAGCAATATGATTCCCAATGATGAAGGCTTTGGGACTAGAAAGATGTGGTATGGGGAGGATGATAGTTGGGTGACTGTGTGTGGGTGATCAGCTGTGGAGTCCTTCATATCACCCACGAGCTTCACTAGACTTATAAAGTTAAAATAACCAAGTCCTGCTGGGTCACTGAATCAATTCATGGTCAAAATGAAAATGTGCTCATCCAAGCAATAGATCGATTTCATGATATGTACAAAATCAGCCAAATTGGGCACTCAGTATGATGTAGACCCAAATCAAACGAAGATCCAACTTAACCTGCTTATGGTTACTCTTGTCAAATTTCCATCCAACTATGTTGTCTAGGTGTGTGGGCATTGCCTTAATCAAAGCAGATCTTAACTCTCTGGACAATGGTCATTGCTTCATGGCAGTAGGGGGAAGTGAGCAGTGAGAAGCTGTGGTTACTGTGTGTTTTCTCCATCTCCTGTCTCTTTTCTCCTCCAAAAGTTGTAATTAGGTGTCAGATAAAAAGTAATCTTAATACCAATATCTCCTTGAGGCAGGGTCTGTTACCATCATTGCATTTGTATCACCAGTGCCTAGGATAGTGCCAGACATAGTAAGTACTTTGATAATACTTTATTGATAGCATTGGTATAAGATAGTCAACAAAAAGAGCTGACCTTAGTCACAGAAGTCACAGAAGGCCTCTATACCAATGAAAAGTAGTTCCAAATCTAATTTATTGGTTAATTGGTTAAGGGCAATCCAAATTTGCTTTCAACAAAATTTATTAAAACTACTATATGCAAAGCACTCTACTATGTGCTAGGGATGCAAAGACTCAAGGAGCTTACAACATACTAGAAAACAACTCATAAAAGGGAGCCTGAAGGCTTTTTGTAGAAGTGGAAAGAACCCATTCTCCATTTTGTTTTGAATAAGGAGGTTGTTGGTTTTGGTCTAGCCTAGTTGTCCGGTTAGGAATAATTTTCAGTACTAGCTGGTGGACCTACCTCCTTCTAATTCTGGTGGCTCCATATGGGGGTTAGAACTCCAAAATTCAAATGATGCTCCTGTTCTAACTAGCTGTGTGATGCTAGTAAAGTCACTTAATCTTTCTTTTTTCAGTTTTCTTCTCTGAAACTAATCTTATAGAATCATTATGAGAAAAGTAATTTGTAAACCTTACATCATTTGTGTAAGTGATGTAAGTAAAACTTACATCACAATACTAATATTAATCATTCTTATTACATAATCCTGGTATTCTCATTGTTGGCTCCTTGTCACATTTGAAGTCTTTAACCTGGTCTCTCTGAGACACAGCAATTAGAGTGATTAAAGAAGATGAAGATGAAGAGAATTAATTTACAATCCTACCATGTCTGATTCTATTTACTGACCACTGTTTAAGCCCAAATTTGGAGTCTTCTTCACAAGATGCTGCTTTAGGGGAAATAAGGTTGGGGATGATCTTGCCAGCAAGAGAATATCACACACAGACATTTAAAAATGGAAGATGCACAGAGAGAAAATAAATAATGAAGAGGGAACAAATATAATTGAGTATAAATTCTGAACATGTAAGGCTGTATCAAAAAATCTGATTTAGGAGCAATTTATGCCAATTGGCAGGAACCTGAGAGTTGCCAGAAATGTTTCTGAATTAATTCTAAATTGGTATATGAATATCAAACTGGCTTAGCGCCATCGGAGAAAACTGATCATGAGTCTTTAATCAAGCCCAACTTCCAGCTTCTTTCATCTTTCCTTTTTAAATACCACATTAAGATTTGAAACATACCAAAGGACAAAACTTTTGGTCAGAGAAGACAAAAAATACAGTTAGCAAGGTATCTAACTTAAAGAGCTTGATAACCCCATATTTGGGGGAGATTTAGACACATACTACCCCATACTTGAGCATTATGGGGACTTGAAGATTGTGTCCGACAAATTGTGGGATGAAAAGATAAGAGAGGCTTCTGTTTTCCAGATGTTTCCTATCAATAAATCACGTCTTACATGTGTGGTTTCTGTTGCAAGTGTGAAAGGGACAAGCATTTAAGCAAACACAGATCTGCCTTCTAAATAGTGACACAGACTCTGTGAACAAGGTCAGTGAACATCACTTGGCTCAAAGGCACCTTATGCCCATGTTGGTCCCTGCCAATAACCATTTCCAAGTGCCTGAAATTCTGATCATGCATATTCATCAGAGATTTATTTGATAAACAGATCTTGAATATTCATCTGCATACCGTATATGTGGATGACTAAATTCGCAAATGTTAGAGAATGTTTCTGAAACCAGCAGACTAGGGGATAGGATATTTGTGAAGTTTTCCCCTATACTTGATAGATGTTAAAAAAAATCTCCATCCCCACCCCCCCCCCTTTTTTTTTTACCTCTTGGCCCATTTCCATACTGCAAAGTTTTGTTGATTGGGCCTTGGCATCAACCATAACATTAAACATGGTGCATATTGACTGTGGGACTCGGAAATCTGTCGATCGGCTGGTTTTTTGCAGCTTAACTTCAAATGCAATCCTGGTTCTATTAAAACAAAGTAGAGAAAGATCATTTCAATGTTAAGATTGTAACAGGTGGAGGAGACATTTCAGGGGAGAGCAGTGGAACAGAAAACCAAAGACGATAATCAGTTGCAATCCATAATGATTTTAAATGGATACTGACGAATATGAATTTCCAGGTCTAAGAAGGCCACGGGGAGTACGTCTGGTGCACTTCCAGCCTCTACAGACATGCCATGGCCCCAGGAATAGTAGAGACAGCATTAATTGGAATACAGTTCAGTTTGAATGTCCAAAGTCTTCTTTGACTACTTCATAAAGACTTTTGATGATGCTCGGATTCTGCAACTTATTAAATCAACTGTATCCTATGCTGCTCCCTGAGAGGGGGATACAGAGCTAGCTGCTTTCCTGATTTCCTTTCCACCTTAGTGGTATACTACCGTGGACCAGAAACATGCCAAGGGGGAGGGCAGATATCAGGGGATCCATGAAACATTGCTCTAACCAAAGTTTTCCTCCTTTTTCCCCCCTTTCCCTTCAGTTTTGCATAGACCAGAAATTTATTTTACCTTTCTTGCTTAAGTATACTAATTGGGGGCATCTTGACAAGATTGATAATGTCTAGGTACCTTCTTGGGGAAAACAAATATCCCTGCTCCTTTCCCATCTCTACAATTCTGTTGCACTGCTCTCCCTGTTGTGTTAATACTATCTTGATTTCAGATAAAAATCCTTTCTTCCTTAGCTATTCAGTATATACCTGACACTTGATGCATTAACAGTCACACTCTTTGTGCTATGGGAAACCATGAGTACAAAAAAATTCACTCCTTAATTAATACTCCATAGAAAATTGTTGTACATACAAGTTCTTTCAGATTGGCAATTGCTTTGTTTTATTATATTTCTTTTTTTCCCAGTTCAAAATTCAAGAGTGGTTTCTAATCTTTTATACATTTTATGGGGGAAAACAAAACCACAATGACCTCATTCTATTGCCTCCTTACTATAATGACCTTTCCCTGCTCTTTAAAAATTTCTGATTCTCATCTTAATTTAGAGACAGTCAGCAAAGCAATAGAATCTCATTGTATCAAGGCTCCAAGAGCCAGGTATGTTTCATTTGTCCGGGATGGACTCCTCCACAATGTAACAAGAAAAATCTTGATAGCATATGCTTTGCCAACAATCTAGGGGTGAGTCCCACCCCTTGAGATGAATGTGATAAAGGGGAATTTGCCAATTTAGAAAGGTATCAGGAAATAAAAGGACTCATCAAATTCCATTCTTATAAGAGTAATAAGTTAATATTATTTAATCTCTATGGACCTTAGTTTTCTCAGCCATAAAATGGGATTGGTTAAAAAGTTTCCTTCACTGTGCTGTTATGAGGACTGAGAGAATTTATGTAAAGTGCTATATAAATGTTATTATAGTTTTTGTTGCTTTATTATTATAGCACCTCTTTTCATCATCCCATTATTACTTATTAATAAGTCACAGAAATCATGTCACCTGCCACCGAATTCTTACCAACTATGAATGAAGAAAGGGTGATAAACATACACAATAGAACTTTGGAGTACTAAGGTAAGTTGTGTAATTTTAAGGTCAGAACTCATATTCTTTAGAAAAAAATATTTTTTAAAAGAATCATCCATAAATCACACTCAAGCATCTTAAAAGGCAAGCATGGCTTATCACCATGTACATTTTGCAGCAAACAAAAAATACATTCTATTTTTTGGGGGGGTGTAAAACAACAATGACATTGTATGGTTAAAGAATTACCAAATAGACCTTTCAAGTGAGATTTATGTTATAGTTAGAAACAAAAAAAAGGATATGAAAAGGAATATATTTTCAATTCCCATTCAATTAATTTTGTCTCATTCCTTTTCACAGAAGAATTGAACTTTCTTCTATTAAGTCCAAGCATTGTTGGGAGGTGGAATACAAAGTCTTTAAGTAGAAGTAGAAGTAAGAGGGCTGAACAGATGGCTGCTTCTACCTGTCAGACCACAAAACCAACCAATATACGAGTAGTTTATGAAATTGATTTAAATTTCAATAAAACCTAGACATTCCATGTTCTTCCTTCCCATTCTCTTAGCATATTGGAAAGTTGACATCTTTCCTTTACTGCTTTAATATTCTACATTTGGTATATTTGTTCATTATGTGTTCATAGGATACAGACTAGTTCCAACTCCATAGCATGGGTTCCTTGTTATGAAGTTTGAGGCAGATATATGCTTTGATAATACTTTCCTATAAGTTTGGTGTGACTCTTGAAGATTTCTGAGAATATTTTCTCAATTCTGAATTCTAAGACTTGAGTTTGAGCATCTAAATTGGGACCAATTCCTATAAAGGAATATGATTTCTATCAAGGAATCTCATGCTGAAGGCAAATTCGTGAAATGTACAAATCTCTTTTCTTACTATCCCTTTGCTTTCAATCTTTTCAGCCTTTTCCCAAATCAACAGGTTTTGACCTCATACTGTTTATAGTCTTCTTTCAAGGTGTTCTCACTGATGTCTTTCCTTTAAAATGGACCTGATTACAGCAAATGGGTTTCCTTCCACGGCAACATCAATTTTAGAAGAAAATTTTTCTGGAGAGGGGTGACTGTGCTGGTTACAGAGTACTTAGCCATCTTGGATGGTTAAGGCATAACTTATTAAGCTGGGATATTAATGTAGCTGACCCAGTATAGTACATGTTATCTTAAGGAACATGAGATTGTTCACTAGATTTTTTTCCAGTAAGATTAAAAAAGATATTGGGTCTGGCACTATGGCTAAGATGATCAATTGCTATAAATTTTATGACATTTCTGTATTTGTCATTTTTCTAGATCTCCTACTTTTCATTATAACCGCTATAGAAGTTTTAGCAGTACTATTTTTTTCTCTCTAATATTTTTTTTTTTTTTTTGCTTTTTGCTGAGGCAATTGGGGTTAAGTGACTTGCCCAGGGTCACACAGCTAGGAAGTGTCTGAGACCAGATTTGAACTCAGGTCTTCCTGACTTCAGGACTGGTGCTCTAACCACTGCGCCACCTAGCTGCCCCTTTTTCTCTCTAATATTAAAAAAGTCCCTTGTGTACTCAAGTGATGAAATAGATGCTTCATGAGCAAACAGAATATTTATTCAATAAAATATTTTCTCTCTTTGGTATATCCATCTGGCTTTATGTTTTCTCAGAATAGCTGTAATGAGGAAAAGATGACTTGAGTTGAGATCCTCCTTACAACTTATACTCCTCCAGTGACAGAGAAGCAATAGAACTTAGCACCTGGCTAACAAGAATTCTTCTTTCCTCCCTTGCTCCTTCCCTGTTTCCCATACATCCTTCCTCCTTTTTTCCAATTCTTCCTTCCTTCTTCTCTCCCTCTTCTTCCTCCTATCTCTCTTCCTTCTTTTCCTTCTCTCTCACTCTTTCTTTCTCTCTGTCTTTGTCTCTATGTCTCTGTCTGTGTGTCTCTCTGTCTCTGTGTGTCTCTCTGTTTCTGTTTCTGTCTCTGTCTTTCTATCTACCTGTCTCTGTCTCTGTCTCTCTCTGTTTCTCTCTCTGTCTTGGTCTCTCTATGTCTGTCTGTCTGTCTGACTCCTTCTCTCTCCTGTTGAGATGTCTCCTTGATGAGTACCTATTTGAATGACGCTCTTCAGAAACTACCAACTGGCAAACTGTAGTTACTCAACTCTGACTTGCCTGACACATAAAAGGTGCTTAATTAATACATGCTTGGTAACTTAATTAGCAAGTGGGTGGGCAAGGAGCTGCTCTCCCATGGTCACAGCATCGCCTGCTTGATCCAAAGGCCATTTGCTGTTTTCTGGGAGCCATGTTCATCTTTGATCTCTAGTATGCCTCATCAGAATTTGATATTAATCATCCCATGAAGGCAGGGGACTGACCCCAAGCCGTGGAGGCCCTCAGGCTTACCTTTTCACGCAGGACTCAATCATATCACTTGCCATCAGTTTCAGACGTTGTTCTAGGTGTTTTCCAAACTCTTCCTCCGGCCAGTGCAAATCCCTAATGAAAGTCTGCAGAGCATCAAGTTTCCAGAAGAGATCTTCTGAGGTGCCTGATCCATTACTGGCAGGACAGAATGAAAGCAAAGGTCATCCCGAGCTCCCGGCTTTCAGAAACCCGATCGCAGTGACACTGTGCTTGGGGCAAACAGTGGTTCTAACATACATAACACGGTGGCAGGGTGGGGGGGATTTCCACCAGCAGGATTTTGAGTTTTACCATACAGTTACCTAGTCAGCTGGGTTAATCAAATCGTTCCAGACCAATACAAAGAAGAGAAAATGATATATTCCTTAGAAGACCGACTAGGGGAGAGGTGTATGGTAAAAATCAGCCTTCTTTCAATAACCACATTAACATATGTGATGATTCACATGAAGGCCACATGTTGAGATAGAAAAATCTCCATCAATAATAACTACATGTCAGCATCATGCAGTTATCCAGATTCAGAGCGTCATGCATTTCCTCCGCTCCCCTCCACACCGGAGGGCTCTTGGAGAGTTCAGATTGCCAAGTAAGGGACAGTGCTAACAAGTGGTGAGCGAGGACATGCTTTGTCTCTTGAGGGGGCCGGGGGCGAATCAGTTGACCTTGGGTCTACTGGGGTATCTTGAATCCAAGATCTTGGTTTATTTATTTATTTATTTTGGACTCAGATTGTTCTCAGACCAGTCTATTGCAAAGCCAGGACTGGGAACCGGGGAGGCTACTGGGATATTGGCAAATGCTTTGGACCAGTGAGCCTCTCCGGCAGCTCATGGCCTTTACCCACTCCCTTGTACTGACTGAGCCATCAGTCTCCATGTGGTTCTTTAGGATGGCATCTAAAAACCGTTCACCTGGGGAAGCAAACTCTGGGCCTGGATGGTATCGGGTAGGTACAAAGAAAATGCTCCAGATTCACCCTTTTGCCACTCTCCGCTCCAGCTTCTCTCTTGTAGCAAGGACAGTGGGAGCTCTGAGAGATGTCCCCCCCCCTCCTCGCATACCACGAATGCTAACACGGTAATTTAGAAAATGTCCAACACACCATGCAATTACCACTTGTTCTGACATCGTCTATAGAAACAGATGAGCGTGGGTGTTTCTATTGTGACAGATGCCAGCTGCATTGAGTTAATGCTTCAGAGGGAAATACAACTGATGCATAAATGCATACATGGCTACTGCAGGGGGAGGGAGCCAAACTCCCAACATGCCAGGGGGAACCTTGGGCCCTGGACTGACAAAAGGGATGTTCTCAAAGACAGACCAGCTGGGAATCAGTAACTAGAGGCTTCGGACACAAAGGAGAAGGTAACACGGAAACATGTCCTGAGAATGAAAAGTAATCGGAGGAGACTGGAATCATGAAAAGATATAGAATCAGGCATTTCTTGGTGGGTGATTGTGAAATGAGGTCTTTCTTTCCTTTTTTTTTTTTTAAATGAAGGAATTAACTGTGTGTGGAAGTTCAGCCTTTCCCCATCCTATGCTTGGAAAACACTCCACAACTTTCACTAGTCTCAGCCCCGTTTTGGAACTGCATGGTTGTATGTTTTAAATCATTAAGTACATATGAATGCAATGATTGGTATTTATTACAACAACATTTTGACACCCATCTGGTTTCATAGTTTCGGAAAATTTCTTCTAGGGTTTTTTTTCTTTTGAAGAGCTTATTATTAAGTTTTGACATGAGGAAAAGAATATTTTCTTTTTATTTTTGAGATAAACTGTTAATGTTAAGGCAATAGCACCAAAATTATTTTGATTGCTTAGCAGTTCCCAAAATGTGTTCCCACTCATGCCTTAATTAATTGAACAGAGACCATTATCTGCTTTATTATCATGTCTTGATTCATATCTTTTCAAAAAAAAACAATGTCACAGAGCATGCACAGAGGGAAGGAATAAAAGCTTTCAAGTATTTTTAATTTTTGTAACAGATACTGCCTAAGCTAACTTTTAACACTATCATCTTAGCATGGATATGACTTGGGTTTCTTTCATGATTTTATTTCCAAGAAAAGTTTGGGGAGATTTTTCATTGTTTTTCTGAAGATAATCAGACACATCGATCATATCATTCCAGTACTATTTCATCCAGATAGAATTTTTTTTTCCTTAAGGTTTGACTACAAAAAGGGTTCCAAATATACATGTGACTGACATGTCTTGTTCTTTACTCGGACTGTTCAAAACAAAAACAAAACAAAAACAACCCAAACTACTTGAGAGCTACCTTGATGAATGTGATTTTGAGATATCACAACTTCACTCTCCTGTGGAAGCCAATTTTTTTATTCCTTTGATTAAAACGCTTCCTTTTGAAAATGGGCCAGTATCTTCTTGCAAGGAAGGGCTTATTGGGCCTATAATTAAAAGTGGTATAAGAAAAGGGATCAAAGCAGGGTATAGAATGGCTAAGCCTTATTTTACTTATTAAATTATACAGTTGGTTCTAATTTCATTTCCATGGAGTAGAGTTTGGGAGTGCTGGATCTCTTTCTTGCTAGGGAGAAAAAGATGAGAGGATTCATTTCCTAAACTGAAAGATATACTTACAAAAATCTTTCTAGAAAGAGTTCTTGCTCTTCTAAGAGCATAGAGAATAACAATTTCTAATCCTTTTGGGGATGGTGATTGTAAAGTGAGGTCTCCCAAATAACAACGGTGATTGATTTCTGGACTGTTTAAATGATGACTTCTTCATTGTTCATATTCTTTACCTATTACCAACTGTTAGCTATTTGCAAATATTCTACTAGTTAACCATTTTAGAAATTCTGGAACTCCCTGGCATGGGTCTTTCCTTCAACAAAATGAATTGTAATCTCTCTATATTTTGGTAACCAATTTTGAGGCTGGATATTATTGGACTATGGATTTAAAAAATTATAAAATTTGATAAGTAGCAAGAATGATCTACTCAGAAGAGCTTATTATCATTCTTAAATATGTTCCTTGGTTATTAGAGTGCCTAAGGATCACAAAGACATCCAGGAAGGCAATGGTTCATTATATTGGAACAGTAACTGGCTCAAAACTAGGGACCAAGCCATCGCTAAGGTCTCTTGTGCCCTTTCACATAAAAATTTCCACGTGCTCATATTACCTGCATCAATTAAAAATAAACAAACAAACAGAAATCTATTGTAAAAGACTGGAAGTAAAAGTCAGTTCCTCAAGCTTTCAGTGGGCGTAAGACAAATTGTTAGTGCTGGATATAGAAAATTCCTTACAAACACCATGCATGCCAGAAATAAACAATATTGTCTCTGTATGATCAGCAAAATATGTCTAATTATCTGTCTCCATCTCTGTTTCAAAATTACATAGGATGCATAGAAATAAACAATACATATCCATGCCAAGATCACTTAAATTTAAATTAGAGCTAATGTGGACTGAATACACACTCAGCATCATAGATAGCAGCCATCCATGACGGTGCCGAAAAAGTAGGCATTTGTGGGATGCCTAGAGGGATGTTAACTGGTAGATTGGGTACTTTGGGTAGATTCACATTAGGTAGATTCACATTGGGTAGGGTACTTGTTAAACTCCTGTGGAAGAAACAGACAGAAAGAAAAAAATACCATCACAATGACAATGTAGATGTGGCAGAAGCACGGGAGAACTGTAACTCAATTGGTTAAATTGACAAGGAGACAACAGGAAGAGCAGCACACATAAACACATCAGTGAGCAAGGAGCCACAGGTATAGGAAGCTTCCCTGAGGCTTAGCACTCAGAAACAGAAGGCAGAAACATTGACTGACAAAAAAAAAAAAAAAGACTCAAAATTGGAAGAGAGCTTATCGACACCCACATACAATGATCACATACTTTCCTTGCCTTGGGGGAATTGGCTTTTGTTTCCAGATCTTGATAATGATGGTCTAAAACCTGATGGGTACCAAATATGTACAGCACAGTGGAAAAGGTGCTTGCTTTGGAGTCTGGAGACCTTGCTTGAAATAATAGATCTGACTGTTTGACCTTGAGCAAATGTCCTTCCATCTCTCCCTTAATTTTCTTACTTGTGAAATGGGGGCGTTAGACGAGGTGACCTCTAAGTCCTTTCTAGTTCAAAATAATAATCTTATTTTAAATGGATGGGACTGTTATTACTAGCCCTGAACCTCATAGCTGGTGATTTTAAAGTTGCTAGTATTAATATGGATACTGAAAGAGTTTAAGAGTGTTGCCTAATGGAAAGTGAGTCATCTTTGAAGTCAAAAAGACTTGAGTTCGAGTCTCATTACCGACATCTACTATCTTATGTGATCCTGGAGAAATCACAACTTCTCAATAGTTTCAATCAAGCATCTAAGGCTATATTTTGCAGAATAAGTGGTAATTTGCATTGGTAAGAAAGCATTTTTCACTGGGAGTTCCCAGAACCAATTAAATCATTAGTTAGGAAAAAAAAGGGAATCTTCTCATTTTCTTGCTTTTATTTATTTATTTTTGCTTGAAGAAGTTGTCAACAGTTATTTAGCTTTTGAGACAAACTAATTACTCAGGGCAGTATTCTTCTGGGCATTTCTTGAGCCTAATGGGAAAAGATAACAACATGCTGTTCACCTGCATCAATGTTTGGAAGAGGGTGGAGACCTTAATGGTGACAGGCAGAAATTGAAAGCTATAAGTGTTGCTTTCAAAGGCAAGTATGGAAGCAGTGAGGCATAGGAAAAAGATTTTTTAAAAGAAGTACTGAGAAAAAAGGTTAAGCTTTGTTTAATCTTGCAAAGACAAAAAAGAAAATGAAAATATCTTCTCTGAGGTTAATTTCATTCAGTTTGAAGCAGATAGATAGAAATGTGTGGGATTGGAAAATAAAGTATTCCAAATAATGGTTTTTTTAAAATACTGAGTCCTTAGATATAGCAAGAAAAATGGGTTTAAAACTGTTATCTCAAATCAGAGTTTGTTCCTCCAATGAAGACTGGGCCAGTTAGTAGATAGTTTGTTATTGTCAAAGGAGGAACCAACAATAAGAACACAAGAAGTTTTTCTGTCTGTATCTCATTCTCTCTTTGGTTGGGTGGTTGGGTGGGTGGTGAGATAGGGGTAGGATGTTATGTCATATGATGCTTCAGGATTGGCAAAATCATTTAATCTATAAGAACATTTCTATGGTGCCTAATTTAGCCAGGCAAAAGCCAGAGCCAAGGCTGCATCTGAGAAGAGCCCTGCCTTTACTCCCAAACAGGGCTGACAGCCCTTTGGCAAAGAGTCGGGGCTCTCTTTTCGGTTCTCCTCAAGAAGATGGTGTACCTTGCCAAGCCAGCTCTGCCTTAGACAGACTGTGCACGGCAAACTAAGACTCCTGGAGGAGTCACGACTGACTCTGGGCTGACTTGGCAAAATTCCCACCTATCACAGGCTCTTGGAGTCCATATTCAGATCTCCTAGATGCCTGGACACTTGCTTTGACTGTTATCTTGTTACAGGGAAAATTATAATTGTGACTTTTGTCCCAGCATACACAAAAGACATTAGTTTTTGTTTGCAGTGAATTAGATGAACTGGAGTTATATCCATTGTGATTCCTGTTAAGTGGCAACTAATGGCCGATGGGTACACAAACTCTCTCAGTCTATGTGTGTGTGTGTGTCTTTGTGTCTTTCTGTGTCTCTATGTCTCTGTCTGTCTGTCTCTGTCTCTTATTTCTCTTTGTATGTCTGTCTCTCTATTTCTCTGTTTCTCTGTCTCCTTTATTTCTCTATTTTCTATGTCTCTCTGTCTGTCTCTCTTTATTTCTCTCTCTGTGTCTGTGTTTGTCTCCTCTCTCTTTATTTCTCTCTGTGTGTTTCTCTGTATCTCTCTGTCATTTGTGTCTCTATCTGTCTCTGTCTCTGTCTCTGTCTCTTCCTCTTCTCTCTCTGTAGAAAAAGTTGAGATTTGATGGGGAGAATGACTAATCAATAGAAAAATAGGCACATGGTACTAGTTCTGGAGTCAGAAGACCTGGATTCAAATTTTGCCTTTGTCGTTGCCTATTTAACCTCAAATAAATCAATTCTTCCTCTGGATTCTCAGTTGTAAAACACGGGAAGTGACCTAGATGGCTTCCATAATGCTAAAAAGATTACAAGGGAAGACATTTTTCATGTTTTCCTGTTATGCTGGTGAATTTATTTGCTTTTGTATTTGGTCCCTAATGGTTCCTGGACTTAAGCACTACTCTGTAACCAAACCATCCACCATTTCCACTGAGACATGTGCCAGCCTATATAAGCAAATGTGATCATTAAGGGAGGCACACAGTGCATAATGATGGAGGAATTAGTGAATCTTTTGAGATGGTAGCCTGGGAAGTTACAAATGTCAGTGCTGAGTAAATGAAAAGCAGAGAGCAATGAATAACATACAAATGTATGCAAACGCAACTTAATTTACACAGATTAGCTTGATGGTCGTGCACAAGTCAGAAAAGAGCTTTGTTTTCCGTTCTAAAATTCAAAAATAGACCTATTAACAAAACATACTGTATTAGTAAAATCTGACATTTGGAATGGAATACTGAGCTGTACTCACATGGAAACATTTCCTTTATACAACACATTATGATGCTAGACTTTTAGAAATAATAAAACATTATTTATTTATTTAGCAAAATAATGTAGTGTATTAATAACATTCCTAATATTTGATTTGGATATTAATAGCATATCCTAATAAGTAAGCAATTCTAAATAACGCACAATATTTTACTAATACACATGTAGATGGGAGGGGGATTGTATTCTTTTTGAATGGTAAAATGCTGCTACTATACAATGGGCAAGTTTCTTCCTTTCTCTGATTCTCAGTTGCTTCATCTGCAGAATGGAAACAATATCCCTCTACTACCTCCCTCTCTCACAGGATTGATCTGAGGAAAGTGCTTTATAAATCTACTAGGTGCTATAGAAATGAGAGTTATTAGTCTCACCTTTATCTGATGAAATTGTTTTTATTAGAAATTATTATTTTTAAAAGAGTTCTTCAGCTAGCATATCAAAAATGAATTCCCTTATGATCTTTCTTTAGGATCACAGTTGGGAATTTGTAGATAATATATATGATTCTTGTGGAAAGTTAAAAAGGACCAAACTATTAATTTGGCTTTAGAATATACCAATGAGAATGAGTAGGGACACATTAGGAAAATGAAAAGTATTTAACAGCCATGGATGCTTTCTTTTCCATGTACTTGACTTTTGAGTCCACTTGGCCTATGGTCCCTGACCATGTAATTTAATCTCATTTTATTTTAATTTTTTGCAGAAACTGTTCCCTTATTCCTGGGAATATACTCTCTCTTCACCTCTCCCACTTAGAAAGATTCAATTCAAGCACCCCTTTCTTCTGGAGACTTTGTTTTTATTCCCCTGGGTATTAGCATCCTCCTGCATCCTCTCCCCTGTGCTTTTGAGTAACTTGGTCTATATCCTATGTTTCATGGTGAATTTTTGGTTCATGTGCTATCCCTTCAGCAATATGAAAGCTCCTTGAGAACAAGCCCTGCCTCCCTTTTGTATTTATAGTTCCAGTGTCAAGCAGACTGCATAGCCCATCCTCCGTTTAATAATTGTTCAATGATTTGCCTTTACTTCCCACCCAGTCCCTAGACTAGGTCTCAGTGTTGAATAGGTACTTAATACATGATCGATGGCCTGAATTTCCATTTTATTTTACAATCATGCTGTCCTTGGATTAGAGAACTATTTTATAAGTAACACTTAGAATCAGTTCTTTTTGGTCTATTTAGACACAGAAAGACTTTAAAATGGGTTTTCTTGTTATTGATATGTGCACTATCATTTAATCAAGGAAGAGAGACACAGCCGTGAATGACTTTGCATTGTAAATAGCTATGGAGAATAAATAATATAGTGAGTATATACTTCCTAAAAATTAAAGCTCTTTTTAATGCTTTGGATAGCTTAGACCCTAACTTACCTTAAACCAATGGACTGTGTCTTTAAATGTGGATCTGTTCTCCCACCTCATTTCCAGTTCAAGCATACTGTTTAGTTTATACTGGAGTCAAGAAATGAATTTTCACATACAGAAATTTCTTGTCCCTCTAAGTGTTTTTAAACTTGTTAGTTTAATGGAAACCCAATTTTTTAAAAAGAAAACTAACAAAAATCATGATTTCCAAATTTCTTGAATAACGCATCTGCCTCCCATGCCTGGATTGTTTTTCTCTTAGAATCTTTAGCTCCCTTCAAAGCTTGGCTCAGGCACTACCTCCTTTCCATATTCCCTTAATGTAAGAATTCTTAATCTTTTTTTGTACTGTGGACAAATTGGACAGTCTGCTGGAATCTGTGGACCTCTTCTTAGAATGTTTTTAAATATGAAAAAATAGAATACATCAGATTATTTAAGGAACCAATTATATTGAAATATAATGATCGAAAATATGATTTAAAAGTTCATAGAATCTAGGTTAAGAACCCTGCCCTGATTACTAGTGTACTGCCACCCCAAATTACTTCATATTTATTTTTATATTCTCTTTATTTACTTGTCTGTTTATATGTTACCACTTTCCCTCTACTGGAACATTAGCTCCTTGAGGGCAGATAATTTAATTTTTGCCTCTGAATTTTGGGTTCCTAGCAGAGTGGCCCACACATATTAAATACTTAATCTCTGCTTCCTAAATGGAATTGAATTAATTTTCAATCATCCCAGGAGCTGAGGAAATTGAGAAAAAGACTCAGAATGGTGAGTCACCGAAGTCCTAGATAGGCCCTGAGAGGAAGTGGAAATGGCTTTTAATTAGATTGAATTGGGAAGAAAGACTTCACTTGATCACATAGCCACGCTGGGGATGGAGGGGATGTTGGGGGGGGATGGCACAGATTTAGAGGAAGAGAATTATTTTTAAGATATCTTCACAGGAAGAAGATTCCAAATGAATCAAAAATATTAGAGACCTGTCCCTGCCTTATCATTAAAAAAAAAGTAGCCAAGAAGATATAATACTCTTTTTGCCATTTTTTTTCATTATTTTTGCACTCTTGGTGAGAATGGTCAGTGCTTTCCTGTCTGCCCAGGGGGAATCCAGGCTCAAGACAGAAAAGGGATAAGTTGCTTTTGTGTGGTTTCCTACAAAGAACCCACATCTTTACATTGTCATGTGACTGACAGGTAAGTGCCGTGGCCGGTGTTTATAAACTCGCCTCTATCCACCCTATACCTTTAAAACAGACATATCTTTGTTCATCCATTCAAAGAGTAGCCAGATAAAGTGAGACATAAAACAAGGAAATGTTCTCCAAATACTCCTTCTGTAAGACCCAGAGGAAAGAACATTGACTCTCAGGTCAGAAGGCATAGACTTGGACAGATCACTTAATCATTCCAAATCTTCCTCTGTAAGATGAAAGGATTTGACTAGCTGGCCCTTGAGATTCCAGTGATCTTGAGAAAGGGACATTGCAATAAATAATGCTATTGAGTCCTGAAACAATAAACCTCCTCAGCAAAATGTATACTTGTTAAACAGTATAACCATTCACCTTGGAAAGAATCAAATGGACAACCAATGTTTACTGAACAAATCATTATGTGCAGTTGGATGGGTGGTCCATGATATCAGTTCATCTCTCTGTCTGTCTCTCTGTCTCTGTATCTCTCTACTTGCTTCTCTCTGTTTTTCTATCTCTCTTTTTTCTTTTCTCTCTCTCCTCTCTTTCTCTCTTCTCTTTCCCTTTCTCTATCACTCTCTTTTTCTTCCTCTTCTCCCCTCTTTTTTTCTTCCTCCTCTGTCTGTCTATCTCTTTTCCTCTTCCTCTCTGAAAGATGCAGCAGATAGACAAAAATCTGGGTCACTGTTGAATAGCAAGAAGAGATTGATTGGATGGCAACTGAGAAATTGCTTAGTACTCAGTATTCAATAAGCCTAGGTTGTTATGAATTAAAACCTAAACCAACCCCCCCCACACACACCATTAGATGTTCCATGGTTGTGAATCATGGAACACCAGCAATATTAGAGGAATTAAAATTGCAAGAGTCTCAGAGGGCATGAAAGTAGGCTTATACGAGAATCATCTTAGAAGGCATCATTTAAAACATACATGAATAGACAAAAAGGAAGATTGTCCAACTAGGGAGAATGAGGGATGGACAGCAGCAGTTCTGTCCTGGGCTGAAAAATAATGTTCCTTGCACCATTCATGGGTGCATATCACAATTTTTTGGATAATCCTTGTCCATTCTCTTCCTAACAACCCTCCAAAGAGGTTTCCACTCTAGTTCTGGTCCTCATCATCAATATTGTTGACTACTTTGATAACCTGATCCTTTGTTTCTCTGTTTTCTATGTCTGCTTCTATTTTCTACTGTGCACAGAGCTTCTAAAGCAGGAGTTTTATCTGGATCTCCTAACTCTAGGTTCTTCCTTCCTATTTGCTTCTCAGTGTAAACTTCTCTCTCTCTCCTCTCTGAAACCCCATATTGGAACTATTAGTCATTTTGTTTTCATGTGCCCAGTGTCTAGAATAGTGTCTTGTACATAGTAAGTACTTTCTGGAATTGAATTCATTGGAAGATTTATTTGCTGCACTGGATGGAGTCTTTGGAATATTTTCCAGTTGTATGGCTACTTTTGAAGCCATTGGTCTACACATCTATTTTCCTTTGTTTTCTCCACATCACTGACATACCTTCTCTTTAGGTCATACAATAGTTAAGTCATAAGTGTTATGTATATGAACAAGAGTACATATCACTGATCGTGAATTTTAATGTGACTGGATACGATACAGGCTCTCTTACTGTTTTCTATCTGAAGGCTTCCAGCATTTTAATTGGATCCTCTTAAGAGGATTCTCAAGTAAGATGGACAAAGATTCCATAGGATGAGAAAAATGTGGAAGGATTGCAATCTGTACCAATGAAGGGACGATCCCTACTAGTAAGATTATTAACCTGTCTCAGTATCTTTGTGATTACTAACTTGACACTACTGAGATAAGTGAACCGAAGTTGACTTTTGATTAAAGTTGTCACATCTAAAAACCAATTGGAAGAGGTGCTGGTTGTGAGAGAGATATTTTAGAGTAAAGTCAAGGGAAACATAATGTGTATCTGAACTTGTTGAGAAATTCATTTGTCCTCTGTTTTAGCCTCAAGATCAAAACATACACTGCACCAGCAGATGGGTGACTTTTGGCAGAATCGGCACTATGCATCGTTTTGGGATGGAATGAATGCTTGGCTGTGCCAACTGTAAATGAGTGCCATGTATATGGAGGATCCTTGGCCTTAAAGTTGGAAGAGACCTTTAAAAGCATTTTGCCCCAAATCTTTATTTGACAGATGGGTAGACTGAGGTACCTAAAGTGGTAGAATTCACTCATGGTCACAAGGTAGTAAGTAGCAGCTTAACTCTTAAGCAGTACTTCATTTAAAACCTTAATTTTGATTTTATATTATTATAATCAATACTTTATCTAGAGATAAATAACTTTTATACAGGTTACTTCTTAAGGTGATATTTTGAGGGAAGTACTTCCTTAAGATGATATACAACATAACCTGATTTCTGCTGTTGTTGTAGGCTGTGAATTCCTTGAGAAAAGGAAACATCTTTTACTTTTCTTCATAGTCTAAGCATATAGCACAGTGCTTGGCACATGGTAGTTAATAGGTGCTTTTTGACTGCTATTATTTGTACTTTGAAACCATTTGGCAAAAAAAGCACATTCAAAAATATAAATTAAGTACAAAAGTAACTTTAATTCTTTTCTCACACATCTCTCTGACAAAGATATGGATCATTCTGAGGAGTAAATTTAGTATATATTGATTATGGTATAAAGAGCTGCATTATGAACATGATTCTGAAATCTTTATTAATGAGGTTTTTTAGAGTTTTCTGAAGTTGTTTTATGAGATAGTGGAAAACAGGGCTTGGATGACAATAGGGAAACCTTGTTCTAGCCCCAGCTCTATTTTAGTTTCTTTATTTGTAAAATGAAAGGGAAGAATTCTATGATCTTATAAGATCTTAACCATATGTTATGCTACTTAGTACAGGGCTCCAGAAAACAGATATTCCATCTTACCTAGGAATGAACTAGCAAGGGAGAGAGCTGTATTAAGCCAACTGGTCTTTACAAAATAAGGAAATGATCACAGAGGCTTAGAGTTGGAAGGGATATTAATAAATGCTTTTTGACTTGGCAACTTGATGACCATTATAGCAAGAAATGGAGCAACTCGCCTATGGCTAGTAAGTATGAACCTAGGTTTCTTGATTCTAAAATCATTGCTTTAATCACCAGGCAATTTTGCCCCTTAGCAAGGGAAAAGACAAGTTTGAGGCAATTGGAATTAAGTGACTAGCTCAGGGTCACCCAGCAAGGAAATGTTAAGTGTCTGAGGCAGATTTCTGAACTCAAGTCTTTCTGACTCTAGGGCCAACGCTCTATCTACTGTACTATCTAGTTGCCCCCAAGAAAAGTTCATAAATTCCTAGATTTACAAATATGAGAACTTGGAATCATAGAATCAAAGGTGTAGATCTGGAAAAGATCCCAGAGGCTGATCCCCTCATTTTATGGGTGAGCAAATGAAGGTCACAACTTTTCCAGAGTCACATCATTGTCAGAATTTGAATTCAAGTACTCTTATACCAGATCTAACTCGTTTTCTACTGTCATACCAAGATTTAAATGGAGCTTCAAAATGCAAAGTATTTTCTAAGAAATCTTTCATTTAAACCTCGAAAAAACTTGACAGATAGTTAACTTATCATCAATATCCCAATTTTGGAAAAGAAGAGACTGAGGGCCAGAGTAGTTAAATGTCTTCTTCTTGGTCTTAGAAGACACAATTCCTATTCCCAGGAAATTTACAGTCTTTTGGGAGTGCATGGTGAGTGGGTGGTGCTCTAACTTGGAATAACTTCTGGGTGGTGATATTATAGCCTGATACCAACCCATGGTATCCAAAATGGACACCAACTACCTGGTCCTTTCATTCCCTGGCAATTCTCTCAAAGGAGGTGGGGAGATGAGTACTGTCTGAAATTCTCTGAGAGAGAGACAAATTCCCTGAGCTACTTCATTCAATTCTCCCTCCCATCACAGGAACAAATTATGAAATGTCAGAAACAGGATGCTGCTCTATTCGGTGAGCAATGACATCAATATATTGTTAGCATTTGCATATCATGGAGAACTCTATAAAGGGTTGATAAGAAATAGATGTTTTACGGTAGTCATGTGACTCAGTAGATAGAGCATTGACCCTGGAATCAGGAAAACTTGTATTCAAATCTGGTTTTAGACACTTGATACTACATGTATGACCTTCACCCCAATTACCTCACCAAAAACAACAACAAAAAAAATAGATACCTTACCAAGATTTCTTTTTCTTTTAAAGAATGAGGTTAAAAATATACATTCATAAAACAGAAACTTACAAGGAAGAAAATAGGAAAGGCAGGGAAAACAGAAACAGAAATAGAGATACAGAGAGAAGAAAAAAAGATAGAGGGAGACAGAGAAGAGCAGGTGGAGAGAGAGGAAGACAAGCCGTGGGAGAGAGAAAGAGAGAGTTAGATAGCTAGATGGCTGAGTTGAACAATATTCAGAAAATCAAAACTATTTAGTTGAACTTGTTTCTTATTTTAGAATAAGCATAATGAAGAGCAAACACATTCTTTACTGGAGGAAAAATACATTCACCAAACATACCAAAACAAATCAAACAACACCACCCCCAAGTAAAGACTTCCTCTCAAATGGGTGAAATTTGTCCCCCTTAGAAACTCTGTCACGAAGGGTCACGAAGGGGATTAATTGTGTACTTCTCCAATAATCTCTATGTGGTATTTAATGTTGAGACATTCATTTTTGGAAAAACTCATACATTTCTAAGAATGGTTTGCTGGCTTTCATTTTATCCAATGCTATGAAGTTACTCCCTCTCATCCATATTTTGTTCATGAATCAGAGGTCTAGCTTTTGTGACTATTCAAATCATATGACTTCATATTATCTTAATTCAATTTGTTTCTCTAGTTGTTATTTTCAGGTCTCTCCATCCATACCCCCCACAATCCCAGTTTGTTGGAGAGTTTGGTGTATGAAGTACCCCTCCACATTTGCTGCATGGAGCCTACAGAAGACAGCTGTAATTACCAATTAGATCTTCATAAGAGAAAGTATTTTATGCTTCCTACCTAAGGCTCATTTTATTTTATTTTATTTATGTATTTTTGGTGAGGCAACTGGGGTTGAGTGACTTGCTTGGAAGTGTTTAAGTATCTGAGGTGGGGGTTTAAATTTGGGAACTCCTAACTTCGGGACCAGTGCTTTATCCACTGTGCCACTTAGCTGCCCCCTAAAAAAATCTCATTGTATTGCTTATAAGTGATATTCACTCAGGTCATCCCGGAAGTCTCATGCTAAAGTTATTTTCTCTTTTTCAAAATTTAATTCTTAAAATGCAAGAATCACTCCTCTATTTACAACAGGAGGATTGAGAAAATAGATTTCAATTTCCAAATTCACTGTAACAGAGAATGAGAAATTTTAGGATTTCAGAGAGTGACAATTTCCCCATGAAAAAGAATGACTAGATACAACTGATTTATTTGCATGTGTTTGTCAGTGTAATCCTCTCCAAATTAAGCTCAAGTTAAGTGAATAATTATGTGTAACCCAGTGCAATTTATAAAAGTTGATAGCACTCAATTTAACCTTTTCCACTTTGAAGATTTTTCTGGAGACAAAACAAGTCTTAATTTAAATTTGTTTTAAAAAATTACTATTTAATGTCATATATTCAAAAGCCATCATTTTCTTCTATTTTAAAATTCAGGGCTACATTGAGAAAGCTATGAATTTGAATATATTAGCTTGCTAAATTTTTCCTTTGGTATTTGTACATAGGTTACTGCCACCAGGCTGTCTTAAATGGGATGATCTGGGACATCCCTATTGTCTTGTTGGAGATGGGAATGCTGATTTTCCTTGATTTCTAAATCAATTCTACCATGCAGCTTTGGAGGACCTTGTTTTCCAAGATGAGAATATAATTTGCTGATGAGACTATCCCCTGGGAAAGACCTCTTGTGGAGACTGGGAACATTCACTTCCTTAAGTGCTTGGCCCAAGGTATTCCACTCAGGTTTCTACTTAAACTTTAAAACCATACAGATTAAGCCCACCAGAGAATTTTGACATAGATTTACTAAAAAAATTGGAATATACCAGTTATTATGAATACCAAGAAAAAAATCCAAACTATAGACATTATTCTTGTTCCAAACCCACAAAAGGAAATGATAAATTCCATAGAAGGGTAGTTTGGAAGAGTCAAGTTGGGAGCTTTGAACCAAATCAATATTCATTCCCCTTCTTCCCCTAACCCCAATATCCAAGAGCCACACAAGGGAAGGGATATAGATATAGATATAGATATAGATATAGATATAGATATAGATATAGATATAGATATAGATATAGATACAGATATAAATAGATATAGATATAGACATGGCTGCCCCTGCAATCAAATTGTCCAGTGGGTCACAATGGACCAGCTAAAGATATTAAAGCAAATTTTTTTTAAAAAGTAAAGTTTCACTTTTTGTGTCCAAGTCTACAGTAAGATTAATTCAAGCAATAATTTGATTTCATGAGCCCTTTGAAAGCAGCTCATTGGACCACAGGAATCTAAAACAAACATGATAATAGCAATAATTTGAGGCTTTTGCTTCTGGGTAGAATGAAAACATAATATATATTACAATACAAAACTAAATCAGCATGACTCTCCATCCATTTGCACCCAAACTCCGAGGTATTAAAGGAGATATCCTTACTTTACTGGCTCCCACGATTCCCGTTCAAAGCCCCTGTGAATTGACTGTGCAATTGAGGACTCCATCAGATCGACATATCTAACCACAAGTGGGGCAAACAGGTCCTGCAGGTGTTTGTGAAATTTTCCATTGCACAAGTTATCTAGAACAGACAAGTAAAAGTGGAGTGAGAAACTACAGTCGTTCTAGCCACCTACAGACTCTGAGAAGAGGCATTGTCTCATACAATAAACATGCTGCCGATAGGGAAGCCAAAAAGAAAAGGGAAAAAACACATACACACACAAAACAAAACATAAGAACGGCCTTGGAACTCATCCTTAAATCTGTTTGGAAGGAAGATTGAATTTTTAAAAAATCTTACCCATTTGTGTAGCCCTTTGAAAAAGAAAAACAGTCATGTTCCTTTAAAACAACAACAACAAAATCCCACACCATTTCTTATGTTTTCCCTGCATCTCTCTCTCTCTCTTTCTCCCCCCACCCCCATTTCCAAGGAGAAGGAACATCCTGTACAGCTCCATTTCTCACCCCCACCCCCCTCTCCTAACTCATGTAGCATGGGCATTCAATGCTGGAAGTTCCTTTTCCTTTAGAAGGCAGATAGTTTTGATGAAAAACACCAAATGTAAAAAATGTAAAATGAGTTACCTTGCTTAAGGGGAAACATACCCACTTCCACATATATACACACTCCCCACATCTTCTTTTTATGTTGTGCTTTAATTGTGTCTATCACTTAGGGGACAGTCACCTTCTAACTAAATGTTAAAGAAGGGATTTTAATACTTGTGCATGATAGAATCACTTGGGGGAGAGTCACATTCTAACTAAATGTTAAAGAAGGGATTTTAATACCTGT
>JAJPUD010002012.1:179202-211504 GCA_023553655.1 Myrmecobius fasciatus | reverse complement strand
ATACCTGTGGATGATAGAATCACTTGGGGGAGAGTCACCTTCTAACTAAATGTTAAAGAAGGGATTTTAATACCTGTGGATAAGAGAATCACTTGGGGGAGAGTCACCTTCTAACTGAATATTAAAGAAGGGATCTTAATACCTGTGGATGAGAGAATCACTTGGGGGAGAGTCACCTTCTAACTAAATGTTAAAGAAGGGATCTTAATACCTGTGGATGAGAGAATCACTTAGGGTAGAGTCACCTTCTAACTAAATGTTAAAGAAGGGATTTTAATACCTGTGGATGATAGAATCACTTGGGGAAGAGTCACCTTTTAACTAAATGTTAAAGAAGGGATTTTAATACCTGTGGATGATACAATCACTTGGGGGAGAGTCACCTTCTAACTAAGTGTTAAAGAAGGGATTTTAATACCTGTGGACAATAGAATAACTTAGGGGAGAGTCACCTTCTAACTGAATATTAAAGAAGGTATTTTAATACCTGTGGATAATAGAATCACCTGAAATAGGGACTGCCTTGGTCATGTGATCCTCATTTTGTAAGTAAGGAAACAGAAAACCAAGCTTAAGTGACTTGACCACGATCTCACTAGCACATATCGGAGACAGAATTTAAAGTCAGATCCCCAGACTCTAGAGCCAAAGTGCTTTCTACTCTATCAGAATAACCCCCACAGGTCTTTGCAGAAAGCCTGATGTCAGTAACAATAGGCTAGCATAATTGATCTGCTGTTTCTCCTTTCTTGTCTAGTTTGGAAATTATAGCAAATGATAGAATTAGAGTGAATGATACATACAATCGCTACGGAGGAAGTCATTGAGCAGTTGAAACAGCGGGAAGCTATCCCAAGAATCTGGGGGCTGCACCTCCAAGGCGGCATCCATGTCCACTGCAAACAAGGCCAGGAAGGTCTCAGCGTGTTCCACCATTAAGTCTGACCACCATGCAAAGGCCTTAAAGTTAGGCAGAAGAACAATAGGCAGAGAAATCATTAGTTTCCATCTTTCCCAGGGGCCCCCCAAATGCAAATCTTTAGCTGCTCAAGTCTAAATGGCCATCCAAAGGGGTTACTAGTTTTATTGTAAAGAGAACAGCTTTCTTTAAAAATACAATTGGGTATCCAGAGCAGAGCACAAAGGCAACACCTGTCTCTATTTCAGGAATGTCTTGGAGGGTCAAGACTCTTAGGGTACGCAGGGCTTGTGATGGAAGACAGAACTTCTGTTCAATTTACAATAATGCTACAAATTCTGAGTCATGCTACTGTCCAGTGTATTTGGCTAGTTCTTGTTTGTGAGTATTAAAAGTTGGGAGTTTCTTCACTGTGTTTATGGTTTTTCTGCTAATTTGAAATTTCAAAATAATTAAGCTCCTAGGATGTCTAAAGTTGGACTACAATCTCACCCAAACTCATTTACTCACATTTCTCCACTGATAGGAACTACTTCTGTTATTTCACATAGGGTAACCACCACGCCACGTAAATCCACCGATGTCAATGTATACACTCGATTTGTGTCTTTAAAATGTCTTGTGTCTTTAAAATGGGGAGGGGGTGGGAAAGGACTAGCTTCAATTTCCTATCTATTCTATAGGAACAACAGACTCAAGATGAGAAACATGAAGAGATTAAGACTTATTTTTCTTAAGGGTGTGAGGGTTGGGGACTGGAAACACATGTACATTGAAAACCAAAAAATATCAGTGAAGTAACTCATTTTCATGCACGTGGATTCTCAGAAATCATTGTGCAGGGTCTCTGGGAGTGACATTCTCATCAGCCATGGCCAGATGTGAATGTACTTTGAAGGCATGCATGCATGTTTAGTAATCACTTCTGCCAAGGGAGCATGCAGCATGAGTGGTGATGTCCACAGGACCTTGTGGGCTCACTTGGAAGTGATAGAGCGAAAGGAAAAAAAAATATAACCCATCATCATAACCCAACCCAACCCCCTGCCCCCAGTGGCTGAAAGTATTTACATCAGAAACACTTTTGAGCATTCACCCCCCCCCAAAAAAAAAAGATGGGAAGGAGACTGGAAACATGAAAGATGATTATGGAAAAGAATTCCATAAATGAAACGGGCTGTTGAGTGGCCAAGCTCTTCTCACACCTATTGGTTATTGGGGATGTTCTAACAGCCACTAAGAGGCAGAAAATCTACCTCTCTTCTTTCATGAGATTCCATTTTACTTACTTCTCCTTTATCAACATGGGGCTGGTTTGCAAATTAAATGAAAAAAATCAAGTCATGGACCATTCTACAAGGTCTGCTTGACTGGAGAGATATAGCTATAGTTTCATTTTAAAACACAGTAAAACCTCATTGGTTCAGAATAATTATGGATGTGGGGAAGGGGAATGGAGATGACTGGTCCCAAACTCAAAAGTCCAAGTTAAAAGATATTTTTAAAAATATATAGAATTTTCATTATATATGTATATATATTTCTGAGTCATATAAGTTGGTACTAATAAATAAAATAAGTGAAGAAAGTGGGCAAATACAACTCTTGAGAAGTCAATTGTATATCCCATGACTGTATAGATTTCATTTTTGATTTTGTATCCCCAGTGTCTAGCAGAGTGCTGGCACATAGGGCAGAGACTGGACCTGTGTTTTCATTGGTATAAGGAGTTTCCAGGAGTGAAAAGTCTCTTACACCACTGCAGGTGGGCATCTTCTCTGATATATTAGATAACTGGCTCAAATGCTGAGGTGCTAAGTGCTTTGCCCAAGGACCCAGAGCCAACATGTGGTCCAAATGTGACTTGAATTCTGCTCTTTCTGGTCTCAAGACAGACTTTTCATCTAATATACCATGCTTCCTTTTATCATACAAAATAATTTCTTAATAAATACTTGTGATTAATTGACTCATTGATCAGATATTGGTGCAGTAGACAGAGTGCCAGGCCAGGAGTAAGGAAGATTCATTTTTATGAGTTCAAATCCAGCCTCAGAGGCTTCCTAGCTGTGTGACCTTGGGCAAGTCATTTAGCTCTTTTTGCCTCAGTTTCTTCATTTGTAATATCAAGTAAATTCCAAATGGGGTTATGAAGAGTTGGACATGAATGAATTAGGTAAACAATACAAGTCACAGTAATCAAGTACCAGATCCATAAAGACACTGGCAAAAACATTTTCTTTTTGTTTATACATTGACTTAAAAACTTTATAAAATTCATTTTGCTCTCCAGTGTGGTCCTAGCAAATGACAGAGGAAGGAATCATTTCAAATTCTTGCCCCAGTAGGGACATTGGAGATTGTGTTGGAATTGCCTTACATTCTAAATTAGTGGAGGTCTGAACAAATGAGGTTTTACTGGCTACTTGTGCAGAGAGACGAGGGCTCCAAGTATCGATGTTTCCTCTTTGGACACCTGGTTATAATCAGCATGAATAAAAACCCTCCATCTCCCCTTTGATAATCACTATCCCCTTTTGGAAAGAGACAATTTAAAAGTCAGGTCTGGTGACTTTCCCACTGCCCAGTGCCCCAGGTGTAGACTGCATTTCTTGGACATCCATGGCCCTCTTAAAAAGAAAAAAGCACTTTCAAAGACTGAGATATGGTTTTGTCCAGGATTTTGGGTCAGTCTCTTGTTTAATATTTTGATACAGTGCACTATATTCAAAAGAAGATTTCATCTCAATACAACTTTCCAACAATTAGGGAGAAAAGTGGAACAAAGAGCTGGCTTGGGATGTTTGGGGTTTGCTCATCACTGAAGAACTCTAAGAGGAGGTAATATGATCACTTGTTGGGGCTATAATACCACAGACTCATTCAGATATGCAAGTGTACAGGTGAGCTAAATGAGCTGGAAGGTTCTTTATAATTCTGAGATTATGTGAGTTTATAGAAAACAAAATATTTTTAAAGAGACCAAGACTTCTATCAGATGTCATTTGTTCTAAGGAATAAGAAAGAAAAACTTTTTGAACAGAGTATTTCTCCACTCTAATGAAAATGTAAATGACACAATACAGTTTTGGGCATATAGCAAACATTGTATAAATGCTTATTACCATTCCCTTCCCTTTGTTAAATATGTTTTGGTCTTGCTCATCTCTTCATTTCACATTATGAATCCAAGAGTCAGGGGTAGCCTCTAAGATCACATTCAGTAAAGGGCTTGGCAAATGATCAACAATTAATTAGTTATTGAACCAATAGTCTTAGAGTGATGCTACTCTTATCACTGTGTCTTTTCTTAAACTTATATCCTAAGGTACCTTAATACTGAATCTTGGCTAGCATTATGATATTTTACATAACAAAATCCAGCAACCAATCCAAACTATAAAAGCTGTAAGGACCAACATAAACAATGTGTGTGTGTGTGTGTGTGTGTGTGTCTGTGTATGTGTATGTGTATAAGAGATTTAGAAGAAGAAGAGGAAGAGGAGGAAGAATTGGAGGAGGAGGAAGAGGAGGGAGAGAAGAAAAAAGAAGATGAGGAGGAGGAAGAAGACGAGGAGGAGGAGGAGGAAGAAGAAGATGAGAGGAAAGAAAGGACTATTTCTTTGTGTATCACAAAAGAATTGGAGAGTCTCTTAATCACAAATGCTCTGTTTGGGAGGGGGACCCAAACAAATACCAATCCCACTTTCCTCTTAGTGAATACAGAGGTCACATGACTCATTCAGCAAATAGCCTGGCTTTTCATTTCATGAAGGAATTATAAACTCCTTGACTGCAGAATGTTTCATTCTTGTCTCTATATCCCCAGTGCCTAGGATAGTGGCTGTGACACATAGTAGGTTCTTAAATACTTGTGTGATTGATTACTGTTGAAAAGTTAGTTACTCTGCTGGTACAGGTGAACACAATTCTTGTAAATGTTCTAACATTATTAGAACTACTCTGAAAGAGAGCAATGTTTCTTCAAATCATCTTCCAAGCTGTTAATATGCTGTTTTATCTCTCAATTCCTTACCTGTATATTTAAAAAATATTTCAAAGAAGAGGAGACGTGGTTTACAGGTACAATAACCCCCAAATTAAGTATTGTATATCTTACACACACGTTCACATGTATATATGTACACCTATATGCCTAAATACATATATACATATACATACGTATACATAGAGAGAGAGAGATTGGGCAAAAAGAAAAGCAACAATACAGGACAGTTTTATTTTTTTAAAAAAATAACATTTCTCCCTGTTGAGGTTCTGAGAACAGAATCCAATGAGGAGTCCACTGAGACGACATATGGGACAAAAAACTTGTATTGTTGTGTGGAGCTAGAGGTGCAGTGCTGGGTACTCTTGGCTGTTCTGAATTTTTTCTGGGACATTGAGATTGCTTTATTTTGAAATTTAAAATGAATGGATAGGTCGTTTGATGGGGAAGCATTAAGTCTCTGCTGCATTTTTACAGGTCTGGTGCCATCTACACTGTTGAAATTTCCATGTTGCAATTTATTATTTTTTCTAGAGAATTCACTGTAAAACAATGGAGTCCTACTTTGCCAGAGAAGAATCATAATGAGGTAGATCCAAAGAAATCAAGTTCTCAGTTTATCTTATTTGGCACCATAGACCCATCATTAATGATCTCATGCAAATCTTACCTTCTCCATGACAATTTCTTCAATTGGAACTGATCCCTCCCTCACTCTGAAATCCTATAGCACTTGCCACCTATGCTAACCTTCTCATGTTAGTTATCTTTTTATGAGTAGCATTGTTGGATAGGATGCTAGCCTAGAATCAGAGATTCCTGGGTTCAAGTCCTGCCTCAAGCCTATGTGTGATAAATAGCAAAGTGGATAGAGGGGACCTGGAGTCTAGAAGATATGTTATACACTTATGAACTCTGTAATCCTGCAACTCAGTTCCCTCATCTGTAAAATGGGGATGATAAAAGTACCTACCTCCTAGAGTTGTTGGGAGGATCAAATGAGACAATAAAGTGCTTAGCTCAGTGCCTAATACATAATAAGTATTATATTAATATTAGCTGTTATTATTGGTGATACTATGTCTTCAAAATAACAATGATATAATAATATATTACTACTAATAATATAACAACTATAATATAATATAATAACACTATCTCCATAATAATGATAATGAAAATAATAATAAATATCACTATTATTTAGCCTCCATGTGCTAGGACTTATCTATTGTCAAAGAGAGAATATATCTTAATTTGTGGTAGGAACTTTCACACTAACAAACCAGCCATGCTTTGTATATTTCTCTAATTAGATTATAAGCTCCCCAAGGGCAAGAACTTGCCTTCCTCTAGGCCCAGGCTAGCATGGTGCTGCTGAACAGAGAGCCAGGGAATCATTAAATAAAATTAAATGAAGCTATGTAGGTTTACAGTTTGACTAAAATATTTCTACTTAAGTGTGAGTATAATTAAGTTACTATATAAAATGCACCTTTTTAGGTAAGTGAATTCAGTTTCTAGATTTCCAAAAGCTCACCCAGCTCATCATTAATCCTAAGAACAAATCTTAGAGTCCTGAAAAAAATCTGGGAAAAATCTGACTTTCCTTCTATCTCATAGAATCACTTATAATAGTGATTTTTTAATATGTAAAAGCAAAATGTTTTGTAACAATCTTGTCAAGATCATTCTGAATGATGGTTAAGGACCTGAAATATTATTTTCAAAATTCATGTTTTTTTTTCCAGAAGGTTTATCTTTTCTCTGGTATCTCTTTGGATGCAACTTTGTGAAATGTTATTGCATTTTTTTCCTTACACCACAGGTAGATCTTGAAAATAATTCATGTAGAATTCAATGTATCTCATGATTCCCCTCAATATTCATGAACCATCACAATAAATTATTGAGAATACTGGTTATCCTGTGAGATTTGATACGGTGGAGAAAGTTTTGTTTCTCCAAATTAAGAAAGAACTGGGAAAACTTCTTACATTTTCTTGAAGAAGACTTGCTGATATGAGTCAATAGCATGGTCAATATAGAAAAATCTTTACTTACATTCAGAAAAAAAAAAAAAAAAACAAGGGAAAAAAAGCCCAGTGGAAGTCACCTTGGTCAGGTTATACCTGAGGGACAAGATAAGGGTTAAAAAGAGAACAATGAATAATCCTATGGACTTTATTCACTTTTCTGGTATATTCCTCATAGTTCTGCAAAGCTTATCGTTGCTTTGAAATTATCTTCCTAATCTTAAGGAAATATGATGGGCTTCCACCTGGATTTGGGAGAAAATACTCATTCTTGGCCACTCTCTCTCTATATAAATACTGTATATATAATTCACATACAGACACTATTATAAGAAGATTAGTACCATTCTAGCTAGCTACTGGTTACTAAGTTCACTACTCATCTGGCATAATAAAGGTGAGAGCAGACCAACACAGGTAAATACGACAGGCTAAGTAAGGAAAGAGTCCAGGCAGGTAGGGTTGTGTTGGGATGTAACTGCAGTCCTTTTTCAAAATACTGATTGTTTCATGCATGGACCAGATCGCCACCCCACATTTACGCTTCTGTGGAGGGAAACCAATTCCAAAGCATCCATCTGAAGGTGCTGTTACATTCCTTTGGAGGAGGGGGGCAGAGTTACAAAGCAAGGAGCGCCCAGGTAAAATCCCATCGGAAAACACTGCATTAAGAGGGCATGCACGGAGTATGACAGGAGGTGACTTGTTCCATTCAGTTTGAGTCACATACCTCTTTCCCCTGCCAGGATCATCCAAGAATGAATGAACAGTAGAAAAATAGGGAGGAAATTTAAATATGCAATCAGGCATTAGTTGGGACTAGCGGATTTATGGTATGTTAAATATTAGTTAATTGTACTGTCAATGTTCAGTAGACGGTGGAGATATCCTTTTGGGGGACTGTGAAATTGCTTTTACTGAGCGCCTTTAATGCAACCCATCTAAATGTGAAGGAAAAGAGACAGTGAGTGTATCATTCAAGAAAAGGATGGCAAAGAGAGCATTGTTCAGTCTGAGTTTGAAAATAAATTGGGCCATGGAGCAGTTGGGACAGAATGGATTTACTACAAGCTGGACCTATGGAGTTAGTTCCTTACAGGTTTAGGATTTTGTTAGAGTTGGCATTCTGTGGCACTGCCAGTGCTATAAAAGTGTTTTTTTGGATGACAAGTCTTGCTGATTGAGGTGCGTGTTGGAAAACCTACATGATGAGCAATACAGAGAAAGATCCATCTTGTCGCGACATTAGCAACCCAAGAAAACACATGGAGAATCTACTGTACCATAGAGACAAATTAGAAAACATTGCCTAGCATCCACACGATAAGGGACCAACACGAACACCACCACCATCAACAACAAAAAGGACCAAACACAGCCCAAACCAGCTCTGCATTAGGAGAATGGAATAAATTTGGGAGTCATTGCCTCTGGGCTAGACTTACCTTGGATTGGTCATGGCTAAAACATCAGAAAATAGTGTCCAAGTGGACAAAACACAGCTTACTCTTGAAGATGAGTTACCTCCTTAAGCCTTCAGGGCCAAAGAAAGTCTAGTTGTCTTTCAACCATGCTCTAGAAAACCCAAATGGGTAAAGGAATATGGCAGCACCTCCACTCCCAACACTTGATATGTGGGAAAAAATGTTTGGAACCACAGGGAACCTTGTCTCTGGGGGACACAGTGACGCCACTCACCTCTGCATGGTGCTCTTCATTTTGTTGGAGGACTTCAATGACTAATTCCGCCAACCGTATTGTGTCTTCTAGTTTTTTGGCAGGGGTGATTAAGCGGCCTACATTTTCTGCAGTACAAGAATTGGAGTTAAAATTCGTTGCAAGTGTTGAGCGAGTATTTTGGCCATTAGAACTAGTGGGTAAGAGATCCCAGAATAATTTAACAGCTTAAAATAAAATTTCCCATGCAAATGTTAAATGCTACATCATTAGGAGTGAGCAAACCATGAAGCCACTTTGAAAAAATTATTATAAGATTATGACAAAACAGTGCTCCAGCTTGGCGTATGCCCATTGCATTTTCAGGAAAAGGCTACTGCCTGTTTCAAATTGAGTGACAGTGACATTTTGTGCCCACAAGAGCATTCTCTAAAGACAGCATCCATGGGTGACCTTGGTATACCACCGAGTTTCTGCATATGCTAAAATTACCTAGAAACCCTATTTAAGCCACATCTCCACTATCTAGAGCATCCTGATCCTTCAGCAAATATCACTTTCTTGGATAAAATTTGTATCAAAGGTCTAGATAGTTCATTGGTGTACATTTAAAAAACAATAGACCAGATTGAAGGATGTGGCTGCTTCAAGGAGGGCAGGAAGGGAATCGGAAGAAATATGAATTCTTTTTCGACAGTAGGACCTCTGGCTGTAATCGTTCCATTGTTACCATCAGTGAAGGCTCAATCGTAGGAAGAACATGGGATGGTTTTGCCCATTTTTCCATGGTAGGTTGATTGGATTGGAGCTCCTCTGAAGGAAGGTTAAATCAGAGTAGTTTAACAGGGTACTTGCAGTAAAAATAAAGGGTATGCTTGTTTGTATGTATGTATGTTTGTACAGGTATGTTAACCACACTTTCAGATATTCTACCTAGGACATATGATTTTCTCATGGTTATAGCTGCTATAATCCTTCCTAATGAACTGGAAGGAGCAACTAATCCTTCCCAATATATCCACTGATTCATTAAGACAGGAAAGTCTTTTAAGAAATCATTGGGAGGGGGGCAGCTAGGTGGCCCAATGGATAGAGCACCAGCCCTGAAGTCAGGAGGACCTGAGTTCAAATCTGCCCTCAGACACTTACACTTCCTAGCTGTGTGACCCTGGGCAAGTCACTTAACCCCAATTGCCTCAGCAAAAAAAAAAAAAGAAAAGAAAAAGAAATCATTGGGGAAGTGATGTAATTTAGTGTTGGTTAATGCCTTGCTCATAACAGAATTCATGACTATTTTGCTATTAAAGGTAAAAAAGGCTATAAACATAAAAAAATTCATAGGATCATAGATTTACAGCTTGAAGGTCATCTCAAGCAATCCCTTCATTTTACAAAGGAGGAAACAAGCCAAGGGAAATTAAATGAATTAGCCAATGTCGCAAGCTAATAGGTCCTGTTATGTTCTAGTAATTTTATACTACTATTTTTGTATATAATTCTTGTGAGATGAAGTTAGGTTAATCTGGAAAAAAATCCCAATATTTTGTGTGTGTATGTGTGTGTGCATGTATGCATGCATATGTACATATGTGGTGTGTGTGTGTGTGTGTGTGCATGCTGAGACATCCTTATAAAAGGAGGTTTGAATTGGGTCCATCTGGATTCTCAATAGAATCCTAAAAAAAGCCTTCTATCATCTCCTCCTCCTCCCAGCCCTGTTGATATCTTTGGTGGTTAGGGGAGTAGAGTTAATTAGCATCTAGCTTAATTCCTCAGGGAATAAAGCTATTTGCTTCAGGACCATTGGGCTTTTTCTGAAGGGAAGATAGGTATATTTTGGACTTAATTGCTTCATTCCTGGAGGTGGGGAATGGATGCTTTGTGGATTTTTTATGAATTGCTATTGTTTCATTCTTTATATTTTTATTTCTGGTCCCTAGTACTGTTTGAGCACATAGAAGGAGTTTTATGAATTAATACAAATTACTTGGTACAGTGGATAGAATTGGAGTCAGGAATACCTGTGTTCAAATATAGCCTTAGATATTTACTAGCTATGTGACTTTGGGTAAGATTCTTAACCTTTGTTAACCTCAGTTTCCTCAACTGTAAAATGAAAATAATAATGCCTACTTTCTGTCAAATGAGGTAATATTAGCCAAAAATATGCTTAGCACAACACTTTACACATAGTAGGTACCATATACATGCCTATTCAATTTTCTTTATTTCTTTTATCTCTTGATTAATTGCTTTTGTTGTTCTTTCTGTGGTGAAGTGATCATTAGCAAATTAATGTTGATTTCATGGAATGCTTTCTCTCTTGACTGAATTATATCATAGGAGAATGCAATACTTTAAATAAATTCATTAGTTCCCTTTATTTTTATTTTTTGTTTTTTTTATTAGTTCCCTTTGTGTGTGAGCAAAGCTGATTTTTATATGACATTGTCCCTCTTAGAATATAAATTCTTGAGAACAAGGACTATTTTTGTTTTTTATTTGTGCCCAGCACTTAGCACAGTGCCTGGTGTGCAGTAAATGCTTAATAAATGCTTCTTAATTGATTAATCCATGGCTTGATGGAGAGAAGGATTTCTCTGCTGGGTCAATTAGATTATGAAACCTTTCCCTCCAGCAACAATTGAGAATTCACTGATGAAACATAAAATTGGATTTCTTAATGCATTGTAAAGCTTTATCATTTTTTTTTTTGGCTTGGGGAAAGCAAGACACCCCACAACAAGGTCCTTTGAAATCCAATGGAAAAAAAGTGTTTTTGACAGTCTTTAGGGATATCTGACTGGCTGGTCCATGAAAAATGGCTTACTGACTGAAAATGCGAGAGACCTGAACTGTCATAGCCTTATCATGATTCCCTGTTATGGAAATAAGAACTCTAGAATCATATGGAAGGATGTCCTATGATAAAACTCAAGGATGGCAACATTTGTGTTATACTCAGGTAAAGAGAAATGGAGTTGACATTGGGAGATCAGGCTCCCTCTGGTAGGGATGATATGTAAGGACTCTAGAGTCTGATTAGTCAAACAAAATAATGGGGACTTGAAGTTACTTACCTGAGGGTTATTTTACAAGTAAGCAATGACCATTTTACCCACTGTCTTTAAGGTCTTATAAAACATACTGTGTACACAGGCCTAGGTAATCAGTGCAGGATGAGGTATTTTCATGTCAACTAGTTACTTTGCAAAGTGAATTTATCTTTGTTAGTGGCTAACATTGAAAATTCCCCATCCTATGCATATTACCTATTACTTACACACCTACACACACCTACACACACACACACATACACATTGCCTAGTAAGCACATTATCCTGCACATTAATACATATCTACTGGGGAACCCCACTTAGGGCATCTTTAAAATCCCTCATTATCTTTTAAACAGTTGAGAGTTCTAAACTTTGGGGAGCATTGACTAACTCTAACATGATTTGACTTGATATGACTTATTACTTACCCTTCCAAGTTGACAACTTTCACACACAGTTACTTTGAAAGATTTTTTGTATTTGGAGAAATTTAAGATGCTCTAAGCAGGTTCCACTAAAATATATGTATTAATGCTCAGGAGTTTTTGATTGACTATGATTTATCTATCTGTCTTGATAGATATGCACATATATGTATATATGCACCTAACCTTTTCATGGTTGCTTGTGCAAATATCCACATATATGTGTTTGTCTGTTGTGTTATATATATATATATGATATATGCACATATATTATATATATACAGCCAGTATGTTTAATAAAACCCCCTTCAATTCTTAATTTTAACAGGCAATCATCCAAGTAAATCACTTAATAATCCTCAGTCTACAAAACCCAATCTGCTAATTAACCCATGCAACCAAACATTTATTTTTCACATGTTTGATAGAGGATGAATGCCCAATTAATAGAAAAATGGATTTGTGGAACTTCTTAGGAGAGATATCTGTTGCCTGCCATTTTTGTAGGTCATCTATTAGCTAAAATATAGCTGAGACTGAAAATGCCTCTTTAAGATGCTGTCTTTAAAATAAATGCAGGGGTAGAGGATCTTGCTAATCAGCAGAGGCTAATGAACACATCCAGAGCTTTAGAACTAATTTTTGGTTGGTTTGGTGTGTTCAAAACTGTCTCTGCCATGCTGTAACATCTCTGTGGTCCTCATGTCACGGTAGCAGCTGGAGCACTGGAGGCTGAACAAATACAGTATACTTAAAATGACATTTCATACAACAGAATTTAAGCTCATACGTATAAAAATTGTCATGCAAAATGTTATGCAACAACAATGTTATTTTGTGCTGACATTGAGATTTGAAAATGTTGCATATGTCAGACATTGCTAGACAAAAAAAATGTGGACAATTGGAAAGAAATGCTATCTTTCGAGTCTCTCAAAAGCCTACTAAGTTCCAATTGAGAGCTAAATGGTCTTGGCTTTGGAACGACTACCTGCTATGTATCAAGACCAAACTAAATTTTAAGGGGGGAAAAACATAGACAGGAAAGCCAACTAATCTAGGATATAGCAGAATGAAGGAAAGGGAAACCATTACTGTACTTGGTATTTGCCTATGTATGCCCTTGAGCCTCTGAGTGAGGGTGTTAGTCTGCCTTTGCAAGGATGGAGGAGGCCCTCGTGGTGGCTGGTAAGCTGTTCAGGTAGATGGGGGGAGACAGTAAAAGTAAAGAGACAAAATGACTTTAACAAATGGTGACAAATAAGATGACCAACTTGGAACAAAACAACAGAACAGAAGCATAAATGGTGACACAAATGGAGAGCTGCTATTGTCCCAGGATATGTCAACGGTCCCCGGGTGTGACATAATTGGACAGGCAACAGCACCACTTGACAAAGCTTCTACAATCCTGGTCCTCCCTAGTCACACAAAAGATTACGATTTCCTGTCTTTAATGGAACAAACTATCACATGAACATTATTAACTGGTTGAAAGGATGTGAACGTTATTAGCTGATTAAAAATCCGTTTTTAGAATAACAGTGCCAGTGTTGCAAAGACTGCTTTTTCCATCTGATTACAGGAAGTGTTTCTTAAGTAGTCCATGGTCAGAAGCCCTGGTTTCTCTACTCAGCTCCCACCACTCACTGGCCTTGTGATTGTGGACAAGTCAATGAATCTCTTTTTGGAGCCTCAGTTTTCCCATCTGCATGATGGGGATAATAAATACTTGCTCTTTGTAACTCTTGGATTATTGCAAGGAGATAACATTTAGGAAAGCATTAAAACATTTATAGAAAATATCAAAAATGATCAGCATGATTATTAAATTTCTTGCCTTTTCTGAAGAGGGAGAATACAAGATTAATAGCTTTGTAAAGATTTTTTTTAAAGAAGAAATGCCTACATTAGCTCAAGGTAGCTGGAAAATATTCTTGCTCCCTTTGTGGAATTTAAGCCTGTAAAAATCTGTCACTTGAAAAAAAATGTGTGGATTCTGATTGTTTTCAGCTCATTTAATTATTTTCAATTTGGAATTCTCATGGCTTTTATATTGTGGGTTGAATCATATATAAAAACTTGCCAGCTCTATCAAATATGTTACTTGCTATTCCAAATGTTAGAATACTGCAATTCGAACTTGACCCATCTGTCATATAGTTTACAATATCAGCCCAGCAGAAAATTCTATAACAATAGCCCTCTCTTCAATATAAATACCAATAACCAGCAATATCTGATTCTATAATTCTCCCCCTTAATGAGAGTCTCTGGAGCCTTAGGAAAGGTACTTCCTGCTAATATTTCCAGTTTTTAGCAAAATGCATGGTGAGGGGGGCCACTTTGTTGCCAAAAAGATTTCTTGGTTTGCTTGAATTTTCAATGGGGAGGAGGAAAAAAAAACAGATTTGGCTGCAGGTTATAGGAAATAGATTTTGGGTGTTTTGAATTCTAGGGGTGTTAATAAAGGGATCGGGATAGCGGGATGAGCACAATATTCTGCTAAGCCATCTGTTTCAAAGCAAAAGTTTAAGGGATCCTTTTCAGTGCTGGACTCCTTGAATGTAGCAGTGTTGGATGTAGAGTTAAAAAAAATTGAAATGCTTCTGGCTTTGCTACACTTTGGAATGTATCACAGGCAGGCCCCAGTTTAGGCAATGGACGTGTTATCTGAAAAGTTGAGTACAAAGTTAAAAAAAATCTACTTATGTGTTACATGCAGTAGAAGGAATTGCTCTTTAAAGAAAGTCCATTATTAATCTCTTTGTAAAACAAATAATGAGCCCATAACTTTTTTTGGAGGGGGAGTAGATCTCATCATTTTGGTTTTTTCCACCCTGAAAGTGAGATTCTGGTTTCTTCTATACATTTTGACTCACTTGTCTCCAGTCATGTTTTACTCAAGATCTACTTTTCGCACCTCATGAAAACTCCTTGGCCAGTGACAATGGATTCCTTTTACTCCCACTTGATGGGTGATTCACAAAATAACAAAAAGAACTCCTTGGTCACACCTTTACTTGAGAAATGACAGATAATGTTTCAAGGTCTTGAAGCATCAGGGAGAGTTTAGAAAAGGATTTCTTTCACTTAGCTGTCTGTCTTCTATTCCAGTGGGAAGATCTGCCCTCATGAGAAAATAAACAAAACAAAACCAAGCACTCAAAAATCCAATCTAGTCCATCATACCTGGAAGTTTCCAACTGAATTTACTCAACTACCATAGTGTGTGTTTACACAGCGAAATCACTTTGGCTCCAAAAAAAGGAGTGAAATGTGACCGATACAAACAAAGAGAGGCTTTTTGGGAATGCTCATTCACATCAGCCAAAAAAGAAAGAGGGAAGAGACATTCCAATTAGCTCACAGATAACCTGGCCAGCGATGGTTCTGCTGCCAGCCACAGAAATAGCCATGAATGGATGGAGCTGACAAGTTGCATCAAAACCTAGCTTCCCAATATGCTCCTGAGGATAACAGTGGGTGGACCTTGTCACCATTTAAAAACACTAACCCATACAACTTTATTAACAGTATCCTGGGGTGAGAGAAAAGCAGAGAAAGAAGCCTGAAACCAAAGAGACAGCTGAGAAATGCCTTCAAGAACATCTAGTTTCTTCAGGATTGCTTGTAGATGGGCAAATTTTGTTATCGAGATTATCAAGAGGCTCAAAGGACAGCTAGTCCCCATAGAGGAATGAACGAGGGCCCTCGTGATTTGATCAATGGAGACATTAAGTTTCTTCCTTCCAATCTTTCTTTTTAATGTAGCACAAGAGTATACTGTTTCATATATGATCTTTGTTCAATAAATGATAATGAATGAATGGTTGAATTATCAATAAATTCCTCCATTGCTACTTGTGGACCCCATATAACTAATTTTAATAGCAAATAAAGATTTTATTGATGTTTCCCCCTATCATTGTCACCATTCAATATCCTATTTCCATTCCTAAAATAGAACCTTTCTGTGTAACAAAGAAATTTAATTAAGCAAGCCAAGTCAACATGCTGGCATGTCAGACAGTGTAGATGCCAAATAATTTTATAGTGCTTTTATGAAAACACATTAGTTCTTCAGAGATTGGTCACTAAACAAATTATAGTCCATATTGCCCACCCTTATAGTCTTCAGATATTTTGAAAAGATCATTAGCTGAGGTACATGTATTTTCAAAATCTCTTAAGCTCTGAAGGATCAGCCTTGGAGACGTCCAATGGGCTGTGATCTTGGACCTTATCTAGATATTCTTGGACAACAGGATCCTTCCTTCTGACAGGACATGCTGCTGGTCATTTCAGAAAATAAGGGGAGGTTAAGATATCTTTTTAAATGTGAGCAAAGTTAACTAGAAAGAAGGTCTGAGATCATAATCAATTCTAGTATTTCATTGATATATTCCTCTTCCTCTGTCAGTTTTTATATTACAGTAGCACATAGGAAGAAAAGTGAAAACTCAGTCTATCACATGATAGTTATTCTGAATCAAATATATGGTAAAGAATACTCAAATTTCAGATTAGGAATGATCCTTTTGAGTATGAGATCCCACCTTTCTAACACTTTATATGTGTATATATGTATGTATTTATATATCTATTTATCATATATCCATAATCCATTCTTCCATTCATACCCCCTTTTCTTTCCCTTTCTCTCCCTTATGTGATAATAATTGCACCAACTTACTTTGGATTGAGCAAAAAAATCTACCATGAATTCATCAATATTCTTTCCTTTTCCCTACTCTCCTAAATCTAATCAGTTGTTAGTCCTCTTCATTTACAAGTATCTGCTCAAATTTTGATCATCTCCTCTTCCCTAACCTACATTGCAACATCTTCTTACTTGGTTTTTGGCTGTCACTCATTCCTCTCTCTAATCCATCCTCTAAATAACTGCCACATTGATATTCCTAAAACAGATCTGACCATGTCAGCTCACTACTAAAAAAAATCAATGGCTCCCTATTACTTTTAGGAGAAAATACAAAAACAATAGCCTGGCATTTTAGATTCTCTTAAATGTAAGTACCATATTTCCTTAAATTTTTTTTAAACATCACTATCCATTTCTAATGACTTCTTAATCCATTCCCTGAAAAAAAAATGTAACAATTCTTCATATAGTATAAATAGAATTAGGATCCCAAAGTATCTTGAAGGCTAGAGCATTGGGCTAAATAGAATAAGATGAAATTGACTAAGTATTAATCCAAAGTCTTATATTTGAATATATAACCTAAATTCATAAGTATGATTTCAAAAATAGATAGCAGTTCTGAAAAAAGATCTTGAGGTTTTAGTGGACTGCAAGTTCAGTTTGAGTCAGTAGTGTTATGTACAAACAAAAAAAGCTAATGAAACATTGGGTCACATGAAATGAGGTGCAGCTTCTTGTCATAGAGGGGCAAGAGGTTTACTCTACACTGCTTTTGTCAGTCCTAAATGCCATACTTTAAGGAAAACTGTTGAGCTGAGGAGTGTTGAAAAGAGACCAAGCAGGGTGGTAAAGGGCCTTGAGTTCATGTCATAGGGGTATCAGTTGAAGGAACTCGATATGCTTAAATTGGAGAAAAGAAGACTCAAGGTGGAGAACTTCAAATATTTGAAGGCAATTGTTTCAGGAGAGATTAAGACTTGATCCACTTAGTCTAAGAGATCAGAACCAGGAACAGTAATTAAAGGCTATAAAGAGGTAAATTTGGGCTACAAGTCAAGAAAACCTTCCTAACAATGAGCACTGTCCCAAAATGGAATGGGAAGCTTCAAGAAGTGGTGGAATCCTCTCCTTCCCCCAATACCCATCCTTGAAGATCTTCAAGCAGAAACTGGACTGATTTGAATGTTTTACTGAGGATTCCTTTCAAGCATAGGTTGGACTAGATTGTCGTGGAGGTCTCTTCTAACTCTCAATTTCTGTGAAAAAGAAGAATCTTTCCTCATAACAAAGAAGTTCAGTAGAATGAAATCGGTCATCACAATGACCAATCTGACAGTATATTCTTCATTCTCTACCTAATTCTACCACCCCTCTGATAAGTTTGGAAATCTTGTCATTTATTTTCATCTGTGTTATTATGGTCATCCTGTGTTACTTATGGTTTCAATATTATTTTACATTGCCCTCCTTTATCCATTCATTGTCCCAACTACACTGGCTTTCTAATATTCTATCTCCTGCTTCCAAGCATGAGAATAGCTGGATCCTTCCTCATTGAAACCTCTTGGAATCCCCGCTTCCCCCCACCTGGGGGATTCCTGATTTCTTTCAGAGACCAGTTCAGTTTTTACTTCCTACAGGAATCTCCTGATTTTCCTGATCTTCCTTCCCCACTTATTAGTTCTCTCTGTCTCTCTGTTTGTTCTGTGTCTGTCTGTCTATCTGTCTCTCTCCTCCCTCCTTCCCTCTCCCACTCCCACCTTCTTACTCTTTATCTCTCTCTCTCTGTGTCTCTTCAATCATTATGATCAAATAAAATAATATTCATAAAGTACTTAGCAAAGTATCTGGCACATCATGGGTGCTTAATAGATACTGTTTCCTTCTCCTAATTTATATTGTGAGGATTCTATATTTCCCTGCATCCATGTCATTTCTTTCAATAGAATATAATCTTTTTAAGAATAGGGATGATTTCCTTCCTGTCTCTTTATTTTTATCCCCAGTGCCAAGCACAATGCCAGTCCCATTGTAAAGTGCTCAATAAATACCATGGAAACTAAATTCATATGCTCCATGTCAGATAGCCTAGTGCTTAGCAAATCATAGATTCTTAATAATTGCTTGTTAAGTCAAACAACTTTTTTTTTTTGTTGTTGTTGTTCTTTACCATAAAGATCCTTGTGATTTCATGTATGTGACTGAAAGTGCTAAATAGCTAGCCTTCTGTGAGTCATATCACCAGAGATATTTTGTCACCTCTGGTCTATTCTTGAGGTTTTATGTGTTTAAAGATATAGTTATTATCTGTTCCTTCTTTAGGTTTAGCTCTGTCAGGGGCATTAGAGGGCATCCAGTTCAACTCACTCATTAACGTTCATTTGACATATGAGGAAACTGATCTGAGGAACTGTCATGTTCAGGGTTTCCCAGTTATTAAACATCAGCATTGGGATTTGAACTCAGGTCTTTTGACTTTAATTCTATTGTACCCTGAAGCTAAGTGGGCTACTTCAAATAGACAGATTAGTAATTCATTATGTGTCCTTGGAATACTTGTTTCCTTTCGTGCAGTGAACCAGTCTGGTAGCTTGGATGCTTATTACCTGTGTGATCTTCAGGAAGTACCATCACTTTCTTGGGTCTGAGTTTCCTCATTTGGAGGAAAGGAAGAGTTTGGATTAGGTGATCTCTTAAGTCTCTTCTAGATAGGGTTGTGCAGGAGCCAATTCTAATTAGATTGCTAAAATTTCAGTGTCACCAATTACTACAAATCAGGATTTGCTTTATCCTTTTTTCATTTTGTAGATTTAAGAAAATGTTAATAAAACAGATTAAAATAAAAAATCATTATTCTTAAATCTTCTACCGACTCCCTTCTTCCTCCCCCAGGTTATTAAACATTTACTAGCCCACTCCTGCTTTTTTCTAAAACTGGGGTTTGTACACTATTTTTGAAATATTTTGATAACGGCATCTTAATATAATTAATTTTCTTTATAATCCTATTTTTTATTTTATGCACTTAAAATCATTATTCTAAGGGGTAATAGCTATCATCGGTTTTTACAGTGTGCTAAAGGAGTTCATGATGTAAAAAAAGATTAAGAGCACTATAATCTGATGTTGCTATGGTTCACACTCTTAAAAACCAGTTTTAAAGGGCAAAAGATTAATTTCTTTTGCCATCATATGAGGGGGGAAATATCCTTCAGGATAATGTAAGCTTCCTGAGAGTAGGAATTGTTTTAATATTTTTCTTTGTAAACTCAGTGTTTAATATAGTGCCTTGCAAATGTTTAATAAATGATTGTTGACTTGCATTGGAGAGATTGGATTGTGTCTACTGATCATTTGCTGTTGAGAAGGCATCTTGTTTACATGCATCACATAAGAAGGCCCCAAAGCAAAAGATGAGTATTTGGTTTGTAGTACCCTTAGGACAAAAGTACAAAAACAGAAAAGGCAGTCCAAACTTCCTATTTATCATTCTTATTTATCTACCTACATCTTCTCATTACAAAGGACAATGCTGTTAGCAAAGCTGATCAATGAATAGGAAATGCATTATGAAAAAGACAGAATGGAAAGGGAAGATCTAAGACTTCTCATTTCTCTCTATACTTTGTTCCTGCCTCTAGAATTTTGCTAGAATTTGGCTCAGCGGGAAGATTGCCACAAGGTTACAAACTTTCTCTCCACTTCCAAAGACCAAGAAGATATTTCACATTATGTTTTAAGATGAACATTTCAAAATTATAATAGTGTTTGCCATTTTATTTACTTAGGCCCAGTGATGTTTCTTGGGGGAATGGAAGGGGAGACCAAAGCATTAGCTCAATTTTCCTTTTAAAGAAAAGAATAGTTGAAGATGAAATGCTTTGGAAAATAAATGAAGAATTAGATGAAGGTCATAAGCACTTTTCATAGGAGAGAGAGCTGATCATTGACACCATCCTCTTTCCAGAAAGAGGAAAATTTTCTAAATTGAGGAAGGATGAGCCTTCGAGTTTCCCAAGAACAAAAGAGAGACTGACCCAATTTAAGAAACCTTGATGTCAAAATCCTAATTTCTAGTTATCAGAAGTCAGTTTTTGTTATTAGGAAGAAAAGGGCCTTGAGTTGATTCCACAGAAATATTCCATGGAAAGTTTTCTATCACTCACATAAGAAACCAGCTGCAGGCATTGGACCAAATAGAAGGCAATATTCTAAATAGTTACAGGCAAGATCTGCATTCATTCAACTGTTTTTGAATTCCTACTAAGAGGAGGATGATGTCCTGCCCACTATGAAATTTTTTCTCCAAAGTAATATGATTAATGAAGTTTTATTATTTTTAAAAGTCAGTATATTCCTCTGCTAGGTTCATGAAGATTTTTTAAAAGCCATTAAATATTATTTATTACATATGATACAAATATATTTGATAGAACCCAAGATTTCATTGGTTTGAGGAGTTACCAGTGAATAATCAACTTCTTACACCAAAACAGATTGGTCTTCTCTTTACAATTCAAAGTTATACAGATTTGATTAGGGCTCCCTAAAGATAAGCACTTGCCCAGTATGTATCAAGACAGAATTTGAATCCAAGTCTTTCACATTCTAAGATCAGCTCTTTCACTCCCAATCCTTCTCCAGCTTTACTAATGAATGTAGGAAATGGGAATCATCAGCTTGTGGAGTGGTACAATTTATCAATGAATTAATAGATAAACACTAGCGAATTGCCTGAGGCACATGGAGATTATGTGACTTGCCCAGAGTCACACAGCTAATGATAAGTGGGATTTAAATCAGATGTTCTTGATTCCAAGGTTAGAGCTCTACCAGGTCAAGCTTCTACTGTTGACAACAGTAACTTACAGGCAGGATCTTCTTTTATGGAATCTACTCAGAGGGGTTATTAACCAAAAAAGACAGAACACCCAACTCTTTGGAGCTTCCCAGAAGGTTGCCCCACAAGAAAGAGTAACAAAAACAGTGGAAAGCACGGACCACCAAGACAAACTACTCAAACGGTTTACATCCGTTTTCTACCTTCTCACAAATTCTATCTTCCCACATATTACAAACAACAATAACACAAACACGAGTCTCTTCTAGATTCATTGCTAGAACACAGTTACTAAATAACATAAACTTCTTGATAGGTCAGAATACAAGAAAAGAAAAAAAAAAAAGGACAATAAAAATGAGGATTAATTTGATTCCGTAGCCTTTGAAGGTAAATATGACCACATGGGGCCAGATCAGTAAAATGTTGCGCCCAAAAATGGAATGATGTTCCATTGAAAACAAGAAATTCTGTTCCTTTGAAGTTTATGCTTTATCAAGGTTCTCTAGAAGGCCAACAGCTAAGGGGTATGATGTGTGTTGAGACAGCACAAATTAACTCCTTAAGCATTATTGTAACTCCACTTCAGTCTCCAGGAGTATACAACTTAAGGAGCCGGATAAAAGAAAATACAAAAAAAAATAAACTAAATATAACTCTTTAGTTTATAATGCATATACAGTTGTTCACCTGTGTCCTTTTGATTCTCTATATGAGAGAGAAAGAGAGAGAGAGAGAGACAGAGAGAGCAAGGAGAGAAGAGAGAAATAAGAACAGATACGCAGAATTAATGAGCAAGTGGATCAAAATGCCCCCCACTTATGTGTGATATATGACATTCGAAAGAAAAAAAGTTGCCCCCTGGATCCCCACCAAAAAAGGCTCCTTCACAGAGGTGGAAAATGCTGCACAAATAGAAAATTAGTCAAATCAAGGTCAATGTGGAATTAAGCTATGAAACATACATGGAACTCTCTATGTGACAATTAAGTCATATGTTCTAGCCAGAGCTTGGAGGAACAGGACAATCAATTGAAAGAGAATGAGGGCAAGTGACTGAGCTTGAGAGATAACAGACAGGAGGCATATGAGCGCTAACGTGAGCAGAGAAAGGACGGCTTTCTGTCCTCTGGGACCCAGAATTATTCTGAGATCTTACACATGGAAAAGAAAGGCAAGACTTGCCCCTAGTGTCCTTCCTCTCACCCCTGGCTCAGTGCTCCCCCGGTGTGGCGGCTACCTTCTGATTGTGTACCAGTGACAAGTATTTTACAAACTGGGACTACACAGAAGCAAAGTAAAAATGCATTCAGGTCACAGACATAGAACAACAGAAAAAAACTTACAGACAAATCGGAGGTTATCACAAACAAATGGCTTAATTGTCTAACCTGTTGTTTAGGCTGATAAAAAGTGACCGGACTTCTCACACTGGGGTTTCACAGACAGAACCAACAGACAAGCCAAATGCTAAAAGACTTGAAGCAAGGAAAGTGAGTTGGTTTGGATCTGAATTGTCTTGAGGTAATGAAAACAGAAAGAGTGAAGACAGCATGGAAAGGAGGTGGTAGGTACTCACGAATGGTTAAATCCATCACTTGAGAGGCCAAGCAGAAGACAGGATGCTCATACATTTCTCTCTTTTTCCCTATAAAAGAGGATTTGGGCATGCAAGAGGCTTAGGTCAGAGGTAAAGAGGTTAAAGGTCACAGGTCAGAGGAAAACGTTACATTAGCTCAAAAGGAAAATAGCCACAGAGTATTTTGGGATAAACACGGGATAAAAGAAAAAAAAAAGGATTTAAAAATCGAAGATCTACTGGATTAACCATTCAGCATGCCATGAGTCACAAGAGAGGCTGTGACCACGAGTGTACAAGTCTTTTTTGGAATCGTTTGCAAGAATACAATGACCAAAACATCATGGATAAAGGGAGACAGAATCTCATTGGTTTAAGGCTCCGAGATACTAAGGATTTCAGACTTTAGTATCTAAGGCTCTTGAGGTATTTCTTCATAAACATAGTCGCCAGCAATATTACTACAACTGCATTCCAAAATTCTGTCATTAGCAAGAGCTTTGCAAGTCAGCAGGAGATACTTGAGAATCCAAATTCAAGGTGGTATTTTCCCCCCTGCTGGTAAAAACAGGTGTTTGTAGAGGAAAGTTGCACGGTAGTAATATTTATGAGTTTGCCACGTGCCCTGCGCACAGTGGACTATGCTCATGAAAGAAAACCTAGTGCATGCAGCTGGTGGATGTTGGGTTGTTGGAGTTAACAATCCCAGCATGCTTTGAAATTGGTGTCACAACCACTTTTTATAGAGGTCACATAGAAAAGTGGCTGAGCCAATCCCGGACAAGGAAGGAGAGAAGCAAGAGAGAGTGGGTAGTGTGGAATGAAGTACTTCTCTGAAAAGAGAGCTGGAAAAAAAGGATTTGTTGCTTCAAAGTACTCCCAGACCTAAAAGTCACAGTGCAAAAGATAATTAACACAACCGAGAAGAATTGAGGCACAAAAGGAAAAGTACACACTAGCTGGTCTACTTTGGAAATGAATGCATTTTTACTTACAGAGCTTAAAGTTTGCTGTATTTATTCATTTATTTTAGGGAGGGGGCATAGATTTATCTGAAAGAAGAGAGCAGATCTTACCGAAAGGTTAGTACTATCTACAACCAAGACCTACAGAGGGAGGCAGCTGCCATGATACCAGTGCTGGGTGGGATCCAAGTCCTGTTCGATTCTCGCCTACTCTGGTTACCCATTTCAGTTGAATACAACCAACTGTCATCTCCTGGGAGGGTGAACGCTGGCAAAATCAGCTGATCAGACAGCACTGAAACGGTCCGTCTTCTTCCTCCTCCTCTATTTTTGTCACTCATTACCAAGTCAAGAGTTGATAAACATCCTTTTAGTGCCCAATTCTTAAGTGTTTCTCACTGGATGCATAACAATGAATTCATTACCACTGGTACACAATTTGCATTGTCAGACAGACAAAATTGAAAAAAGGGAGGACATGTAATGTACAGAACACTGAAAAGTTGACACAATCTTTACCTAATCCTCTAAGGAAACAAGGACTCTGGCAGCAGGTTGGTCAGTTATTATTATTATTTTTTAAGTCCCAAAAGCAAACAAGGTGGGTTTGCTTGCTTTAGTCAGTTGCCACGTGTGAGGAAAAAAAAAATCTGAATCCAGAATGCACATTGAGTTTTGCACACAGAGCTTCCACATTGATACACTTACACATCCATCAAGCTGGCTGGGCTTTTTCAAATCTCCCTCTAGCAGCCGACAAGGTAACAATGAAAAGTTAGTGATACCTTTTAGACTGGGAGCCTCCCACCCCGCCCAGAGAACCATAGCTCCACATAGCAGATCTGCTTAAAGGGATGATCAGACTGTCAGTAATGGTTATTTCTCAATGACTTTAAGGGTCTTGTGGTCTCAAAACCCAAGGATTGGGAAGCCAAGAGTGAATGAGGTCTGATGTAACCCCAGGATCATATGAGAACTAGGTCATCTACCGTCATCATATTAAAAAATATATTTAGAAACACCAACAAGAGGAAGATACTTTCAAAGGATGAGAAATAGTGAAAGCAGAATTGAGATATTGCCTCTTTCATTCATCCATTTCTTGGACACTACTGGTGGCCATCTGTCACCCACTCTACTCTTTTGGGTAACAAAGGTTGCAAATCCTAAATATTGCAGATCTCAGGGAAGATATTTGATGCCAAACATACCCAGCCTTAGAAGAGACTTTATTAGCCTCCTATTTGCTGCTAATTCCATCTCTCTCCCACCCCCCCCCTCCCTTTTGAACTTCAGGCTTTTGATCTTTTATTCAACTACAACCAAGCATCATGCCATTCTTCAGGTGAGTTTAGTTTTCATTTCAAGATGTTCAGTTGGGTTCTTGGAACACTTTTTTTTTAAATAAAAATCTCAGATTATCTCATTATTTATTTATCTATTGATATGTCTTAGCTCTTTTCTACACCCCATCCCCTTTCCTATACCAGGAAAATGTAAGCTCTTTGAAGGCAGGGATTGTTTTGCATTTTTGCCTTTGTCTTCCTACTCCAGGGCATCACCCTGCACATAGTAAGTGCTTCATAAATGTGGGTTTTTTATTTTGGGGTGTGTGTGTGTGTGTGTGTGTGTGTGTGTGTGTGTGTGTGTGCGCGTGCACATGTACGTAGAATTACCCAGCAGTCAGAAATTTTCCCAGGAGAACATAGCAAAATTTTAGTCTGAGATTGGTGACAGAAGGTAACCTTACCTTCAATTTTGGCATATTCTGAGAGACGGGTATAGTTGACTAACGCAGCTTGCTCTAAGCATTTACGGATGACCATTTTTACCTCCTCTTGTGGCACTGGGGTGACAATGTCTTTCATCAAAACCTTCAGATGGAAAAAGAAAAGAGGAGCAAGAAGGGAATTCACATGCATTAATGAACCACATTTCCAAAAGAAAATTGGGAATTGGAGCTTAGTGGGCATGGTCATAGCTTGATTCCATTGTTCCCATGACAGAGAATGACTTGGATATTAAAAGTGGCTTGATGAATCCAGGAAATGTGTGACCAGGAAAAGAGGTGAGTTCTTAATGTAAGAATGAGGGATAACAGATGGGCAGCCCAAGGTCTGGCTGCCCTGGTTTCTTAGGATTGTAAATGTCTAGAGTAGGAGGGCTAAAACTCGAATGTATCTCCTAGTGAAGAATTATAGGAGGAAATGGATAAAAATATACCAGGATGAGGAGGCACGTGTGGAGTATGATCTGCACAATTGAATGGACTGAGAAACCATACTGATGAGACTGCAGATAGCTTTTAAAAGTTTCCAATGAAAGACACATACTTTATTTTCCATAGTCATTTACAAAGTAGACACTAGAATTATTTTTAAAATGTTACTATCATGCATAAGTAAGATGGCAAAAGTCCATTCATATAATAGAAAAAAACCCACCAAGAAATCATTATTTTGCTCAAATTTAGATTAAGCCTAACGTTAATCAGATGTATGCAAACTTGAGGGGGGAAAAATGAAGATACCCAGATGTTTGAGATTTTGTTGTTACAGCATCTGGAATTGGGGCTGTTTTTTAGTTTTCATCCAGATGCTTGGTATAATCTAGACAGCATTCAGCTCATAAATAAAATCCTTTGACAAGAATACTCTATTACAGTGAGGCTCCTGTACCTTAGATTTCCAACCTGCTTTGAACTTTCACTCTTACCCTTTCCAAAAGAGAGAGTGTAGCTTTTAACGCGCCTTCGGGTCGGCCAAATGGAAAGCAATACCTGAAAGAGACATAGAATCTTTAGGCAGCACAAATACATGTGATAATTAGCACCAAGATATGAGAGTCCTACAACTTGATTCCTATAGCAACTCCTTCAGAGGCGCTGAAAATGCTTTAATCTGTCACATTATGTTATGTTAATACTGAATCACACAGGATGTGTGTGTGTGTGTGTGTGTGTGTGTGTGTGTGTGTGTGTGTGTGTGTGTGTAATGACTGAAGGCTGACTGGCAGACTTGTCTGCAGCAGGAAATAATCAGTAAATTAAACAAGGTTTGTTTTATGCCTCCATGGTGAAGGGATAATCATTTGTTAGCTTAGGGAAGACCTCATGCATTGGTTACAAGTATCAGCATAGGGAGGTATTTATTGAATCCCTTTAGTCCTCCAACCATTGTTGACTTTGGCTAACTATTGTTGGTGGTGGTGACCAGTGATTTCATGAAAATCCAACTCTTTGTGACTCAATTCAGGGTTTTTTTGGGCAAACATATGAGAGTCGTTTGCCATCTCCTTTTTCAGCTCATTTTATAGAGGAGGAAACTGAGGCAAACAGGGTGAAGTGACTTTGTCCAGTTAGGAAGTGTCTGAGGCCAGATTTGAACTCAGGAAGTTCTCCCTGATTCCATACCCAGCCCTTTATCCACTGTGCCATATCTTATGTGAAAACAAAAGGACCAATAGAAATGCATGCTCAAGAACAAAATCAACCCATTATCTACAGATTTTCTACTCTGGTCAAGGAACTGTGCTAGTAAATGGGGATACCGAGACAAAAGCAAACAAGAAAACATCCACTGCTTTCCGTGAGCTTCCATTCCACTAGTGTAAAGAACTTGTAAACCTAAAAGTAGATAAAAACTAATTTGAGACAGGAGAGACCCCTAAATAGCTAAAACAGTTACTGGTTGCTGTTTTTTTTCTTAAGGAGGATCCAAATGACATCACTGTTAGAGCCAATTTAGTGTGTCTGACTGTGGCTGATCAGTCCAAAAGGAGATCAGAATGCTCTGTCATAGGTCAGACACAAATAGTCCCTATGAACATTTGGTGTGATTCTCTAACTATGTGCATCTTATACTTTTTCTGGACACAGCATCTTCTCTGATGAGGGGATGTCATGCTGAAGGCATCTGCGGCAGTGCCTCCAATGTCATACAATCAAATTCTTAAGAGAGACCTTGAGAGTGTCCTTGCATCACTTTTTCTGACCATCTTGTAAAACTTTGCCACGTATGAGTTCCTCATAAAATAATCTTTTTGGTAAGTGCATGTTTGGCATTTGAACAATATGGCCAGCTCAATGGAGCTGTACTCTGTGCAGTAGAATGGGAATGCTTGGCAGTTTAATTTGAGAAGGGTTCTCAGGGTCTGGTATCTTATCCTCGCAGGTGATCTTCAGAATCTTCTTAAAGGATTCATGGAGAAGATGAAATGAGTCTTAAAGGAAACTCATAGAGCATGATGGAGCCTATCTTTTAGGTATTTTCATCTAATTCACTGGTTTCCTCACTGGCATTTGGCCCCTTGCGTCTAGCACCATGTCCTAAACATAGCTGCTGCTCAATAAATGTTGGCTAATGCTGTGCTTTCTGGGAGCAACTCAGGCACTTTTGAAAACTCCAGTGACTTTCAGTCCACCAAGTGCCTTTTGGTGCACTGGCACAATAATTGACTCTCTGGGAGCCCAATATTCTTAAACATATTCTGCAGCATTCAATTTTGGAACGCTTGTTTTCTGTAAGGGAGCAGCCTATGCATTGACAGTCTAGTATTGCATTTCCATTTCTAAGGGAGCTGGACTAGCTGACTATCTTATGAATTGGGGAGAATCTACAAGTTGTTAAGACAGGTATAGCTCAAATCTTCTCCTTGCACTTGCCTTGCTACCTAACTATTCTGTCTGTTGTTTGTTCCTGAATGGGGAGACATATTGGGGAGAGAGAAAACCATCATGGGGATAAGCACAATTCTCCTTTACAGGTTTCAAATAGTTTCCCCACATCAGGCAAAATCAACTGACGTCATTTATAAGTAATTTTTGTGGGTCAAATCTTTTTTTTAAAAAAATCATACACTAGGGGCATCTAGGTGGTGCAGTGGTTAGAGCACCAGCCCTGAAGTCAGGAGGACCTGAGTTCAAATCTGGTCTTAGACACTTCCTAGCTGTGTGACCCTGGGCAAGTCACTTAACCCCAATTGCCGCAGCAAAAAAAAGCAAAAAAAAAAAAAACATACACTGGCAACTTTCTCACATTTGCTCTCTTCCCACTCCTACCTGTCATCAGCCTAGTTTGGGACTTCACCATTTCTTGCCTGAACTATTGCAAAAACTTTCTGGTTGGTTTCCCTGCATCCAGTCTCTCCTCTCTCCAATTCAATCTCCACATGGTTTCTCAAAATGATCTTCTTAAAGGTAGGATTTACATTGCTTTTCTATTTTAGAAGCTTTATTCATTTCCTATTGCCTTGAAGATAAAATGAAAACTAAACCATTTGATATTTTAAGTCCTTCACAGTTTGGCTACAAGTTACATTTCCTGGCTGATTCTGTCTCAATCTTGCCCATGCACTCTCTGCTCAAAGTTAAATGACTTGCTCTCTTTTTACAAGATATTCAGTCTCCTGCCTCCAAGCTTTTGTACAAACTGTCCCTTGTGTTTGGATGCACTTCTTTTCCACCTCCACCTCCCAGAGTCCTTTGCTTCTCTCAAGAATCAACTCAAGGGACACCTCCATCAAAAGTGCTTTCTTGATTGCACCAGTACTTAGCTTTCCCCCCACAAATTTTCTGTGTATTTGTTTGGACTTTTGTTTTGATATATTTTTGCTTGAGAGAATGTACATTCTCAGAGGATAGCATTTGACTGTTTGAGTTTTGTCTTCCTATCTTCTGTGCCTAGCACAGTGCCTGAAATGAAGCAGAAGTTAATAAAATTCTTGTTGATTTAAATTGAATTAAATGGACTCTTTAGAATGAGATGAAAATTTGACTGTTGATAAGTAATTCACTTAAGAAAAGCTAGGTGGCATTGTAGTGAATATGATTGCTGGAAAACTCTTCTTCCTGAGTTCAAATTTGGACTCAGACACTTACTAATTATATGATTGTGGGCAAGTCACTTAACCCTGCTTGCCTCAGTTTTCTCATTTGTCAGTCAGAGAAGGAAATGGCAAAGCATTCCATATCTCTGCCAAGAAAACCAGAGTCAGCCACAACTAAAATGCCTGAACATCAGCGACAATTGAACCAAGGCAGCCTAGAGAATAAAAGAGTTGACCATTCAATACTATAAACCTGATTGATAGGCATTTGAGAAAATATGACTTGCAGGTGGTAATAATCCTGCTTTCATCCTGCTCTGTTTCCTGATTACTCTTTATAGCATTATAGGATGATTGTCTTTGCCCAACCAATAATACATCTCTAATCAATGAACTGTTCTGGGACCTAGCATCCTGATCGAATCATAAGAACTAGAGCTGGAAGTTGACTTCAGAGGCTAGCAAGACCAATCTCCTCCTTTGACATGTAAGGAAACTGAGGATCAGAGAGCTTACGAGGTTATTTGACTTGTCCAAGGTCACACAAGGAATATCACAAAATCCTTTCCTCCCCCCAGTCACAAATGTAATGCTTTACCTAAAATGTGTAATTTGATTTTCCAGAAGAACTCGGAGTCTCTCTTTGATTTCTTCAAAGCGTTCTTTTTCTTCAACTGTCACAGTTCCTATTCCATCAGGCCTGGAGGAAAAAACAAACAAATGCAGGCCATGAAACAAACATTGCAAGACTCCCAATTTGACGTTGTTGAATCAAGTCTATGGGAGGAAGAAACTGCAGCTTCTGAAAAGGCCAGGGTTTCCTTAAATGACCAGCCTGCCTTACAGAAAAACACATGGGCATCTATTGGGTCTATGATGTTCCTTCATTCCAGTATTTGTCAAAATTACCCTTTTGTCAACTTGAGCCTAGTGTCAGTGAATAATACTGTGAGAAATTCCCATTCATGTACAGATGTTGGCAGATGACACAGTGCTTCCAGGTTACTGGGTGACACATTCACACGCATATTACAGAACCCAAAGTGACAGGCTTCATGTCGAGCTCTGTGCTAACAGCTTTTAAAAAGGCTCAATTTTCAATCTGCAATTACAGATGATCAAATTAATTTTTTCTGTGCCTCTCTCCTTCCCTCCCTCCCTCTATCTATTCAGTGGAAAACAGCTCATGGGTTTCAAAAGCACCCGTGAAACATTATTTCACAAATGTAAAAATAGATCCACGAGCTGATAAATTTAACCTTAGCCACCATCCCCAACATGTTAACAATCAATAAATCAATCAACAAGTGTTTTTTAAGTGCCAACTCTGTGCTAGGAACTGTGCTAGGTACTGAAGCTGCAAAGAAAAAAGACAATGTTTTGGAATTTTCCATCTATTGAAAGTACATGCTGTTTCTTTAAGCATTATTCCAAATGAAGGAGTCCATATATTTGTGGGCCAATATAATGCCTTCTAAACAACATACAACATAAAGAGTTCAGCATCGCAGGCCATGGGATGATCTATCTTAGAAACTGATTTTGAAGACAGTTTAGGTTACCAAGAAACTCCTAGAACTCCACTTCCAGTTTGCAACTATAGTCATTTTAAGGCCGAACAAATAGCAATTTTTTAAAATAGGACTTTTTGAGTTTTGAGTCTGACCTGGTAAAAATCTGATGACACAAAAGACCTGATGAATAATGGCAAAGTTTGTATGGAACCTTTTGTCAAAGGCTAATCGTTAACTTTCCTTTAAAAAAGAAACTTCTTTTTAACGATTAAAAAATGCCCAATTAAAAAATAGCACTTTCCCTTAACAAGTTCCCAAAATAAACCAACCAAAAACAAACAAATCAAAAAGTAAAATCTTTTACTATCCAAATTTCAAAAGAAAAACTCAGCTGAAATTCAACATCAGAATCACTATGAAATCCTAGAAAAGGACTATCTTTCCAAATTTCTTAGAGAAATCAGCAATTTCATTCATAAAGTTCAGGTATAATGATAGATTTTTTTTCTCCCCTTCCAGAATGGAAACTCTATTTACAAGTCTTGAACTGCCAAGGCCAAATGCATATGACACATTCCATTGCAATCTCTCAGTGTTTTCATCACAATCCACAACTTCTTCGGCTGTGACATCAAACTGACTTTTGTTTAGAAAAGGAGGCAGGCAGTCACAGCTTGTAAACACAGGCACACACACAGGCAGGCACAAACATACACACAAGATTTGGGGGAAAGTGATTAGTCACTTAAAGTGTTTATTGTCTGAAGGGGGAACAGGCCAGAGA
>JAJPUD010002012.1:153421-167443 GCA_023553655.1 Myrmecobius fasciatus | reverse complement strand
AGTCAGTTGAGAGTGACTTCTGCCTTCTCCCCCTCTCCCCCACAGAATTTCTCAAAGGGTAGATCAGGAGAATGTTGTGAGTATAAATTACCTAGGTTTTAGTAAAATATTTGATAAAGTAATTTATGCTATTCTTATGGAAATGATGAAGAGATATGAGCTAGACAAAAGTACAATTAGATATCTTTAGAAATGGTTGGAAAGTCAGACCCCAAAAAAAGTCCTTGACGGTTCTATATCAATTTAGAAAGAGGTCTCCAGTGGAGTGCCTCTGAGATCTGTGGTTGGCTTTCTATTGTAAATAATTTTTTCAACCAATGACTTGGATAAAGATATGTATGGCATCCTTATCAAATTTGCAGATGGCAAGGGATAGTTAACACCCTGTATATGAGTGAGAATCTAAAAAGATTCATGAACCAATTTGGATTTCAGCAATATGTGAATAGAAAATGATAAGGAGGAAAGTGAATGACTTTCATGTAGCAAAAAGTGAAAGGAGCAATATAGCTCAAAACCAGTTGAAGCTGGTGATGAAAACAACTGATAACACACAGGAGTTTTTTTTAAAGCTATGATGGTGAAGGAGTGATGTCAAGAAAAAAATGAGCAAATCAATAAGAATAATTTAATAGGAATAAACTAAGTGATAAGTCAACAAATACTTATTGAACACTTACTATGTGGCAGGTAGAGTTCTAAATGCTAGGAATACAAAGAAAGGCTAAAAAAAATCAGCCCTGCCTTCAAGAAGAATATGTTCTAGGAGGAAGACATGAATAACAGTATATAGACGATATTTAGGTACATACATATGTATATAATATATATGCAAAGAAATTTGCATATACAAATAAGAAATGCATTCAAATACTGCCTATTTAATATGAAAAGACAAATTCTGATGCTTATTATTCAAAGGTACATAAGAAATGAAACAAACTCATTAATTTTAATAGGGTATTATAATCATTTACCAAATATTCCCCATATCCCTTGCTAGTTTCTAGTGACTCCTGTGTGCATAGATATATCCACACATATGTATGACTATATATGTAATATATATGTATATATAATATATAAATACTATATATACATACACACACAAAATGAAGATAATCTAAGGGAGGAAATATATTAAAGGAGGAATTTCTTGAAGACTTTGGATGCTTACTGTTCATAGGTACATAAGAAATGAAACAAATTCATAAATTTTAATAGGGTATTAATCATTTACCAAGTATTCCCCATATCTCTTGCCAGCTTCTTGTGACTCCTGTGTGCATAGATATATACATACATATGTATGAATATATATGTAATATGTATATGTATATATAATACATACATACTATACACACAAAAAATGAAGATAATCTAAGGAAGGAAATATATTAAAGGAGGGATTTCTTGAAGAAATGTAAAGTATAATACTTGAGTTTCAGAAGCTGATTTTATGTACAAGATGGAAGAGACATGGATAGACAGTAGTTTAAAAAGATCTCAGGGTTTTAGTGTACGGAAAGCTCATTATGAGTTAAATGTGATATGGCAGATAAAAAGCTAATGTGTTATCTTGGGCTTCATTAAGGAAGACAGCTTCCAGGAATAAGTAAGGAAATAAGCATTTATTAGGCTAAGCTTCAGACATACTATCTCTCTTGATCCTCACAACAATTTTTGGAGGTACATGTTGTTATTATGTCCATTTTACAGATGAGGAAACAGAGGCAGGCAAAGGTTACATGACTTGTCATATAACTAGTAAACATCTGAGATCAGTTTTGAATTCAGGTCTTCTTGACTCCAAGTTGAGAGCTCTATCCTCTGCCCCATCTAACTACGTCTTTTATTTCATCTCAAAAGGAAGCAATGATCTTACTGTCTTGGTCAAATTTTATCTGGAGAATTGTGTTCACTTTAGAAATCACATCGATAAATTGGAAAGCGGCTGCAGAAGGAGAGGAAGGATGGTGAAAGGCTCTGAGTTCCTGCTTCATGAGAATCAGCCAAAGAAATTAGGAACGTTGGCCAGGAAGAACACTCATGGAAGACAAGAAGTAAGGAAGTGTCAGGTAGAAGAGGAATGAGACTGAATAATACTAAGAACAATAATGGTAGCATGTATATTGCTCTTTAAGTTTCATGAAATGCTTTCTCTCTCTTCACTTGTCTCTATATATGTATAAACATTTGATTCTTAAAGTGAGGTTGGTGCTATTGCTACCTTCATTTTACAGATGAGGAAACTGAGACTTGTTCTTTCTAGTCCCAGAGAGTTGAAAAAGAAGCAACAGATAGAAACTGAAATGAGACAAATTTAGGTAGATCTCAAGAAACACTTCCTATCATTTTGCATTATTCAGAAATGAAATGGGCTTCCTATAGAGGTAACAGAATTTGCAGAAGTTTTCAAATCCTAGACATCTCCAAACAGAGGATCAATGACCACTTTTGCCAAATACCTATATATACCAGGAATGAGATAGCAAAGATACAAAGCCCCAAATACAATAGTTCTTGCCCTTAAGGAGCCTGCATCTAGAGAAGAGGTTCTCAACATCTTGGAGGGGTCTTGTTAATTTTCAGTACATCTGTCTATGTTGGCTATCCATTATGAAAGCAAAGAAATTCTAGAGTTTTCTTGTATGAATAAATAAGAAAAATATTCAAGTACTGCCTATTCATTATAAAAAGACATAAATTCCGTTTTTATGGTGCATATGCACCTAATAAATGGAACAGATTCATTAATTTCAATAGGTTGTCATTTACCAAATATCCCCTATATCTCTTGCTAACATCTGTTAACTTATAATTCTATATGTGACCCATGTTGAGAATCCCTGCTTTATAATAATGTAAGTTTTGGGAGGTTCTGGGAGGCCTTTTTAGGTATATATTCATTTGCAAAAATGCTAATTGTAATACACATATATCCCTTCTCCAACCATATTGCATATTGCCTTTGTGCAATAGGAAATCCTGAATATTTGCATACTGACATCTTCCAGCCATTGAATTTCTATCATCTGTGGGAACTGATTCTAGTTAAGTAGATTTAAACTTGCTTTTCCATGAAAGGTATAAGGTATCATTACTCTAATAACCCTCTTGCTCCAGAAAGGATATCCTAATTGTGGAAGGTAGTTGCTGCTAGTGAATATTCATTTAACAAAATCTTAGAACTCCATGCTAAACTCAGGAATCCTTCTTAGGAGTCTTACTAACTTGCAGTACTGAGTAAATTGAGTGAATGCTGGCTCACCATGTAAAGTTGAAAATTAGCCTTGACCCACTTATTTAAAAGTTATATGTCCAGGAAGTCTGTATTCTTTCAAATCTATTTAGCAACATTAATATGTACTATGTTTTCGGGAAGGGTCTGAAATCTGATCTACTATGCTGGGTATATCAGAGTGACTCAAGTCATTCTGATATAGGAAAGAGACATCTTAGTTAAAGTTTAAGGTGGTCCCCAAACTGAAAACTTCCATGTGGTTGGCAATCAATTTAGCATTTATCCTCTTGTATCTTTCCATCCTTTGTTATCATTTCTGAAAGCTTTCCTTCCAGGTGGCTATACAGGAAAAATATGCTGCATTTACCTCAACCCTTTTGCATTGAAACACAATATCCCCTCAAGGGTAGTATCTTACCCCCATACTTACCTCCTGGAGACTTGCTACCCTTGGACATCTTTTCACAAATTTTTAGAATTCTAGCCCTCCCCCATATGCTTATAGACTCATTAATATCTGGAACTCATGTTGGATCAGGGCAGCTGGCATTATGGATCTGTTAATTGCCGATACAATGTACTGCTATTCCACACAGCCCATATGCGTGTCACAGTGCTGGCATTCATGAAATGTTAAATAATAATGTAAATGAGAAAAAATTTTCAATCCCAATAATAATTTGGATCCAAAGAACACTGACGCAATAAACGCTCATCAAAGCTGTTTGATTACCTTGTCTCTGTGGGAGAGTGACCAAAGTGATGCTAATTTAAATGTCATCTAAAAAGAATACTAGAAAAAACACACACAATGATGAAAATTCAAGGCTGCACCCCTGGGAGCTGGTTTAAAAGTTATGGCATCTAATGAATTACATTTTTTTTTTAAAATTAATGCAAAAAAAGCAACAAGCTCTATACATGTCCACGGTTCCTTTTCTTTTAACAAATTCAAAATCCAAATGGATTTGATTCTAAGAAACTTGTTCAATTAATATCTTCAGTAAAGACTGAACAACCAACGGTAACTTAACTTTTGCCTTAAGGCACTGGGTGTGTTGACATTACACACATACAGGCATAGAAATCCAGTTTAAAAAGTAGGGGATTCAGCCAACTTTTGGGATGTTTGCTCTATACAAGGCTGGCTTCAAATCCTTCAAAATCTCTTGTGACCTGAATTAATATAGAATAAATACCTGGATAACTTTCCTATCTTTTATCCAGATGTTTTGGTGTTTTTCAAACATAGTTCTTTAATGATATTTAGCATTTTTTCTTGAGCAACTTTCCAGGAAAAGGCGAGAATATTTTAATCTCCAGGACTCTTTCCCCTTCTTGATAACTGAATATGACATGTCTAACTATGATAGGTCTAATTATAAGAATTATAAAATCATAAAATACAGTCTTTAAAATATAAAATATAAAATATATTAGAGGTTGTTGAATTAAACTTTTCTCATTCCATCAAGAAAGAAACTGGAAAGCATAGAGAGGATTGTCACACAGTTCACACAGGTTGTGTTGCATAGTAAGTGTTGTCAATTCAGATTCTCTAGAGACCCTTTCCATTATATCACACAATGTCCTCATTTAATGCATTTTCTACCAAATAAAGTGTGTAGATGAGTCTAGAATATGCTCCAAGAACATAAAACAGGTGAGATGATGACTTGGTGTGAAGGGATATGATGGTAATTAGTAGCTGATCTTCAGAAGTCCAGTTCAATATTGATTCCATAGTTTCCATAGTAAAATATCTAAAATAACAAATTTGAATCAAAGCCACTACAATTGACTAGTGAAATGGCTTCCTTAACTGCCTGCATGGACCTATTTTAAAATATATATACACACATATATACACACAAGTATATAAAATATATACATACATACACATATATGTATATATACATATCTATACCTATAGTTGTACAAATATAGATACAAATATTTCACTATTTGCCAAGACCTTTCCATTGGGTAATCAGACAATCCAATTATACTCTGTTGAAGTTCAGGTCCTGATCATTTCTTACCTAGATTATTGAAGTAGCATACTACTTAAACTCCTAGTTTCCAGTATTTTTCCATTTTCCAGTATATTTTCCATGGCTGTCAAAATAATCTTTCTAAAGCAAAGGTTTGATTATGTCACTCACCAATTTATGAACCTTCAAAGCTCCCTAATGTTTCTAATATAAACCACAAATTTCCACATGTTGTTTAAAACGCTTCACAATCTGACCTCAGCCTGCTTTTCCAGGTTTATTTTATATTACTCCATTTCCTCTACATTTCAATGAAAATAGTATCTTTATTTGCAGAACTTGTTGTATGGCTTCCCTCTGTACATTTGCATGGGGTATCAACCAACCCTAGAATGGACTTTCTTTTTTTTCCATCTCTCAGAATCCCTTGTTTCCTTTCGTATTCAGCTCATGGGCTACTTTCTTTCTGGATTCATCTTACAAGTATTCTCCTTCCCCTTGAAAGTGTTCTGCCATATTTTTTGGACAAGTTGTTCTCCTCCTTCTCCCTGACCCTGCTATGGAATGACAAGTCCTTGATGATATAGGCTATTTTTTCTTGTATCCATAGTACTTAATACATATAGGTGCTAAATAAATGCTTGCTAGATTATATTGAATTGGGCTTTCAACATAACTGGAGCATGAGCAGATTGTGAACTTGGTTAAACCAGTTATTTAGCTTGTCTAAATTTCATGATTAATATGCCTGCTCCATAGTCAGTCTGGTAAATTTCAGTACTATCTAACCTATGAGCTGGGGAGAGTGTGCCATGATCAATTAGGATTGTTAATGTAGACATTATATAATCTATGAAGATTGTTTTGGTCTCAGTCTCAGATTACAACCTATTTCTGGGTCATACTGGGTTTCTAATCTTTTCTCTGTCTTTTGACAGAAACTTTGGTATGTCTAGCAACACACAGGTTTCAAAAACCACTTTTTTCCTTTTTCAGTTTTACATAGGAGATTGTCAATGGGGCAGATCAAAGTTAGAGGTGCATTTTTAACAGCAACTGTTTTATTCCAATACTGTGTCCAATACTGCTCATCTGGGCAGGCTGTATACAAAAAGCAGAACCCTGGACAGCAGCTAGTTAGCTGCCACTCTGATGGCTTGTCATTCTGTCAGTCCTAACCTTGAGGGTTCTCAAATATCTGAATCACATTCTCTCTGCACTTTCTTACTGACTCCGAGCTACTGTTGTCTCACTGTCTGACCTTACACAAACAAAATATAAACAGACAATCCACCTCAGCTCCATCACTGTCTATTGTGGGTACAGGAGATGGATAGCCACACAGAATTATGCTTTGATTTGACCTTCATTTCTGGTTGATTGACAGCCAGCCTCTTTCTGGAGGAAGCTGGACTCCTAGATTTTGGGGCTTTTCTTCCTAAGAATAAATTGTGTAACTTCCAGTACTAAGAAAAAAATCGAATCAATTGAATCAAACTAAAAATAAAAAGCAAGCATGTCCTGAGTATGAAAACGGGTAAATATGTCTTCGGTAACTTATTAATGCCAAGTAGCTTATGTGTTTTATATATTTTTGCTATTGGATGTAAAATTCATTTGTTTCAGGGCCAGAATTCTCTTTCAAAATGATTAAAGGGTCTCCGATTAAGTTATACTTTTGGGAGGTGATGATACCAACAATCAATAGACCTAATTTTGATGGGGAAAAAACTCAACACACTAAAAACACATTTAATGGAGTCATTAAAAGTGGAGCTTACTTAAAATTCATAGAAGTATCTTTAGACTTTAGAGCTAAAAGGAACCTTAGAGGTTGTCTTATTCCATACCTCCATCATGTTACCATCTCATTTTGCAGCTAAAAAACCCCAATCTATTTATTTACTATTTGTCTTCATTTTGTGCTTTTCATTACAAGGGTTTTTTAATAGAATATGGGTTTTTTTCCTCTCTGTCCTTTGCAAATGTCTCAGGAATAGGATGAAAATGAGAGTGGCTCTGCTCAGTATTTGACGTGGGTGCCATAAGCATATGGGTCTCTCTGAAGCAAGCCCATCTTCTTTGGGGTTTTTTTTTTGCCCTTGTTTTCAGAACAATCAAGGATGAATTGCTCTTTGTCAATAACTTTGCAAGTACCAGGCAATGATGTCCCTGAAAGAAAATATCTGACTCACAATTCTGTCTCTATACTGCTTGATTGGTTTTTAAAATATAAACAATTCTAACATGATCCCCCAAACTCTAATTATGATTCATTGCCATCCTGTAGAATTATTCTTCACTAGGACTGAAACAACAGTTCATCTTCAAAAAGCTTAAAAAAAGAATCTCAAGGAAATTGCAACATCAGCAACAGAGTTGGAAGAATAGCCCACATGCTTTAAATATGTCACCACCCCACTCCTCCTTACCTTTTGGGATCAGGATTCAACTGAGGTTTAGGATCTTTCCTTTTTTTAGACTCCTTTTTGGAATCCTTTTTGGCATCCGATTCCAGAGGGGAGGGGCTTTTGCTCCCCTCATTGTCTGCACTTGGAAACAACCCACTAAGTAACCCATGCATTTGTTGACTTTGAGGAAGGGGTGGTTTAAGGGACCGCATGCAGCATGTAGCCAGCCACAGAAGAGAAAAACAAAATAAGAAACACATGTAAAAGGAGAAAGAACAAAAAGAAAGCATGAAAACAAAAATGCAAACAAATACATTCAAATGAAAATAATAAGAAAAAAAGATGTAAACTTGCATAAGGAAAAATCAGAACTGAAAAGAAAATAAGAGATCCCAAACTGTTTCCATGACAAGATGTATAAACCTAACTGTGAATCAAGTGGCAGTGTTACAATATGAAATCCAGACAATGTGTATCATAATTCATGATGATGTTTACCAGGGAGTTTACAAAAACACTTCATTATTTTATAACACTTTCTTATTCAGTAACATATGTAGAATACAGTGTGACAACCCAGAGTATATAATGCAACTTCTTTAAAAAAAGATTTCAGTCCAAGAGGCTGTAACAGATAGTCATTGGAGTGCATATATTTATAAAAAAAAATAAAGTGGAACTTTCAATATATTGCCCTTTGAGGACCAGGGCCAGTACAACTCTTCTCTTATCTAAATAAAAGCCTGGAACACTCCAGCAATGAGAATGGACAACTTGTTTTTATAGCTAAATATTTCAATAAACATCTGATATTGTCCTTCAGTGACAAATGTTAGAATTTCATGGTGCCCGAGTTCATATACCCTATCAATGATGGACTAGTCTAGAGTGCATCTTATGGCAACCAATAAAGTTAGAGATTTGTTTTCATATTCTCATACATGAAGGACACTAGACATTGAGTGTGCAACCCCCAAGGTGAAAAGAATAGACAGTGTTCTGATGGATGACAAGTGTGGATATTTTTCTTGCCCACATGCAGATTAATTAGAACCCCACTCCTTTTGCTATGATCCATCAGGGGAGCCCTAAGGAACTGCAGTCTCATCTCCATACAAATTTGAGCAAAATTGAAATTAAAAACAAATGTAATACAGTTGAAAAAAATCTCTTGGATTCTAAATCCAAATGTAGATGCTTTTTGTATTGACTACTGCATTGTATCATTTAGGCAATGACTTTGACAGAGCATCAGTGTGAATAACTGAGAGCTGATTGTTTATTTGTGTAGTCACGTCTGACAGTCCAAACGAATCCAAACAATTATATGATTCTGGGATATTTTCAAGGGGTAAGAGAAGATTACAAGTCATCACTGTGGACCATTGACTCAGTGCCCACTTGAGCATCTTCTTACCTGTTCCCATGAACGTGGGATGCACAGAAGGCAAAGCTGTAGTGAAGCAGTGTGGGGTCGATCATGGCTCCATTTTCAGCTCGTTCAAGGAGATCGCTGAGGTAGCAGAGATGTCTGTGACAGCCTCTGACTCCATTGCGTGCACAGTACTCATCTAGTACAAATACCTGGCCAGGACTGAACCAGCCCTGTTTAAAGAATAAAGGAGAGACTTTTTTTTAAATATACGTTGTTTTCTTGAAAACGATTTGAACTGAGTAATATTGGTGGGGGGGTTGGCACAAGGAGCCAGGATGGAGAATGGGGTTGATGTTCTAGGACTTAATAACATATTGGTAGATTCAGAGTAGAAGTAGTCTTTTCTTTAATCTAGACCCCAATAATATTTTCTCTCTCGCTCACTATAATATAAATGTTGGGGGAAAAGTTGTATGAACTAACTTAAAGAGCAAATACATTTTTTTTAAGTGCTAGGAAATGTGAGTTATCGTCTGCTTATTTGCCATTAGCTATTATACCTGATTTTGGAAGGAAGTCCTTTTATTTTAAAATAAAGGTAATGCCATAAATATGCAAATAACATTGCATAAATGATTTTAATGCTATTTCTTCAATACACTTAATCGAATCTAAAGGAGCTGCTTTTGCCTTGGTTTGTGTATCTTTAGTTTATTTTTTTAACTTTTGGCAATTATTGGGTTCTCATTTGGCTTTTGACCAATCCAAACTCTACATAGAAAAGAGAAACATACCCAATCTCCAACTTTACTGTAACAAATGTGTGGGGTGACAGGCTCCCCATTTCTGAACCAAGAATTTGTTTAATAGATTTAAATCTTTTCTGATAGTTATTTGACAGCACGAAGGAAAAAAAGGTTTAATTTTGTTGTTGTTGTTGCTTGTTTTGTTTTTTAACTCCAGCTTTTTCTTGGGGTCATCTTTGGAATATTCCCTTGCTCTATTAATGCAAAAGGGGGCACTGTCCAGCTAGCTGGGAATACATGGAGGACAACTGGAGTTGAGTAGACAACCCCGATATACAGTGCTATTAGTTCTTATTGGAGACCTGGATACTAATCAGTCAGTGAAATGGAGCTCTCTAAGGTATCAAATGAGAGCATCTTTCCTTTTTGAAATTATAAGTTATTGCAACGGGCGGGAGAGTGGTTGAGGCAAAGCACTGCCCCTATAGACAACTTCCTTGCCACCCCATCTGCTACCCCAAATGCTAAATCTTAGAAACAACACTGCTGTGAAAGATTAAAATATATTTTCTACGACTCAGATGACACCAAGTCTTTTGTAGATGCCAAAATAACTGCTTTGAAAAGAGTTGAAGAAATATCAATTAGGATCTCAGTCGAAGACACAGAAAAATTTATGGAGCCCTGCTGGTCGGACTCCAAAACCAACGGAAGAAAAGATTATAATAATGAGGAAAGGAATATATAGAGGAAGGGAGATGAGATTCTTTTCCTTTTTATGTGCCTGAAACTTTGTTCTTGAAAATTCATAGACCTAGGTATTCAGGTGGGGTGATATGATTTTTCATCATATATTCTCTGTTTGGGGTTGTCATTTTTTAGGAAAAAAAATACAAATAAAGAAAAGGAGCTGAAATTTCATATTTCCTTTCCAGATTAACTTTTAGATGATGCAATAGTTTCTCCCAGTGAGACGTTTCAGTACAAAAGAAAATGAGCAAATAAGATAACTAGGTCAAGATGCATTTGTGTTAATATGAGTCCAGCTGCTTAGAAAAAAAATGGGGAAAAAATCAGTCTTCAGAGGGTAGAAGTTAGCCATGAAAGGATATGAATTAGTTCAGCTATTAGATAAACTAGTATGAATTATAATGATTATCACATAATCTTGTTAAATAAATCTGGGGTAATGGATTTGATATACAAAATAAACTTTAAAAAATATCTAAAATCCCTTTTAAGTTAAAAGAGTTCAATTCTTATGGTAAAAATGATTTTAAGTATAAAATCACCAGTGGCTTCTTTATGTGAAATGGCCAATTCTATTGCAATGCATCAAACCTTCCCTTTTCTCTCATTGCTTTTACTATTTTTCTTATAGACTTATTATTTGTGTTTCCTAGTTGTAAATAAAAAGACTTTCAAAAACAAGTTGGACTTAGTTCTGGAAGATTTTAGTGTGTCTTAGAAAAGACAGTGATTTAAAATCATGCAGATTTTTTTTTCCTTTTCTGTGCTGTAAGGTTTGGAAGTGAAGTTAAGGGCAAGAAATTCATGCCCACTAAGCTTTCTCCTCCCTGACTTATTTCATTATCTCTAAAATGGAACTGGTGATATCTACCTTTTAGGAAAAGTAGTAAAGTTTTCTAAAATCCCATAAACCTTGTCTTGTCAAGGCTTATTAAGTGGATCATAAAGCTCAGGGAAAAGAGGGACTCAGGATGGCAAATTATATCTTCCAAAAACCTGAGGATTTTGGGGGGAGGGAATTAAATTTTTTATCTTAAAGGTAGTATTATTAAATTCATCATAAAGCAGTGAGAAACTCTGTCTACTCAGGGCTTTTATTGTCTCTCCTATGAAAAGAGACAGGTTAGGAAAGCAGCAAAGGGATTTGGGTTGGTTTCTGAAAATAGCTTGTCCCTACAGAGTTTTCCTTCCTTCCTTCCTTGCTTCTTTTTAAAAAAAATTCTTCCAAAGAACTATAATTTCAGTTCAGAAAATCAAAGATTGATTTATCTTTTGAAAATACTCCTGAAATAAGAATAGGAGGTTACTTCTTGATCAATTCATTACATTAGGCAAAATATTTCAGCAGTCACATCTATCAATAGATTTTGTGTGTGTATCACTGTACCTCAGAAAGAACACAAACTTAGAACTTAGCTCCTTGTCTCCAGAGCACAGGGGTGTTTAGGGCAGCCCTTCTACTTTCGCTAGGTTTTCTAGAAAAGATGAGGGTGGCAACCAAAAAAGAAGTTCTCTTTCAAGATGCTTATGTTTAAACCACTGTAGACCAAAGAATATACTTGCCAGGCAAGAATAGGAATCATTTAGTCTGTGGTCCAAAGTTAGGCGCTGCACCATCTCAAAGAGGGAAGCGTGGTCAAAGTTACAGGGATTGGAAGAGATAAATTCATCCATGCCATGTTTTTGAGCTCTATCTGCATCTGTTCATTTATACATGTAGAGAGAGACACAATTCAGAGAAACACACATTTTCTTTGACATTTCCAATATACAGGAATTCATAATGCATTTTGAACTCTAACCACTTTCTCTTAGTCCCACCCCTCCCACCCTTATCATACCGAAATATACTTTTGACCTCCCATTGTCAACTTGCATCACTTATTGATTAGCTTATTTCGTTTCAGCAAAAATATATTGGCATCCATATCTTATCTGGCGATCACAATGACAGTGCATTAACATTCTGCTGAAAAAAAAGGAATGCAAAACTATCAACTTAGTCTCTTGCTCAAAGAGCGCTGTTGGATGACCCAACCTCAGCTTAGCAAAGCCTATTTAATTATTGATGGTGAATTCAAATAGATTCTGCCATTCTACTAAAGGGATAGCCAGAGCTTTTCCTCTATATTTTCTAGGATCTGGAAGGAAACTATCTGGAAAAAAGGGTTTCAATGATTTTCAGCCAATGCCCAACATGGGCATTCCTTCCACATCTAGTGCCAATTGATTTTAAGAAAGGTCTTCCCCCCACAAAATACACTCCAAATCATAAAGATTTTTAGCTAATCATGAAAAATAAGTTGTAGAGGAATGCAATTTTGTACAGCTGAGAATAGTTGAAGAGTGAGTTTATGTCATGAATTGAGCTTACAGATAGAAATTTACTCAGGAAGGGTTATGATCTGCCATTTGTTGTGAATTAATAATTTTTGTATTAACAATTTTCTTTCAGGGTGCGGAATCCTCCTAAAAGCTAATTCATCTTAATATGTATAAGTAAGTAAAATGTGCTAATTTTATCAATGAAAAAAGAGAGGACCCAAGTTGAGAGGTCGTTCCATGAAATTCATGGGTGGGATGGGAGGTGGCTACTTGAGGAACAGAACCAACTCCATCATCTGTTTCTTCATACTCTTAATACAGAGATTTCTTCTTTTAACAACTAGAGTAAGCTTTTTATCCCCTTCTTTTCTTACAACCTTTTAGTGGAACAAAGGGGCATGGCAATGAAGACTGAAGGGCCACAGGCAAAATCAGTAATCAAAATCTGAGAAGGTGATTGGGGGAAACCATTTTGCAAGTCTACTCTGCTGGAGTCATTGTACCTATGAAAAAATCCCCCTCCCTACTATTAAAATCTTGGGCTAGAGGCAGTAGGATTTGAAAATGACATCTTTCCTCACACTATTTTTAATTCTTCTTATCATGGAAACATGGAAATGTGCGTCCAAATAGAACTTCATTGGAGCTCATAGATCAATGCACTCTCCTCCAATTTTTAAAAGTCTTCTGATCATGGCACCAAGTATTCAGTGTCTGAACAAGATGCATTGTTTATGTCTGAGACATGCGTGAGCAAAGGTTTCCAGAAGGCATCTTGAGGATGTGTCTCTTTAAAGATGAACAGACTTGCCAGAATGATCAGATAATGTATGTTTTTAAAATGATATTTTGGAAGAGGTATTCTCTGCTTCTCTTCCCCCTAATCCCCACCCAAGTCACACTTGATTCAAGAGAATCTGAAAATCCTCTTGGCTGTGAAACTTCCTTATCTTGCTGTTTGGGGAGGTGGTCTATGATTTGGGGTAGATTTTCTCTCCCCTTCTCTTCCTCATGTAGTATTCTATTTGCCTTTGAGTTGCTTGCCAGTTGACCTATTGTGTCTGGCAAGGAAGGAGTATGGCAGAGCAGTGCCCTCTGGAGTTGATGTCAGAAGGCTGGCTTATCTTAGAGCAAATGATAAAGTGTGTGTGTGTGTGTGTGTGTGTGTGTGTGTGTG
>JAJPUD010002012.1:113200-153021 GCA_023553655.1 Myrmecobius fasciatus | reverse complement strand
AGAGAGAGAGAGAGAGAGAGAGAGAGAGAGAGAGAGAGAGAGAGAGATTTTCCCCAGTGTAAGAAATCAGGATCTCACCTCACTGACACATTCTGACTTCTCTGGCCTTAGGCACTGTATCCTAAGTCTCCCACAACCTTGGGTCTCTCACGGTAGAACATCATCTACACATGTCCAGGAAGGTCCCTATCTCTCTTGACAGATGATGCCCTCCCATTTCTGTCCCTTTAGGCTAAGATCAATTTGATTAATATGAATAACTAAAGGTTGTGTTCATGCTATTTTCAAATCCTTTTTTCTCCCTAGTGCCAGGAATGTTTTATTCTTCCTCTCCTATTTTTTAACAGCTAGACCAGACATTTTATTTTGTTAGAGGCAGGTTAAGCACTCAAACAGTCTCAGAGACTGAGAAATGACAAATTGGCTAGAGGCCTTCATTTGCCAGTTTGGCTTCTATATTTTATCACTTTTCTCTTTAAGATTTGGGGCATACTGGGTACCAAACTTGGGGAAAGGGGCCCCTTTGGAGTTGTTAAAAATAGTCCATATGTTCTATCTTGCTCTTTACTAGTTTCTTCATCTGCAAAATGAAAAGATTGAACTAAGTGGCCTTTGGAGTACCTTCTCTCTCTAGAGCTAGGACCTCATAATTAAGTCCTTTGTAAACTTTGTTGCCTGACTGATTTGCTTGGTGGGCCACTCTCACTCTCCTAATGGATGATGTTCTAAAGACTGAACAACATGATCCATGTAAATTGTCGTTAATTTTTCATAAACTTTAAAAGCATGTCTGCAGGGTGGTGCTGTTCAGTGGAAAAGTCACTGACTTTGGAGTAGGGGACCTGGATTCAAATCCTATTGATAATATTGATTATGCTTCCTTGACTGAACTGCTTTCCCAGACCTTGTTTTCTTCATCTATAAAATCAGATGTTTGGACATGAGGACTTCTGAAACTTGCTCTAGTGCTAGAACTATCATTCTCTGAACTAAGTATCATTAAAAAACCCACTACCCAAATCCTTTAAAACTTTCACTCTCAAAGCCTAAATTTACTAAGATAAAATTTTTTTCTACCCTTGACTCCAGAAGCTAGTTTTTTTTTTGGGGGGGGTCAGTCTATCAACAATCAGAAAGAACACTGAGTTGGAATCAGGAGACAAGGATTTTAATCTGATGTCTTCCCTGAGCCAATGGATCTTGGCCAAGTTTGTAGTCTGGTCTTGAGCTTCATTTCAAAAGAAAGGGGTAGACAAAATGACCTCCAAAGCCCCATTCTTAGCTCTCCATTTATGATCTCGATGTTGGAGGAAGTGTTTACCAAGAGTTCTTTCACCTCATCAATGATCTTAGGATTTCAAATATTTATCAAGTAACTGGTCCCTGAAGATAGCTCTAGGCACAGGGAGGGGATGTATTCAAACACATCAAGTATGAACGGACAAAAATTTGATGTGCTTGGAATTAGACTCAAGATGTCAAAGTTTCCAATAGCTGCAAGATGTCACATAAAAGAGCTAACTACTTTATATGAGTAGAATTCTGGACTTGGAGTCAGGAAACCAAAGCTTGTCTACCAGGTTTAATGTTTACTGTGTTTCTGGGTAAGTCATTGAACCTCAGTTTCCTTCTCTGCAAAATGAAAACTACAAAACTTGAATCATCACCCTCAAAAGCAGCTAGATAGGGTTGTAAATAGAGTGCTGGACTTGGAATCAGGAAGACTTGCCTTCAGATTCAGAGACTTAATCTCTATGTGTCAGCACTTTCCCTCAGAACATAGTAGTTGCCAAATAAATTCTTGTTGACTTGAAATGCTTGTTAGTTGATTTTGTATAAATCATTTAATCTTTTCCAATCTTTGTTTCCTCAGCTACAAAATAGGGATAATAATAGCACCAACCACATAAGGTTGTTGTGAGGCTCAAATAAGATAACATTTGGAAAGTGCTTTGCAAACCTAAAATGCTATATAAATGTTAGTTATTGCTACTATTATTTTATTACTAGTGGAGCATTTTGCAAAACTTACTGCAATTAAGAAATCCAACTTATTGCTGTCTGTCACTTGCCACCATCATCTTGCTATCTCTTATTTCTACACTTTGATTCTTGCTCCCTTTCCTTATCTGAGGATAACCTCTCTGTTCCCAGTCCCCAAATCATGTCTGCCACCTTTAGCACCTGGCTTCAATCCTACCACCTCAAAGGAGTCCATCCTGCATTAATAATTTGTTTCCTTTGCTATTCCTTTGAACATCTGTGTGTGCAATTTTCACTGCTATAGGCCAGGTCTGTTACAATATAAATGTTTTCTTGTTAACAGGATTCCTCTCTCCAGCTAGATAGGAAGCTTCCTGAGGGCAGGGTAGGTTTTATATCTGCCATTACTTTTGCATGCTCTTAATGTGCCTTATTGGGCAGGATACTAACAATTGGTAGGTATTATAAGCTGACTAAATTACCCTGACACCTCTATTTAGGCAGATTTCTCACTGGTGTTATTAAGAGCTACACACATGGAGATTCAGATGGTGTCTTGGATGTAAATCCCAAAATGGGAACATGTGTTCTTAGAAGTTCTTAGAGAAGGAAACAGCATTCAAGGTGCAGGTGTCTTTGGATACCATTCAGACTGCCTGCATGTGTCTCTATACAAGTCTAGGACCCATATGCATTACATATGTTATGTATTTTTAGATAAAACACTGCCACCGTCCAGCTGTTCCAAGTTCAGTTTCAAATAACTCATGTGTGACTCCCCAGCAACACAATATCGTGTTTCCTATATTGTTCTCTCTTTTCTTCTACGAGGTGTTCTGCTTCAGTTTTTCCTGAAGGCAGTGTGGGTGTGCTAGATAAAGGGATGACTCTGGAAGCAGACAGCCCAAATTCAAACGGCATCTCTATGACTAACTGGGACCCTGAGTAATTCACTAACTTAGCTGACTCACTCTGTCACCACCCTGGGCTTCATTTTTCCCAATTATAAAAGAAGGGTGTAGGCTGGATTTTCTTTACATTATACTCTACCTTGAAATCGATGATCCTACCTGTTCCCTCACCCTTGTATAATTAATTTTTAAAAAATCTCTAATGCTAACTTTTGGCAGATGTGACTGCTCCAAATAGCATCCAAAGCAATCACGATCCATCCACTTGCTGATTATTGGGCTGTTAATCTCATGGGCTTTGGGGCCATTCCCTTCTGCCAAGAGTTGGTATGTGCTCAGAAGATTCAAATTGATTTTAACATCAACCAGAGGAAAATATAAATTGGAGATATGTCAGCCCCATGAAAACCCTGTGCCTTTTAGTTTGCTATCTGGGCAGAAGGGCACAATTGTTCTTATCCACTAATTCTTATCCACTAATATTCAAAAAATACCAAGTGCTGACTATATTATATTAAACACTCATCTACTTTCTCCAGCCCCAGCTTTGAGAATCCCTAAATCTTGGCTTTGGATTCACAACTATTAAGACAGATAGATTATTTCATTCTTTGGAGCAGTAGTTTTTTATTAACTTGGGATAATTTACAGTACCACACAGAATAACCCTAGGTACTTAATGTGAAGGCTTATAATTGTAAAAGGACTTCTTGAACATAAAAAATAAAGCAGTTATCAGGGCATAGTGTAATGGGTATGAAAGACATTACTTTCCATAGACTATCTTAACTGATATTAGAACTTGAGATTCCTAAGGATCTTTATGGCAAAGGGTTTATGCTTCTGAAGGCTTATTCTTGTGGGAGCAAAGGGAACAGACAAATATTTCTTCCTTCCTTCCCTCCTTCCTTCCTTCCTTTTTTCCTTCCTTCCTTCCTTGTTTCTTTCTTTCCTCTTTTGCTGAAAGATGAGACACTTTCATTAAGAAGAAATAAACAAACACAATTTGTCCCCAAATTTGGTAGAAACAAATTCCTTAATGGAACTGGAAACAGGAGCCCCATATTAAGGAAGCTAAACATGCTTCCCTTAAAAATTCCAGTGAAGTGGCCTTGAGTTGATCAGCCTGTCACTTACAGAATTCATTTTCATAATTAGACTTCAGATTTCCATAATTAGATTATAGTTCATTTCACTTTCAATGTTCTTTTTCTCTCCTCCCTATAGAACCAGGTGTAAGATATATGTATATATAGAAATATATATATATATGTCCAAACATATATATAGTCTATTTTCCATGTTATCCTGTTTCATCAGCAAATATAAATGTGATCTTGTATTAGACACACATTTTTAAGATAGAGTTTATAATTTTTTTAGCAAAGGCATTTATTTTCTCCTTTTTGTAAGGACATAATTTTAAAAAAAAATCAATCCATGCAATTGGTATTCTGCTGCCCTTCTGGCAGCTAACTGAATCCTTACAGATGATCCAATCTCACTTTTTAGTTTGCAGGATTAAAGTTTGGGATTCTTTTTATATGAAAGAGGAAGTATGGACTTTTGCTGTCATAAATAAATGGTTATTATACTATTGATGAATTTCAATGAAAGAGAACCAGCTCCATAAAGAAAGGCTAATTTTAAAAGGTTAGAGGTAGCCGGCCATCTTATTCACCCCTGGGATTTAGAATCCAATGATTATCTTGGAAAATGAGTCAAAAGGTAAATGAACAGCCAATAAAATTCCAAATTCACATATGTGAACCCAAACCACAATTATAAGGTGACTTTGTATCAGTCTTATCTGTAAAATGTGTGCTTGTCATATCTGTTTGACATTACAAGAATGAATATATGGTTTGGACAGTAACGAACAATGACACTAGTCAACCTCATCAGAAGACATGAAATAAAGAAGTGACAATGATTGATGGCAGCTAGTTATTTATGGATCTCCCTAAAAGATTCTTTAATGGGGGTAGTCAAAAGGCTGAGATAGTTTTTTTTCCTCTGGGAACTCTTAATTGTGTTTTTGTTTTGTTTTGCTATGCTTTTTTTTTGTTAGACAGCAGTGGAAGAGATCCCAAGCCAAAATACAGACTTTTCCATGCCCATTGTATGAAGCCATACAATTGATGGCATGTGTGGAGGAAGAACTAAACATTTCCATGATCTCTTAGATTTAGCAGAGTTTACATTCATGGTTCAGAAGGGTGACTTATTAATTAAGGAAACAGAAGGACATCTGTAGAGCTAAAATGCACTCCTACAAAAAGTTCAACAGGGGACTAATGATGCACATTTCAGCTTTAATATAATTTTTTAAAGGTCATCTAAAATAGAAGTTATAAAGTGGTGACATTGCCAATGATCTAAAAAAAAACCAAACAACCACCAATCAATAAATGATTTTGAACTTTCCCCTGCTGTATTTACTCTAACTTCAATTAATTTCTGGTTTGAAGATAAAACATAACTCGGCCATGTTTAAATTTTCCCTACAATGTAACCAATCATATTTTCTGCACTTGACAGTAGTTAATAATGCATTATACTGTAAATCACTACACAAATCAGGAAAATCTTAAATGGCTCAATGGAGAACATTGTTGATGTCTGAGATTTCAGATTCCAAAGTAATGCTTCTTCAATAAATATAGAACATTGAGAACTTCTCATAGCATTTTGAAATATTTTGAGCTGATTGTGGGAGTCTAGTTTTTTTTAAGTATATGCTTTTATAAAGAATAGCAAAGTGATTTACAGTGTCATTTTAGGTCATGCAAATTATGTGAATATTGAATTAATACTTTAAGATTGCATTCCTGCAATGTAGCATCTGCAAGTTGACAATACAAGAAGACATAGCAATGATTTCATGAGATATAAATAGAGAAAGCAATTAAAGCAGACAATTAGTAAAATAAAAACTACTAGCTAGCAATGCATTTTGTGCAAATACATGTAATGCCATCAGAACAGAACTCATCCATCCATACATCTATCCATCCATCCATCCACCTGCCCATCCTTTCTTTTATTCTTCAAAATGTGGCAAAATCCTGAATTTTCACTAAGGTCACATATTACAGAAAGCTTGATTCAATGTCTCATCAGACATTCAAATAAAAATAAAAGTCAAATAAGGGATCTGCTTGGAGTGGTGAAGAAGTCTGCCTGCTAACCAGGGGTACATTTATGCAAAAGAAAAAAAACAATTAAAAAAACATTAAGAAGAAAGAAAGATAGAAAAGAAAAGGAGAAAAGAAAGGAATATCATTACATGATTAGGAGAAATGACATGACCTACTCCCTCTCATTTGGCATTCAGAATACTCCAATGGCATATTTGCCGGCTCTCTTGACCAACTTCTTCTTAATAAATTATGCACTCACCATATGTTTGATCGACAGCTTTTTAAATATGAATAAAGAATTAGTACACTGCATATTTAGTTCATAACTGAACAAGTAACTGAAGGAAAACTTTCTAAAGAGTCAAGTTTTCATTTTCTTTGAGGCATCTTTTTTAGAAAAGAGTAACCAGACCGCTTTAACAAACTCTGGGCTTTCATTACCCTATTCTAACTTAAAAAAGGAGCATCAGGGCTACTTATACAACTTAGGTGATTGTAATGGGACAATTCATGGTCATTGTGAGGGAGTGATGCTGAAGCTCTGTGGACTGAGTTATTTGGGTTCAACAATGACCCCAATCTCTCCATTTGGTTAGGACAGAGTTATCAATTGCACCCCGCCCTTTTCCTTTTCCCAAGTGATCATCTATTAGGTGTCAATATTACAGGAAACTGTCAAATCAGGGAATAAGAATGCTGACCCATGCAAAGCATGCTTGGACTTTTATTTATTCATTATTCTGAGTATTTCCATCTTGAATCTTGCTCAGGGAGGCTTCCTATCCTACCTTTTTATTCCCTTAAGTATCTATGGTTACCACACCATGGGTGCACTGACCATAGAAATTGGAATGGGGAAAGGGAAAAAAAAAACACAACAGATTGTCAGAGTGCAGAATGATCTGTTTTCAGGCATTAAAGCAGTCAAGTTGATGTGGATTCCATGAAACAAAGGGATCATTTACAGTTTCATTGTGATGCTCAATTCATATTTACATCTTGGGACAGAAACCAAAAATCAAAAGAAGAGATGTCAATGGTTGGCTTTAGTCAGAGAAATCACTTGATGCCAATATGAAAGCCAGGGAGAGAAGGCAATTATGCACACGTCACATGCATCCTACGTTTAGTATGGAAGCTGACATTTCAAACCTGAGTTCAGGAAAATAACATGAAAAGTTTTACTACGAGATCTAAACATGAGGAAAGTTTCAAGAGAGAGGAAAAAAAAAAGCACATTGCAGATGTCAGATAATCTCAACTGATTATCTGAGCTGTGCTAGCTACAGGGAGCACTTACCCTTGAGTCCAGCTAGAAGTTAGCAGGGTAAGAAGGAACAAACCAGAATAACATAAAGACTAGCAACAAGGCTTCGGAAAGCAGACAGGAGTTCTATCCTAGCAGCTAAAGTACTTGGGTTCAAGCAAAGAATGAAAAAGAAAACAAACTAAAAAATAATTTTAAAAAGTCCCCCAAACCAATAAAAACAAAAAATTAAACACTCCCAAATCCTAACTGCTGGAAACAAACAAACAATTAAAAAAAATCAATTAGGGAAATAATCATCCTGACTGATTATCAGGGTGGAACATATAATACAATTCTCAAAGACATCCAACTGTTGGCATATGATGGGCTTAACAGTTATTAGCTAGAAACAGACATTAAAAATGAAAAATATAACAAGGGGTTCTGTCAAACATTTCCTGGCCCATTTTTAAGTTTACAAAAAAAGCTTTTTTTGCCCCTCCTGCAAAATGATAACTAGAGATGTAATTTTTACTTTTATATAACACTAACAGAGAGAGGACAAAGACAAGGGCAAGTGATGACTTTGAGGATGCTTAGTATTGCCAAAGGGGAATATAAATCTTGACAGTCCTATTATCTATAGTTCTGGAAATTAATTTTTATGAAAACCCCAATCATGTCTAAAAATGAAACAATGCTATTAATTGTCCAGGGCAAAAAAAATACCCCAATGAAAACCACATCCCAAATAAAAAGAAAAGAAACCACTTGTAGTTTGGAATTCTTTTTCTTTTTTAATTGTAGCAAAGAAGAAAAAAATATATACATATCTCAAAACACCACATTTTTAAGATCTGGGCAACCCAAATAAAAGGGTTTGTCAAGTCCCACGCAAAATAAGGAATAGCAGGATCTATTTTTCAGTGTTGAAATTGCATAGCAATATTCCACTCCACTTTTCCTGAGACTGTCTTTAGATTTTGCAGTTGAACACTGTTTTGCAGTCATGAGGTCAGAGAACAAAATCTGCCTACAGAAGCCTGTGAAGCCAAGTTAAGTAGGCGCCCAACAAATTCTGCCTTGCTCCCAAATCCCCGACTGCATGAGGCGATAATCTCAAGTCTTTTGAACATATATTATATGACAAGACTGGAGTGTTTTTCTTTTGTTTGTTTCATTTTGTTTTGTTTTTATCACCAAGAAAATTTCTACCCTTTCTAGCTGCTTTCTATCTCCATGAAAAAAATAATAATAACAACAACAATAATAGAAGTAAAGCAATTGGAAAGTTGTTACTGCAATGCATCATTCTGGAAAAAATCACTCATTAGTAAGAATGGCATTTATCATCTACCAGGAAGGCTATTTGTAAAAGAAGCACTTAAGGAGAAAGACAGACAGACAGACAGAGACAGAGAGAGACAGAGACAGAGACACATACAGAGAGAGAGAGAGAGAGAGAGAGAGAGAGAGAGAGAGAGAGAGAGAGAGAGATGCCAGATTTAAGTGGGTAACAATGGCTCTTACCTTTTTGCTGGACAAAGAGATCTTTTTAAAATGCAATACTTGACCATCTTTAAGATTTGGCATTTTGTGTCTTTGATTAGCAAAATAATCTTATTTTTTATCAATGTAGTATCTTATTATTCATTCAATTATCTGATCATCTAGCCAATTTTTAGATTATTCAATGATACGAAAGGCTCTTTTGTAGCTGAGTTTTATGCTATACATTTTTTTTCCATTTTCTGAACTCAAAACTTTTCTGGGTCTCAGTTCCCTATAGAATGTGGGGTTTGGAGTAGATAACCTATGAGGTCCCTTCCAACTTTAAAAGACCTTATGGCCCATAATAATGCACAGGGTTTAATTGAATAACCTAAATTAAGAGAAATTTCCTTTAACACTGCTCATGCACACTAGCACAGTTCACAAATGGTCCACCTTGGAGCTAGAAAGACTTGGCTTTATGTGCTGTTTCTGAATGTACGCTATCTCACCATAGGCAAGTCATTGACCATTTTAGGGCAATTCTCAAAGACTTTAAGGTTTCAGAGGAATGAAAGATCTTAATTCAAGGGCCTAGATACAAATCAGAGTTCTGAGTTTTTGCCAATCTGGCCAAGTTACTTTGCTGCCCTAGTCCCCCATTTCATCTGGAAAAAGAGGGGGATTAAAATCCAGCAGTGATGTCAAACTCAAATAGAAATGCATCTCTATGGGTCACAGATTGACCAGAAGTTAACGCTATCAATATTGTATTGTTTTTAATTTATTTTATTAAATATTTCCTCATTACATTTTAATCTGGTTTGGTTGGCCCTGGGAAGTTTTGTAAGAAGCATCCTGACAGCTGCAGATTTGACCCCTCTGGACTGGAAGGCTTCTTGAGATCCTTTCTAGCTTCAGTCACATGGGATTTATGTTTTGGCTGAGGAAGTTTGCATTTCAGGAACTCTTTACATGGATGCAAGTGAATGACAAAGTCCTTCTCTACTTCCCCTAGCTTCTCCTTTCCCTTCATCCTGAATTGATCTTAGGGTACAATTCTGTCTGACCCTCCCTCTCAGTTTCCTTCTCTGCTTCTTCATCCATGTCACACCCACTAACTGTAAGTGTCTCCCAAAGCTCTTCCTGGACCCCTTTCCTCAACTCTCCCTTCATAATGTCTCACTTGGCCATTCCGTCAATTTCCATATTCTCAACAAGTAGTTCCATGAAGATGATCCCTATCAACTAACTTTTGGCATTTTACACTGAATATCCTAGATGCATCTCAAACTCAACATCTCTAATACAGAATTTATTATCTAACCTCCTCCTCCTCCAACTCTCCCTTTTTAAAAAATTTCCTTCTTTCTGTTAAGAGGACTACCATTCTCCCTTCAGTCTTAGTCTAATTCTCTTCTCGACCACTACTTAGAGCCAATCTGCAACCCTAACTTATCTTACAGTTCCTAGCCTTATAAAATTTTTCCTATGTATGACTGCTTCTTTCTGCTTCCACAAACAAAATCTGAACTCAGAACATTAACATCTCTCCCTTGGACTATTGCAATTTTCTTCTAACTTCTGTCCTGACTCTGAGGTCTCTCCATACTAATCCAAATTGTATTCAGTTACCAGAGGGATTTCTTTAAAAGCTAGATAGTTCAGATCTCTAGTTCAAATCCTGGCTCAGATACTTACTAGCTGTGTGATCCTAGGCAAGTCACTTTACACCATTTGCCTCAGTTTTCTCCTCAATAAAATGAATTAGAGAAGGAATCGGCAAACCACTTCAGTATCTTTGCCAAGAAAACCCAAATGGAATTAGGGACTGAAAGGATCTAACAACAATCTATCTCCTGAACTTTAATCTCATCAAGATTCTGCTAACTCAAACTTTGATTGATACCACCTCCCTCAGCCTCCCCTTCCCCCTGATTGGCAGACTGGAGTGTGGACTAGTACACTCCACTTTGCATTTGCTGTTCTGTCCCCACTCTGTGGTGCTTCTTCCTACCTCCCACTTTTTTTGTTTTCTTTTGTCTGTTGTCTCCCCTCATCCTTCCATTAGATTGTGAGTTCCTTGAGGTCAAGGTCTGTCTTTTAATTGATTGGATCCCCAGCATTAGCACAGTTCCTGCCACATAATAAATACTTAATAAATGTTGATTAGATTGGATTGGTTAATGGATTAGTCAGCTTTCAGGTCAAGAGAATCTGGCTTCAACAGATATTAGTTATGTGCCTATAAGCACATGACTTCCAAGGATCATATATTTTAAAGGACCTAAAAGGTCATCTAATCCAACAGATGAGGAAACAGACCAAGAGAGATTAAGTGATTTGTCCACATGCCCAGTAAATGGCAGAAGCATAATTTGAACCCATTTCCTTTAAGACCAAATTCAGGGATCCTTGCATAGTACTATGATGCCTTTCACAAATCATATAGCCAATAAGTGTCTCGAGGCAAGCTCAGACACTAAGTTATAGATAGTTGACTCTCTCCATTAGTGGAGAAAGTTTCCACTTTCTTTTCTACACTGGAATTTCTCAATTGATTGAATTACATGTTCAGAGTACCTTCCCTTCAAAACCTCAAAATGCTAATGAGTACATTAACTAATATGTTAGAAATCACAAAGAGAATCATAGAATACAAGAATTAGAAGAGACTAGAATTAAGGGCCTGATACAATGGATAAAACCCTATGTTTGGAATCAGGAGATCTAAGTTAAATAGTCCCTCAGATACTACTGTAACCCTGTGATAATGAGCTAATTACTTAAACACTATGTGCCTTTTTCTTCATCTGTAAAAAGAGAGTCAGGGTTGGACTCTGAGGTGGTTTCTAGCTCTAACGTGATCATTGACCTAGTTTAACCTTATCATTTTTCTGGAAGATGGGGAGTTGAGTAGTGAAGTCACTTGGTCCCAGCAGGCCCTCCCCTGAGGATAGGTACTGTCTTTGTTCATTTTTGTATTTTCAGATCTTAGCAGGGTGATTCTCACAGAGCAGGTCCCTTATTAATTCCTGCTTGTGTTAGCCTCTTCAAGGTCAGCAAGTGACAAACCCAGGTCTTAAAGCCCAGCTTATTTTCCATTGCTCAGGGCCAAGATTCTGATGTCGACAGTCTAGAAGCATTCACCCAAGTGGCAATGCCCTGGCATATTTCAGCCCTCTTAAAGATCATCCAAGCAGCATGGAGAAGATGACCATGTCAGAAGGATCTTGGGGATTGGAGCCTTCACTAGTTTAGTTTTTGTTTTGTTTTTTTGTTTTTTTGTTTTTTTTAAACAAATGGCCAGAGATTCAGCACTAAGTCGTTCTTGTCATACTGGTGCCTGCAGACTTCTCAATGGTTATTTGAATAACAGGATCCTTTTTTCCCCCTAAATGGGTTAAATGACTTCTCCTTAGTGGCACTTAGCACAATACCTTCACCTAGTAGATATTTAATAAATGTTTATGGATTGATTGGTTTTGTTGTACTTCTAGATCTGGTCCATCAGTCACGGGGATGGTATACTGAGATTTACTACATCTACTCACACTTTCTTTGAGTGTCCAATAGATTTGAGAAATTAGAAAGGAGATCAAATGTACAAGAGAGAAAGGAGCTGTTTTATTTGAATATACAGTGTAAATATATGAGAATAGAATCCTATCACTCCTAATTCCTTCAAATAATGTTAAGGAACCCTATAAAACTCCAGAAATTTAGAGAAAAAGCTAAATGGCAGCCTAGAAATAAGATACATTCTGATGGTTTTCTAAGGCACTGTCTAAACTGATGTCTCCTAGAATTCCTACTCCAATAACATGTCATGACATTAAGAAAACCCTGGGTTGTCAAAGCCTATGATGGCAGAAGTGGCTTCTTCTTTGAACCCTGGGACAGACTGAGGACCAGATAACTAAATTCCAAGAATCTTATCACTAGGTTGGATACAAGGGGATAGATTTTTTGGCAACAGCAGCTCTTGAAGATTACCTATGACATCATAAAGAGTTTGTGGCCTGGTGGAGGGACTGCCCCCATCAGCAACATCACCCAGATCCACAACCTCAAAGTCAAAATGAGACTTGTTGAAGACCTTAGCTTAAAAAGGCCAAGGTCTCCCATGGCATCCAGGACCACCTCTAGTTATCTTAATCTATATCTTGCCACTGGACCTAGAAGGCTTTGAAGGGTAAACTGAGGCAGGTGACCTTGCACAACTCTCCCTCACTTGAATCCAATTCACTTGCATGTCACGGCATCCCCTTCCTAGTGTCATGGTCCTCTTTGAGAATGAAGGACACACAACAATAATGACATCTCTGACAATTGTCTCTTCTTTCCTCTGCTGTCTCCATGGCCAAGACTAAGCAAATCTTGTTGATTCTATTTACATTTCCACTCACTGTAGGGCTCTACTCTGGTTCAGAGCATGGCAATTATCCTAGTGGAGTGAAACCCTGATCTCCAGGCTTGTGAATATTTTTCCTCTCCTCACACCATCTTGTATTGCCTTCTTGGTGTAAATGTAGTCTCCCTCCAGTAGACTAGAAGCTCCCTGTTTGTAGGATCAATTTTCCAGTCTGTGTATGCATCTCCACTGCCTAGGACAGTGCCTTGTCCACAGCAGACAATTGATAAATATTTGTTTAATTGAATTGAATTAAGCTGAAAGATACAAAATGAACTAAAAATGGAAAGCAGTATGGCATAAAAAAATGAGCACAGGATTTGGTGTCCAAGACCCTGGGTTCAAATCTTGAGTCTGCTTCTTGTTACTTCTGTGACTTTGGCCAAGTCACCTAGACCTCTTTGAAATGAAACAGTTGGACTAAATAATTTTATTTTCAATTTTCTATTTGTTAAAGTACATAGGGACGAGAAATAGACTTTCTTTGATCAAAATTTATTATTGTTTTCCTATTTTAAAATAGATTTTATTGACATCTTTTGTTCATATATTACTTATATTCTTCCCCCTTTTAGTGAGCCATTATTTAATATAAAGCCTATTAAAAAACAACATAGAAAAATAAGAAGAGGAAGAGAAAAAAATCAACAAAATTGATCAAGTCATTGAAAAAAATCTGACATATGCAACATTCTATCCTGATGATCATTCTTTTTTTCTTCCTAGCCCCAGCTCTGGCTAGATTTCTGAGTCCTATGACTATCCTATGTAGGATTTGAAGATGCCCATTTGTCTGATATGATTTACATAAGATTCTGCCTGGAGGAAAAGAGATCAAATCTATAAAAGGGAAAGGAGCAGTTTTATTTGAATATGCTATGTAAGTACTTATGAATAGAATCCTATCACTTCTAATTCATTCAAATAAGGTTAAGGCACTCTGTGAAAACCTTCAGAATCTAACAGAATTATGTTATTTTTACTGGGGAAGGTAATAAATCATTTATAACTTACTTGTGAATAGAAATTGGGCAATTTAGTAGATACAGAAGTAGTAATATATGAAAGTTATCCAATCCACTGTGAATTTCCTCTAGTCCATTTCCAAGGCCATTTCCTCCATTGAGCCTTTCCTCAATCAATCCATCAAATACCCATAACATACTAAAGAACCTCAAAATTGGAAGGGGGCTTCCAATGCCACCTAGTCCAAGCTAAACCAGAATAGGAAATTCTTTTCATAAAGTACCTGGAAAGTGGTCTTGGAGATTTTATTGGAGGTCTTCTAATAAGGGAAATCCACTAGCTTCTGAGGGCACCCCACTTTACTAGATAGTTCTAATCTTTAGACAGTTTTTTTAAACTAAAATTAATGCTATCTCTTTGCAACTTTTCCTCAATCCTTCCCATTCTTTCCTCCAAAACTAAGTAGAACACTCTCTTCTCTAGAATAATCCCCCAGAACTTTGAAGATTGTTCTTATGAGCTCCACTGAGACTTCTAATCTCCAGTCTAATGATCTTCATTTCTTTTATCTGATCCTTGTATACCATGATTTTGAGGTTCCTCACCACTTGGTTGCCCTCTCTGAATAGTCACTGGCTCCATCATGTCCTTCTTAAAATGTGGTGACCATAGCTGCCCTTATGTACCAGATAACATCTGCCCAGGGCAGAATGCAGTAAACTGACTTCTTTCTCATCCCTAGAAGCTATGCCATCTCAATGCAGTTTAAAATAGTGGCATTTCTTGGCTGCCATGTCATCATGCTGACATATATTGATGTTATAGCTTGTTAAAACTAGATTTAAAAAAAAAGTTGATCTGTTATCTGGCCACATTTCTTCTTGAATTTTCATTATATTTAGGAAGTTGATTTTTGGAACCCAAGTGGAATGCTTTGCATTTATCAAGTTTGATTGAAATCTACATAGATTCCTTTTCTGAACTCCCATTATAGTTAATAATAATAATAATAGCCAGTATTTATGTAGTGTTTTAAGACTTGCAAAGTACTTTATATTTTTTATCTCATTTGATTTTCACAACAATTCTGAAAAGTATAATCTTCATTTTATAGATGGGGAACTGAGGCAGGCAGCAGTTAAAAGATTTGCCCAGGGTCACCTAGTTAATAATTGTCTAAACCTGGATTTGAACTCGTTTTGTAGTCATAATGGCCTATTTAAACAATTAAGTATTATCTAGTTTTATCATGTGTGTTAGTAGCTAAGAGGCATGGGGAATAGTGAAAAATTCCCCAGAAATAAATTTAAATCTTGGCCCAGCTTTGTGCCCCCGAGTTTCTGAGAATAATGAGCATAACAATAATGCTTTTATTATTTCTCTCACAGGGGTATGATGAGAAAAATACTTTATAAACTTTGAAGTATGTTAAAAGTGTGAATTATTTTCTTAAGCTTTTTGAAGGAGATGGTCTGAAATTTTTTCTGTCCCACTTAAATAGTATTAAGCACAGTTTTTGATAAGCATAGTCCTTGCCTAATGATGAAGCATAAAAAAGAGAGTATTAAGTGATGTATTTCTAAATATCTTTATAAAGAAGTAATTCAGTTATCAAATTTAGAGAGTAAAAGACTCTCTAAATTATAAACTGTGCATGAGGATTGCATCTGGCTTCCTTGAATCCAGTCTGCATCCCCATGGTCCTCTTCCTCAACCTAGAGTACTTCATCCTCCATGCTCAGTGCTTGAAAATGGAGAACTGGTTAAGGACCTTTTGCTTATAAGAAACTCAAATCCATGTTATCAAAGGCTCAGGCTAACCTGGGCAGGTTGCAAAGCTTCTTAATAGATTTGAATGAACATGAAAGGGCAATGAATCTAACTCCTTCCTTTTATAGATGGACCTCACAGAAGGGCAGTGACTTTAACAAAGTCACAAATTTAGTAGGCACCTGGTGGGGTGATTTGAACTCAAGTCAAGGAAGACAAGTCTTCTTGACCTCAAGTCCAGGACTCTCTGCATAATCCTATGCTTTGGATTCTATCCTACTCAAGTTTTCTAATAATTGAGAGAAAAAACATTGAATGAGGGGCCAGAAAACTTAGGTTCTTATTCCAGCTTTTCCAATTAAAAGTTATGTAATTCTGAGTGAGAGCAGTTCAAACACTCTGGGTCTCAGTTTAGTCATCCGTAAAATGGATAAATGATATCTACCTGCCTACTTCACTGAATTTCTGTGAAGATAAAAGGATAAATGCACAAGAAGGACTTTGTAAAGTAGGTGTCAAACATATGTAACATCAAAGAACCACTGAATTTCCAAGTAGAAAGGAGCTTCAGAGATAATTTTGCCTTTATTCCTGAAAAGAATTACTATTACAAAATTCTTGACTAGATGTTATTAAAATTATCATTAGATTTTGTTATTTGTGTCAATATTATAAAAGACAGCACATTTTTTGAGGAATATTATGTAATTTTAGGAGAAGGTAAGTGGCCCAATGCATAGAGTACCAGACCTGGAATCAGAAAGATTCATCTTCCTGAGTTCAAATATAGCCTCAGGCACTTACTAGCTGTGTGATTTCTGGACAAGTCACTTCACTCTGTTTGCCTCAGTTTCCTCATCTGTAAAATGAGTTGGAGAAAGAAATGGCAAACCACTCTAATATCTTTGCCAAGAAAATCCTCTATGGGATCTGAACACAATACTATTTTAGACTTTGTAAGAAATCTTGCATTGTCTCATCCCTGCTGTTTTCTAGATGGGAATACTGAAGCCTCAAGAGGGAAAATGACTTCTACAAGACAAAGAAATGAGAGTTCTAACTCTTTGTCTTATACTTTTTGGAGTGTCATATATTTTGAAATTCTATTTTATTCTAAGTGACCTTTTATATTCTGAATGGGGAGAAAGTAGAGAAGAAAAACTAGGTAATGTGTTGAGTTTATCTCTGTAGTAAAAAGAAATCGCTTATTTTATGTTTTATGTTTCCATTTTGTTTGCACTCATCATCATCATCATCGTTGTTGTTGTTGTCATTAGCAGTAGATTAAGGTGACCTGACAGAGTGAGGAGAGGGCCAGCCTTAGAATCGAAAAGATCCCCCTCTGATAAACATGGGTTGTGTGACCACATAACCTCTCACTTTCTTGAGGACCAAAAGTTGTAGCTGCATTGGTAGAAGGCATGTCCTCACTGGAAGTTCCTTACATCAGTGAAATTCGCATGTTTGGGTCAACAAACACAAAACATTTTTTGGCAATTAACAATGACTTTGACCCTCTACCTAAAAGTTGAAAGTTGCCCAAAAGAAAGCCATTGTATATTAAAGACAATACTGTCCTTAGAGAGGAATCCATGGTCAATAGAAAAAAGAATAATTTCAAGGTCAGAGTTTCTGGGTTCAATCCCATACTTCTTTCAGGGTCCAGAGTATGATGGCTTTAGAGCTAGAAAAGATCTCAGAGAGCATCTAGAGCAATTGTGTTATTTTATAGATGAGTAAACCGAGGTCCAAAGAGGAGAAGCAGGTAATAAATGTTTGTGGCAGGAGCTGAACCCAGGTCCTATATCTCTAAAGCCATTGAGCTTTCCACTAGACTGTGTGTAACTTGTGTAACTAAAAATGCTAATTCAATTGTGAACTTTTACCATCATTTTAGGTAACTCCCTTTGGTTCTCTGAGCCTCAATTTCCTTATTTGTAAAAGGAAGGCATTGGACTAAGAACCCTTCCAGCTCTAAATTTATTATTCTATGGTCCTATGGTCTTATAGATGGGTAAAACAAAGTTCATTAGTTAGCCCCAGGCCACATAAGTAAATGGCAGAGTCAATCCCAATACCCACTACCTCTAAATCTTAGGCCCGCCATTTAAAGAACAATGCTGTAACATATCCCTTACCTCAGTCTACCTAAGTGCTTCTCTATTAACAAGACACTGGAAAGGGTTGAATAGCACATACAACCATAGCAAAAAAAGAGGACAGGTTGCTGGAGCACTAACTGAGGTTGTTTAAGGAGACGATTGTAATTTTGAATCTGAGTTTATTTATTGCATAGCCCAGGATGGGAATTTAAGGCACAAATGCTTTTTTCACTGCATGTGATAATGTCTTTTTTTATTTTTAAGTTATTCTTAATGGCAGATTTTTAATTGGTTTCAAATGAAGCCCTATTTATAAAGGAACATTAATAGGAAGGAATAAAGCAAAGAAAGAAATCACACACTTTATCTGAGGCAATCAAAGAAAGACAAATGAATGGCTGGCTATGAATTACCATCCTATCTTTCAACTCTTTGACTCTGTCTCTATCTCACTTTAACTCTTAAAACTAACTGACGTAACTGTTCCATGTAGTCCAGTCTTTGAAAAAAATAAAGCAAGTATTGCATTTTAAAATCCCATTCATCAATCATTCCATCCCAACTTTTTTCAGGCTTCCCCAATTCATGTTTTCAGCAAACATGCCTGATAAATCTTTGCTTTAAAACATTTTAGAACCCATAAAATGATTCTTTAAGAAGCTAGCTTAATCTGGTCTTTGGAGATTGATTTGACTTCAAAGGGCAAATCACAGATTAGAGAGCTACATCCTAAGACAACTTAGTTACTTACAAAATTGAGAGATTGGCGCATCTAGTTGAGGCACGTTTCCTCCCTTGGCATTTAGCTTTTGAACTTGAGTTGGGGGTACAGGCTTGTGGGACTGACCAGTGGCCCGGTACATGGCCTGGACCCACAAGATTCGATCTTGTTCATCATCACTGGCAAAAATCACCGTGTCCCCTTCCTTAACGGCATTGAAGAAGGCTCGGCCCCCTTCCAAACCTGGAATGAGATCAGACAATGCCTGGATGGGATTTGGTCTCTTTAATGTCTCATCATCACAAATAGCACAATAGGAAATGGTCTTGCCAATGACATTTTCCCAGCCGTTGGTGTGATATGTTGTTCCGCTGGTCCTATGTTCTGTATTGATGTGTCTGTATCAGTGTCAGTTACCTTAAACCTGGAGTTTGTAGGGATCGTGAATTGATTTTATGTGTTTATTTTGGGATTATACTTACTATAGCATATCACTCAGATGGAAAAAAAATGTTTTGGGGCATAATGAATATGAAGTTGAATGACATTTAATTCATTCTTGATTTCTTATTTAGATGTGGGTAGGACCTTTGCATAGCAGGCAGTGGCAGCTTCTAGGTTGGTACACAGCAAGGCAATGAGCATTTATTAAGATCTTAGTTTGTGTTAGATACTGTGCTAAATGCTGGAAATAAGAAAAGCAACACGGTTTTAGTCCTTGTCATCATGGAGCTTATATTGAAATAAATATAATAAGGATATAATAATAATGAGCAACAAGCAATATATTATAATAAGGATAGACAAAGAATAAACAGAAATTGAAAAGGATTTCAGAAATATGATGTTGAAATCTGAAAATCAGAAGCCAGGTGGTGAATAAAGGTTGAACAGTCTGGGACCTTCCCTAAAATGTCTGTCCCTAGAAGAACTTGCCAATGGGAGAAAAGGGCTGGCATGAAGAAGAGGCAATCCTGGGTAAAAAGACCCAGGGTGAATGTTCCAGGAGGTCCTAAGTATAATAGCTGATAGGCTAATTTGGACAATGTCTTGTGGTAAGCCTTTGAAAGCTATACTTCTGGATATAATGCCCCAAAAGGGGGCAGGATTAAATAGGTACTTATATTAATTTCCCTTCCCCATTTATAACCCACTTTCCATAGATCCCTGGGGACATATCTAGTGACTCAGTGATAGTAGTTAGATATAACTTTGAGAGGTGGAAATATATGAACCTTCCTCCTCTCTTCAAGTCTTTCCCAGTTCCTCTATCTGCTACAAATTTCCTCTCTAAAGCTACTTTCTATCTACTCTGTAAGTGTCTTGTGTCTCTCAATTTATATACTTATTGTCTCCCCCAATAGAATGTAAGCTTCCTGAGAGCAGGTTCTGTATTTTTGTTTTCTTTGTATCCTCAGTGCTTAGCACAGTGCCTGACACATAATAAATAGTCAATAAAAGCTGGTTAATGTTTTTGCTAGTAACAAAACGGGCTGACTGGCAATTATTTTCATTTCTCCCCATTTTTAAAGGCTATTGAGGCTTTGATAACAAATGAATGTACAAAGAAGATAGAAACTATCATTGCATCCATTGAGAAAGAAATGTAACATACTAATCTATGTTACTTTGAATCCTTGATAAGGAGGCTCAAGAATCTGATCCTACTTTCAGGGATGATGATGGTAAGGGTGATAATTCAATAAAAACAGCATTTTTAAAAATGAGCATTATGTTGAATATTTTGTTAATATTTTTGCTAATATTCACATTTTGTTACTAGAAACAACCACACTTTGTTTCCTTTTTTTTTCTTGTGAAAAATGGCATTTCTGTCATAACAGAAAGTACCCACCAGCATGGCCAGCATATAGGTTGGGGTTTTTTGGGGTGTCCTTCAAGGACTCAATCTAGAAAAGAGATTGAGACAAAGTAATTTTGGTTTGACTTTCAGAACAAAGTCGTGTTTTGCCTCTTGATATTATTTACTTTGCACGGTCCACTTTTTGACTCATGAGTTTTCCATGGCTTTCACAGGGTAACAAGAAGGAAAGGCTGGGCCCATTTTTATCTGAGGGTAAGCCAATGTTGAGGAAGAAAACAAACTTGCACCTGCCAATGTGAGGGCCAATTTAACGAACCATTTTGTGAAAATGCCAGGAGGCACACTTGTAAGAACAGGAGGCTCCCGACTAGAGCATTTAATTAATGCCTAATGAAGCCAGTCCTGCCTTTGTGTAGTATCAATGTGTAGAATTACTCATTGGAGAGCAAAGCAAAATGGGTCATTGACTCTTAAGATGGGTTCGAATATCAAGAAAATCAATTTCTCTGCTAATCCTGGTCTTTAGGGTTAGTCTCCTGTACCTTGTCAGGTTAACACCCAGTCTTCCCTAGAGCTCATATTTCTTCGATGCTTATTTTATTGCATGTGGAAGAGCAATATGGAAGGAGGAAAAAAGGTTTTGGGCCAAATACTACAGTATGGTTGGAAATGCTTCCCTCATGCAGATTTGGCATAAGAAAATAACTTTTCTGGGAGAGGTCTGTTGGTGCTTGTTGCTCATTAATATGCTGAAATGATCCCCTTCCCCCATCCCCCAAAGTCTAGGATGCTAAAGACTGATTTCGACTGGGTTTTTGGAAAGATGACATTTGGGGGAGGGTAGGAGAAAAACACAACTTACAAATATGAAACTTCCCCCTCAGAGGAGCCAGTTTCACATGGGTTTTTCATTTACAAAGGGAAGCTAAGAGGTTAAATGGGTCTCTTGTTTTTAAAGTCTCCCTGACTTTCAATTCTTGCTACTTGAGAATATAGTGATGATCAAGGTTGAATGTGTAGGGAAACTATTGTTTAGGGTTTTCTAACCTGTGTGGTGTGGCTTAGATTGTGTGTATTTGACAAATGGATCAAGGCTTACTTAAATTGTGCTTGAGTGTATGTGTGTGTGTATACATATACACGTATATGTATACACACATATATCACATTATACAGATTCGTAGTGGCAAATGTGTGGGCATACATGTACATATGTGTATATGTGTACATATACACATACACATATATGATATACATGTGCATGTATGAGTATTTTAAATTCCAGCATTTTAGAAAAAAATCAGAATATATTTTGAGCTATGTTTGATCATTCTATGTGACAATGGAAAGGAAAACCATTTCATTGATAATTGAAGCCTTCCATGAGATAGGGTACCTGGCTGGGGGTCAGTGTAGTCTACGGTGTAACCATCCAGTTGCAGAAGTTCCTGAGGTTCGGCCTTTTTCTCTCGGTAACTGCACATGGCAAAGGTGTACTGGCTGACCTGTAGAGATGACAGTCAAGTTGGTGCTGGGACATACCACCTCACAAGAACCCCTACGCAAGAAATCCAACTTACCAAACCTCTTTTCCTTCTCTAGTGTTCCTGGATAAGAATAATATCAATAGCAATAACAACGGTCATCATAATAATAGCTCATGTTTACTTAGCATCCTACTTAGTAAGACAACCCTGTGAGGTAGATAGGTGAATGAACTCCAAGAGAATGGAAACTCCTTGAGGGTAGGGACTGTTACATCTTTGTCTTTGTACCTCTAATGCCTGGCATCCAGTAGGTGCTTAATGAATGCTTTCTGAGTTGAAAAAAATGAACATCCTAAGTATTATTTTCCTTGTTTTTTAGGTTATGAGACCAATTTGTCATGAGTTATTGATATTGATCTTGGTGATGAGGGGATCTGAGATCAAGTCCTACCCCTATCCCAGCTGTATGCCCCTGGTCACACTAGATTACAAAGTATGTTTCTATCTTCATGGGTAGAAGAGGCTCCTCTCCAGCAACTACTTTCACCAATGAAATAACAGTTCCAATTAAAAATTACAAGCGTAGATAGAACTGGACTTTAGAAATGTCTGTTCATTTTACTAATTAGAAAATTAGAACATAGTGATTCCCCCCAAATCCCTAACTTGAATCTCTACAGAGATTATTTTTTTTATCTGTCCAGGCTTTCATGTTTAGCCTAGCACATTTGGGAGCAGGGCCAGATTTGTGATTTCATCCCCATAAAGAACTCCCAGTGTAGCAATTCCCTCCATCAACACAGATACTTTTCAATGGGCATGAAAATAATAAGTTGCCATTCTAAGTTACACAGTTTCTCTTTTCCTGAACATTCTCTTCTAAAAGTCACCATTCTTGTATGTTCTTATGAACAAAAGGGGCCCTTCCTGATTATCATTCTATCTACTGTCTCCTCCAATTAGAATGTAAGGTCCTTGAAGGCAAGCTTTTTTGTCTTTCTATCCCTAACTCTTTAGCACGATACTTTGAACATAGAAAGCACTTAATATTGTTTTCCATTCATTTAATTCATTCACTCATGCCTTTTTATTTACCTCCTCACTCCTGAATAGATGCTGAATACATATTGGCACTGAACTGATAGTATAAGGATTATTATCCCCATCTTAGACATCAAAGGAAGAGATCACTTTATCTCTTGGAGACTCAATTTGCTCATCAATGAAATGAACAGATTGAACAGCCTGCCAATAGCTTATTCAATGTGTTCATTTCTTGCATGAGCAAGCTCAAAGTCCCTGACCTTGAAAACATTTCCCTCATATCCCCAGTGCCTAGCAGTGTCTTATTGCACATATTAGGTTTCTTGGTGGATGTTTATTGAATTGAACTGGCATAGCAAAGCCAGGATTCCAACATGAATATGAATGCCTAGATTTTTTTCCTACCACATTGCCCCAGATTCTCTCCTACCTTCCCAGCTTACCAAAGGGGTCTTCCTTAACAATGGTAGACAGAATTATATACTTCCGCTGTTGTTAATCATTAGGTTAGTAAGGTCATTGGATGACAAACCTAAAACTCTCAGAGACCTGAGAGATTGTCCAGACCCTTACAGATATGAGAATGGAAGTTCTGAGGGCTATGACTTGTCTAAGGTCACATGGAGTAAATCAGAGTAATTTGACCAAATTTATTCATTACCTACTCCCTCCCCCATTTATTTATGTTCTTCCCTTTCTCTCTCTGGCTCTCTCCTGCTGTCTCTCTTTGTTTCTCTTTCTCTCTGTCTCCCTTTTTCTGCTTCTCTCTGTCTCTGTCTCTCATCCTTCCTTCCTTCCCTCCTTTCTTCCTTCCTTCCTTCCTTTCTTTCTTCCTTCCTTCCTTCCTTCCTTCCTTCCTTCCTTCCTTCCTTCCTTCCTTCCTTCCTTCCTTCCTTCCTTCCTTCCTTCCTTCCTTCCTTCCTGCCTTTCTTCCTGCCTTTCTTCCTTCCTCCCTCCTTCTCTGTCTCTCTCTTTCTTTTTCTTTCTTTCTTTCTCTCTCTTCCCTCATTCCCTCTTTCCTTTCTTCCTTTCTTTTCTTTCTCTGTCTTTGTATCTCTTTTGAGTGTGTTTATGTGCTTCGGAAACTCATTCATCTCAGACAAGTGGGGGAGTGACGTCCTGTCAGAAATAATGTGAACTGAATTGGTAGGTGCCAGTCATATTTAAGCAATCTTTCCCCCCCAACCTCGGCAGTGGATGTCATCCTTGATGCTGCAAGTGGCAGCCCTCACTCCTCAGAGTCACCATCTGTATGACACCGTGCATTCCCCATCCATCCTTTGATGGGAGCTTTGGGCAGCTGGAGGGGTCTCTGTCAGTGCTCAAGATTGCCTGCAGGAGCCCATCAAGCATCATCAAGACCCAGATTGGATATTTAGCATTTTAAAACCCTGAGAAGAGCTGAAAGAAGACTATTCCAGAAGCAAAGGATTCTCTCTGCTTCAGGCTGGGAACTTGGAAATTGACAATCAACTAATATCCAATGTTTCAGTTAAGGCTGGGTCACTATCCCTGACTTCTGACTTCATTTTATTAGATTAGACATGGCCTTGACCTATGAAAGGAGTTCCACCTCTTCTCGCTCCAATTTCAGGGTGGTCTCATTTTGGTTTTTTGTTCTCTTTAGATAAAGATGGAGGATAGATTCAGGTCCAAGATAGCTAAGTGGATCAGAGATTCGCCTCCTCCAGCCTGGTGTGATTTCTTCTGCTGCTAGGATGCAGGGGCCAAGATGTCCATGGCTGTGGAGAAATGATTAGACTTGAGCAAAAAGGCTTAGTTTTCCCTCTGGATCAATGGATTGCTGCTGCCCTCTATTGGTTTGGATGTAATACTTTCCAGAAAAGCAAATTCCAGAATCATGAGACTCTTGTTCTCTTCTAAAATCACATCCTTGTAACTTAGTGGACCAAAGTGGCCTTTCATGGCCACCACTCTTTCTCTTGCCTCTTCCTATTGGAATACAAGCTCTTCGGAGGCTGGAACTGTCTGGTTTTTTGTCTTTTCCCCCTTAGCTCTTAGGACAATGACTTGAACAGAGAGCTCTTAATAAATGACTTTTTATTCATGTGCTCATTCTTTCATTCATTCACCTATCCTCCCAAGCATTCATTCCAAAATGTCATCATGCTGGGGAACTAATTCTAAATTTTGGTTTTTATTCTTAACTTAATGAACATCATAGAAAATATTATATGAAATCAATAAAGGATTATAATGAAACTTGAGGACTCTATTTTTTTCTGTATATATATATATATATGTATATATATATATTTGCAGCTAGGAGGCACAGTGGATAGAGCTCTGGGTCTGGAGTCAGGAAGACTCATCTACATGAGTTCAAATATGATTCCAGACACTTATTAGTTGTATGATCCTGGGCAAATCACTTCACACTGTTTGCCTCAGTTTCCTCACCTGTAAAAGGAGCTGGAGAAGAAAATGGCAAACCACTTCGATATCTTTGCCAAGAAAACCCCACATGGGTTAGGAAGACTTGGATATGACTGAAAAATGACTCAACAACAACAATAATAAATTCAACTTGTAGCTTTCAAAGCTGTTCTGCTTGTCTGTACTTCTTTCTAGTCTCCCTTCAGTTCTTTGCATTAAAAACAACAAAAGAAGCCTTAATGACCCTTATTTCTTTCTCTGTCTCTCTGTTTCTGTCTGTCTCTATCTCTTTCTGTCTCTCTCTCTCTCATCTTTCTGTCTCTGTCTGTCTTTTTCTCCCTCTCTTTCTGGGTATCTCTGTCTTGGAGAATTACTACAATAGCTTCCTAATTGATCTCTCTGTCTTAAGCCTACAATCCATTATCTACACAACTTTCAAAGTAATTTCCCTGAGGGTTTAATCATTCTCTCCCCTTGTTCAATAAATCCAAGTGACCTCCCCTTGTTTCAAGGATCATATTTAAGTCTTCACAACCAATCCCTTTCCTACCTTTCCAGTCTTCTTATAAGTCACTCCCTTCTCCACACACTTTGATTCAATCATTCCGTACAGCTCATTTTTCTGCACATTTCATGCTTCATCTCAGTTCATGTGTCACTTTCTTCAGGAAGCCTTACCTGATCTCTTTCACTATAGGTGCTCTTCCTCTTAAAAACATCTTTATTAATTTTGTATATGTGGTGAATATGTATATATATATGTATAACATACATACAACTTATGTGACCATCATGTATTATATATAAATGTATATAAGTATCTAAGTTTATATATATATACATATATATACATACATACATATATATCTATGTGTATATATATATATATGTGTGTATATATATATATATATATATATATACTATCTCTTTCAATGGAATGAAGGCAACAGGTTTCATTTCGACTTTGTACCCACAGTACTTAACACAGTGCCTGGCACATGGTCAGTCACATAAATGCTTATTAATTGATTAACTAACTGATCTCAAAGGTCACCCAGTCTAACCTGAATCTGAATGGGAATCCCTACTACAATTTATCTGATAATTGGTCACCTAACTTATTTGATTATTTGAGGACCTCTAATGAGGGCCGCAGGAACCCACAACCTCATTAGGCAGCTACTTATGTTTTTGAATTGCACTGTTAGGAAGGTTTTTTTTTTCCTATTGAATCTACATTTGTTCTGTCTGCATTTATATCATTGCTTCTAGGTAAGCAGAGCAAATTTCATTTCTCTTCCACATGACAGTTGTTTAATTACTAAGTTAATCATAGCACTCCTGTCCTGGGTGTTTCCTTCTCCAATGTAAATATCCCCCATTCTTTCACATGATCCGTACAATGGCATAATGCTGATCTCATTAGATGCTTAAACAGGGTGACCCCAAAGAAGTTAAATCTAAAAATTGCACTAAGTTTTTTGGGACACTCTGTGTTTTCATTATTTTCCTAGTATTCTTTCACTCACCCTTGTAATATTTAGGTTTATTGATTTTAGGAAATTGATTCTGAGCTAAAGTCATGGAACTATGGTCATAGAGATCATTTTGTTCAGCTCTCCCATTCTATGGATGAAGAGACTGAGGGCTAAGGATGTTACATAAGTTGCCCAAGATTAGGCTTGGTAGTGAGGTTCAAAGATGGGATATGAATCAATCAGTTCACCGAGTTCAGTCAAAGTTCATTCCATTTTTCCTACATTTCCTACATTTCCTACCCTTCTCCTTTCATGAGAGGAAATTTCAATAATTTACTTCTGATAGGGAATGGATCTGAGACTTTATTGCTAAAGGGAATTTTTGGGTAAACAAACTCCCTCTATCAACAAGGGCCAACACCTTTTCTGCTTAGTCTGGTCTTTGAGAGCTTCCTGGTGCTCTGAGAAATGAATTGTCTAAAGTCATACAGCCACTGTGTCATGTGTGGATCCTGAGACCAGCTCTTCCAAGATTTAACAATAACTAGCATTTATATAGTGCTTGAAGTTTTGCAAAACACTTTAGATATATTGACTCTCACAATAAACCTCTGAGATAGGTGCTATGATCACCCCTATTTCAGACGAGGAAACTGAGACTGAGATTAAGCAACTTGCCCAATGACACAGAGCTAATCCAACTAATCCAACTGCTAGCTAGGTTTGAGAGTGGCTCTATAATCTATTATACCATGTTGTTTTTTGTGGGTTTTGTTACTCTAAATCAATTTCTTCATGTGGGAACTGATTCTCCCTGACTTGGTACAGGGACGTATCCTGTGCCTTAAATAGACATTGAGCTACTCAGGTAGATAATATAGAAATGATAGAAATAATATAAGAGCCCAGAAGAAGCACCTGATCTCAAGGCACTGATTATATGAATTTGGATTTCAGTATCTTAGTTTGTTTCACATTCATTCATCTCTTTCCACTTTCTTTTTTTTTAAAACATCTTTAATGAAGACTTGGGTGTTGCTGCCCCCTTCTGGGGAAATGGTTGAAGTTATCATTGGCAGACTTAATGCTGGTAAATTTCCCTGGCTCCATTAAAAACAATTAGGAGACTTTTCAACTTTGGTTTGACAGTTTACATTAAGAAATTAGAAGGATTTAAAGAAATGTATTTTCTTGGAAGAATTCAGGGTTCTTAGAGAGCATGCAGTCTAACTTCCCATATTTTATAGAGAAGGAACTATGGGCCAGAGAGGTTAAGTAATTTGGCCAATTGGCCAGTTAGAGTAGAGGCAAGAATTGAACTCACATCTCTTGAATCTTGATCTTGGGTTTTGTTCCACTTCATTTCCAGAAAAAACCCTCTGGACTGGATTCTTATGCAATTTTGTTTGTGGGTCAGATTATTGTTGGATTTTGAGCTGGGGTTAAGAGATCATTAAGTTCAATGTCCATTTTACAGGAGAAGAAACTGAAGACTAGAAAAGCAAAATGTCTTTTCAATGGTCATGGTCTTCTCCTATTTCCCATCTTTGTGCTAAGAGAATACTCACTTCCCATTCTTTTTCTCCTTCATGTGTCTCTACTCACCTTCAAAGGTCTGCTTAAATTTCATTTGCTACATGATCCCCTCATTATCTTAGAGATAAAAACATTGTCTCCTTCACAAACTTCTTTTTTTTTTTTTTGCTTTTGCTGAGGCAATTGAGGTTAAGTGACTTGCCCAGAGTCACACAGCTAGGGAATGTTAAGTGTCTGAGACCAGATTTGAACTCAGGTCCTCCTGACTTCAGGGCTGGTGCTCTATCCACTGCACCACCTAGCTGCCCCTCCTTCACAAACTTCTTGAGGAAAGGGAATATTTTTTTTTTGTCTTTGTATTCCTAGCACTTAGCACACTGTTGCCACTTAATAATATTTGCTCATGGGTTGATAGTCCAAGGTCAAAAATAAGCAGGTATCTTGGGATTTGAATCCAGATTCTCTGACTATGATTGTCATCGGTACACAACAAATCCACCAATTGGTGTGCACCAAATTGTTGGTGAATCTTGGTTTTAACAAGTAGACATTGCAGAATTAATAATGATCATCTTTGACCCTTAAAGAGAAGAGATTTGGAAGCTAAAATCAAGAATCACCTCTACTCTTGCTAGAGCTGTTGCCACTCACTAAAGTGACCTTTGCCTTTTGAATTTGGGTATGACCCCAGGCAAGTCACAATTTCTTTGAGACTCAGTTTCCTCATCTATAAAATGAGGGGATTGAATTAAATGACCTTTAAGGTCCTTTTCACTCCAAATCTATGATTCTATGAGCGCAATCTTCTTGGCACAATAGATCAATGTTGGACATGAGTCCATGATCCTATAACATTGACTTTCATGGAAAATTGACACTATATTTTGATTGAAAAATTAAATCTCTCACTGTATAATTTAAGTACAGGATAAAACAGAGATGGTAAAAAATTGCTCACTCCCCAATCTAAAGCAAGAAATTAAATATAGAAATATGTTTAACTCAGAGAAAATGTTCAATAATCAATGGAAACATGAAGGGAGAAAAGATGAAGAGTGTGAAGGACCAGAGATCGTCTGAAATCAGGGTTTTTTGGTTGCCATTTATCTTATTATAGAGTCATCAGACCTTGGATTTTTGAACTGGAAGGGTCCTGAGAGGCCATTTCATTCAATGTCCCTATATTTCAGGGAAGACAGGTGAAATGTCTTCTTCCATTTTATGGGTCTCAGATAATAGGCACAATCTAGAAGACTTCCCCATATCAGGAAGTCCATGAACTTGAACTTGAACATGAAGGAATTTATTTTTGTTTTCAAACCATAGATTCCTAATTCACACAGAAATGACTACAACCCACTGATACAGTTTTGCCTCTGCCCCAAATACAGAACTTTTGTGACCAACTTAACATTAGATCTAGCTCTCATCTGTGTTCTACTTCTTTGTGAAGGACAATTTAATTTTTAATCACCATTCAAGGCAAATGCCATGGATGGTATTTTCTTCTAACTGATAATGGGTCATTGTATCATCAGGAACCAGAGATTTTCCAAAAACTGGAAAAAACAGGATTCTTATAAAATCAGTTTTGGTTTGGAAACATGTTACTGAGTGGCTCTATAGGGTAAGACACAGACAGCAAGTTTGATCTGAATAATAGCTAGCATTTATATAGTATTTTATGGTTCACAAAGTGCTCTATGTGTGCACATAAATATATTTCTGTCTTTATATATGTGTGTGTATAGTATGTGTATGAATATATATTGTGTACATGTAGTAAGTGTATATAATGTATATAGTGTGTATGGATATATACATGTAGTATATATGTGGGGGTAGATAGTGTGTATATAAATATATATTGTGTGTATATATCTGTATAGTGTATATATATATATGTGTGTGTGTGTATATATATAGTGTGTGTATAAGTATGTATAATGTGCATGAAAAAACAGTGCATATATGTGTGTATAAATACATATAGTACATATATTCATGTATATCATAGTGTGTGTTTGTAAAGTGCATGCATATACACACACATATATATATAAAATGTGTATATATATGTAGTGTATATATAAATATATGTTGTGTATATGCATGTGAATATACAGTGTCCATATGAATATACTATGTGTATATGAATATATGGTATGTATATATGTATATAATATATAATCTATATGTGCATATAGTATGTATATAAATATACATATAGTATATATATGCACACACATATACATCATACATACACATATATCTATATGTATATATCCATGCATATACATAATATGGTCTCTGATTCTTACAATCATAAGGGGGTAGGGATTATTATTATCCCCACTTTACAGATGAGGAAATGGAGGCATAGAGAAGTTAGGTAACTTGCCCAGCTGATAAGTATCTGAACACAGTTTTACCTGTCTCCAGGTCCCATTCTGTCTCCTGGCTTCCTACAGTGAAAAGATCTTATTTTGAAGATTCCAACAATCCAGCTTTTGAGGAAAACTGTTTTGGAAATTTTGCCAATATGTTAACTTTTTAAAGGGTAAACATTTCCTAAGAAAATTATGAATTCCTTTTTGTTATTGTTGTTATATCTGGAAAACATTACATGTTTTACTGGTTTTGTTTTGTTTTGTTTTTTTGAAAAAAAATCCTGATATATTGGCTTTTATTGAAATTCTGAACCTGGAGCACTACAAAGTGTTATTTATTCATTGGTGATAATATGAAAACAAATATCCCACAGCTGCTCTATTACACGAACATTTACAAATAATAACTCAATCAGCCAACCCTTCCAAGCTGGGCTTAATCACTGCCTCATTCAAGAGGCCTTTCCTGATTCCTCCAGTTGCTACTACCTGGCCACTAATCACTTTCTATTTCTGTTTTGTGAGTGAATGTGTTATATATGTGTGTGTAAAAATGAATATATATGTAAATGAACATATATACATATACATACATATATACATATGTATGTATATGTATATACATATACATACACTTCTTGTTGTTGTTCAGTTATTTAACCATAGCTGACTCTTTGTGATCCCATGGACCATTTCATGCCAACACTTTCCATGGGTTCTTCTTGGCAAAGACACTGGCAAGGTTTGCTACTCTGGTCTGTAGTGGAATAAGGCAGACAGAAGTTAAGGGAGTGCCCATGGTTATAGAGCTAGGAAGTATCGGGCTGCATTTGAATTCATTTCTTTCTGACTCCAGATCCAGTACTATATTCACTGAATCATCTAGCTACCTACATACACAGGATGGCCTTCAAATCTTAGTGTAGTTTTAATTTTTCATGATAAAAAAAGTATTTATCAGTGAATGTGGTATATCTCTTTCGGTAGAATCCCTTGAGGGCAGGGATTGTTTCAATTTTGTCTTCACATCCCTAGAAAATAGAACAGGGATTGTTAATCTGTGGTCCATAGATCCCTGAGAGTTTATAAATAGATTTGAAGAGGTCAGTGAATTAAAACACATAAAACACCATTTCAACAACTATTTCAATATAATTAGTTTTCTCCAAAATCCCATTTATTTTACTTTACATTTTTCTGAGAAGGGGCCCATGGATTTCTTTGGACTATCAAAAAAGAACATGATGGGGAATAAGGGGAGAGAATAATTATATAGCACTCAATATGTGCCAGGCAATGTACTAAGTGCTTTTTTTTTACACAAATATTGTCTCATTTGATCCTCATAATGACCATAAAGGATAGGTATTATTATTATACTCATTTTACAATTGAGGAAACTGAGGTAAACAGAAGTTGTGATTTGTCCAGGATTGTGGACAACTTCAAGACAAACAACTCAAAGAATGTTTAGAACATATACAGTACCTATCACAGTATAAGGGCTTTATACGTATTTGTCTCACAAGCCAAACAATCTTGATAAATTAAATGATTCATCAAAGACTTTCCAGCACTACTTCAGGACTTATCTCACTGATGAGGGAGCCAATATCTATCTTTCTTTCATCACATTTACTCTCTCTAGTGTTCAGTATTTGGTAATTCACAATATCACCAGAAGATATTCTCATGTTGTATTTTTTCAAGTTGATAGACTTGGGATGAAATTTGAACCCATGCAAGTCAAAATCATGGGGTCATAAGATTAAGTCCAAAATTGAGATACTATTATGCTGGGAAGACTGAATTCATGGGATGATGAGATCAAATGCTTCTAGCTAGAAGGGACCTTGGAAACCATGTAGTCCAATCTTTGAATTTTACAAATGAGGAAACTGAGGTTAAAGAGCCTAAAGTTATGGAGTGCCACTATCATAAATGGTGGTACATGAAATCAAGTCAACCCCTAACCCCAAGTTTTTTACTCTATCTACTATTCCATTCTGCCCTACTCAAGTACTGATGTATACCACCATTAATATACAAATATTCTCAGGAATCATGATCGAAACATCAAAGCTCTTGACAAATGAATGGATTATATTCAGCCATGTCCTGAAATGTGATGAAGGGGATCTGTTTCCAGCAAGCTTTAGGTTCATCATTTTCCATAATTTCCAATCTAATATCTCAGCTTTGTGGTTAAAACATATACCAAAGTTCTACCACACTATTTCTATAGAATTTGTATGCAGGTAATCCAAGGCTAGAAGTAAGCTCTATTGAAGACATAGGAACTCTCTTTCTTGAAAAGAGAACATTATCCTCTCTGAGATTCATCCTGACCTCCACCAAATGTTTGTTCCTTTGTCACAGCAGGCAACTGGCGTTGGTTGGATGAGCCATGTGGCAATCTGAAAGCCACTTGTGAGTGGGCTGATCCAAATGCAAGGAACATGTGGTCAGAGATGATCTGGGAAGCAACACTGAGTGGTGAAAAAAACGGGTTTGGAGTCAAGGGGAGTGGGTTCCATGTCCTTTCCAGCTCCATTTCTGTGAACTCAGGCAAGTTGTTTAAGCTTTCTGAAATTCAGTTTCCTTATTTTCAGAGTGAGAATAACAATACTACCATTGTGGAGGTATTGGTGAGGATCAAATAAAATATACCTAGGACTTGGAAAGTTATAAATGTCTGTGAGAGGCAGCATGGTGTCATGGAGGGTGGATTGGGCTAGGAGTCAAGAAGCCTTAGGTTCAGATCTTATGACTGATGGCCAACAGCTAGCTGGAAGGCACTTTAGAGGTCACCACATCCAGCTCCTTCATTTTATAGACAAGGAACCTGATGATGAGAGAAAGTAAGTGAAATATTTGTCCAGGGTTGCACAGATGGTACAATCCAAGGCAGGATTCAACCTCAAGCCTTCCCGATTCCAAATCTAGTGCTGTAGCCATGAGCCCTCACCGACTGCCGGCTATTGTGATGATAAATTTCATTGGCCTGTCAGTATTCTAAATGAATCTAGGTTATAATTGATTTGGCAATCTGTATCAATGGAAGGAAATTATTGCATAAAGTTTTTTTTTAAAACAATATTTTCATCCTAAGTCCAGACCCCTTGTTTTTGTTGTTATTCAGCTGTGCCATAATTCCACTTTGGTATTTTCTTAGCAAAGATACCGTGGAGTGGTTGAACATTTCTTTCTCCAGCTCATTTTATAGGTGAGAAACTGAAGGAAACAGTATTAAGTGACTAGCCTAGTACCCTACAGCTAGTTAGTATCTGAGACTGAACTTGAACTCATGAAGATGAGTCTTCCTGACTCCAAGTCCAGTGCTCTATCCACTTCACCATCTAGCTGCCCCTCAGACCATGAATCTTAACAAAAAAATGCTAGGAAAGTATCAAAAATAAGAATTTAATATGTCTACAATAAATAATATTTATTATAATTATTTATATAAATTTACATATATATTCATTTATCAAATATATAAATTATATAAAAATAATATAAATGTGGGCCTTGGATATTATCTAGGAAGTGTTTTGAGCAAAGGGTGGCTAATCATTTGTTGAGCATGACATGCTGGGGATTTCTTTTGTCAGTGGGTTGGGCTCACTAAGAACCCTTCTCATTTTCAAATTCTGTGATAGTTCAATGCCATAATTTTATAGCTGAGGAAATTGAGACCCAGGGATAACCAAATTGCCACAGTTCATTAGAAATGGAATTAGGACTAGGCACTAGAGATTTGCCCATCAGTCCAAGGCTCTTTTCCATATATTGGTGGTTCTACAATTAAATAATTGTGGTAGAAAGAACCACAACTCTCCTGCAAAATGAATGGAGAGATCAATTGTTTTCATAGGCAAATATGAGGAGATTGAATTGAACCAACAATAAATTCATGATAGAAATAAAGGTTTAGTTATACGCATTATGTCCTACAAGAGCCTAGTCAGCAACACAGAAAGATAGGTGAGCTTGGTCCATGCTTGGATGAGCATTACATTGTTAGTTCATTGTGGAGTACAATCAAAGGAATACTGGATCTGGAATCACAGGATATTGGTTCAAATCCTACTTCTTACATTTCTGTGTGACTTTGGCAAGTCATCCATATCTTGCTTTTGTTTCCTCCCCTATAAAGGGAAGAGATTGGACTAAGTGATGTCTAGAGTCTCTTCTAGTTTTTATGAAATATAGAGGTAGATACTCAGTGTTTGTACCTGTCTGATGTGTGTGTTCACACATGTGTGTATGTATGTGCATGTATGTGTGTTATATGCATGTATGTGCATGTGTATGTTTATCTCATTTTATGATCATAACACCTGGGACTAATAAGCAAAGTAGCCATTCACTCTTTTAGTTGTACTACTGGGATTAGTGGGAATAGCTATTTTGCTACTTTGTTCATTATGTCCTGTAATGCTTGTTATAAATAAGCCATTTGTAATTAATCTTCTATTCTTTCAATTATAGTACTTTAAGCAATAATCCTTCCCAAAGGATAGTTTTCACAAATCAGAATATGGGACAAAATGGAGGAATGGCTTTACTTCTTCTTTTGGGTAGGCTGGGGCAGTCTGGAGTTGTGATTCCATTGGCATGGGGATCTCCCTGGATTTGAAGTCAGAGGATCTGAGTTCTAATGCAGCCTTTAACATTTGCTACATGGGTGACTTTAAACAGAACTGCAATTTTGTTCCCTTAACTAGAAAATAAGATGGCGTGTGGAAAGTCAACTTTGTTGACTCTGTGATCCTTTCCAGCTCTTAAGCTACAATCCCATAATGAGTCCTCAAAAACAAAGTGCACAGCTGTGGGTCAGGAAACTGAACTTCTAATCTGCCCCTAACTAGCTATGCAACCTTAGGCATGTCATATAAAATAACAATGGCAGCAATAACAGCCTTTATTTTGTACTTTAAGGTTTGCAACACATTTTTAAAATATCACATTATTTTATCCTTACAACAGTCCTCAGAGGTAGGTACTATTATTAGACCCATTTTTACAGATGAAGAAGCTACAGAAGTCATTGTCTTCCCCCCACACCCTAAACCCTGCTCCTTTTTATCATCCCTCTTACTATAGAGGGGAACACCCAGTCCTTCAGGCTCATAACTTAGGAGTCAACCTGTACTCCTCATTATTTCTCACTCCCCATATCCAAGCCATTGACAATGTCTGTCAATTTCAGCAGCATCTCTCCAATACACCCCCCTTTTCTCCTCTGACATTAATGACCCATTCACATGTAGATCCTCATTACCTCATGCTTGAGCTTCTGTAATATCTGTGGATGGGTCTGCCTGCCTCAAATCCCTCCATCCTCCATTCCAGTCCCTAAAGTGTTTTTCCTAAAGCTTAGATCTGATCATGTCACTTCCCTACTAGAAAAACTTGATTGGCTCAAACGTTGTTTGACATTCAAAGCCCTTCATAACCTAGCCCCCTCTTCCCTTTCCAGTCTTCTTACACCTTTCTCCCTGCCATGTATTCTCTACCCCACTAACACTGGCTTCCTTTAAGCCCCAATTAAAATCTCACTTTCCAGAGGAAGCCTTCCCTAACTCCTCTTTATTCTTTTGTTAATAATTTCCTATTTATCCTTCATATAGCTTGTTTGGTATATATTTACTTATATATTGTTTTCCCCATTAGATTATGAGTTCCTTGAAGAAAGAATTTGTCTTTTCTGAGAACTTAGCACAGTCCTTGGCACATAGTAAACTCCCAATAAACGTTTATTTATTGATCAATAAGGCACACAGAGATCACAGTCAGTGTCTGAGGTTACATTTGAACTCAGGCTTTCCTTACTCTGCGTCCAGTACCCTACCTATTGTACCACTTGGTGTCCCTGTGTCCTAATTTTCTCAGCTGTAGGAGAAGGGAGTCAGGCTAGATTAGAGATTTTTAAATCTTTTTTTTTTTGAATCATAATGCTTTTTTGGCTTTCTGGTGAACTCTTTATGCTCCTTCTTAGAATAATGCTTTTAAATGTATAAAATTAGACAAAGGATTAAAATGGAAATCAAGGGTTAACGAAAATAAAGATGTAACTTTTTCCTCATCTAAGTTCATACATTCTCCCAAAATTTATCCGTGGATCCTTTGGGGTTCCAAAGACCCAGGTTAAGAACCTGAGAGCTAGATGGATTTTCCTGATCTACCATTTTAGGTCTTTATAGGAAAGGTGTAAGTTCAGTAAAAACTGCTTATCCTAACGTGAAAACTCAATTAGTCTCCAGATCTCTTTCTTTAGTATTGATCTAATTCAATTTAACCATTATTTCTTAGGTGCCTCCTATGTGCCAAATGGAGTCCCAGGCTCTGGAAATACAAGGACAAAAACACAGACCAGGAATACTTTCTGGTAGGAGGAGACTCCTGAACTAAACTTTGGGGAGAGCTAGGGATTTTATGAGGCAAAGCTGAAGAAAGATTTGCCTTACAGGTAGAAGTGACAGCATGCAAAACACAGAGAGGGAGGTGGGAGGTTGTTTAAGGGGAATCGCTAGGGAGGCTGGAATATAGAGGTTATGATGGGGGGCGGGGTATTTTGATATGAAGTCTGGAAAGGTGGGTTGGGACCAGATTTGAAGGGCTTAAAGTGCTGAAAAGAAGAGCGTGTCTTTGGTTCTAGAGTCAAAAATAGGGCAACACTAAAGATTCCTTACCAAGGGAATAATGTTGGCAGACCTGGGCTTTGGGAAGATTGACAGTTGTGTGGAGGATGAGTTTGGAGGGGGTGAGAAAAGGAGCAGAGAGCAGAGAGGAGGCTGTGAGGGGTTGGGGAGGGAGGAGAGGAGAGCTGGAGTGAGAATCAAGGTGGAAGTCAGGAAAGGACAGGGGAGGGAGGCAGGAAAAATCACCTAGACAAGAAGCTGGTAGCCATGAAAGCTGCACTAATCCTATCTGTACGATGTCTCTATCTCTGTTTCTCTTCATCTCTCTTTCTCTTTCTCCTTGCCCTTCTCCCCTATTCTTTCTCTATCTCTCTCTGTCTCTTTCTGTCTCTCTCCTCTGCCTCTGTCTGTCTGCCTCTCCTACCTTCTTTCTCTCTCTCTGTCTCTCTCTTACACACACACAATCTCTCTGTCTCTCTCCTCTGTCTGTCTGTGTTTCTCTCTCATCTTCTGTGTCTTGTCTCTCTGTGTCTGTTTCTCTCTGTGTCTTTTTCTCTCTCTCTGCCCTTCTCTCTTTATCTCTGTCTCTCTCGTTATCTCCCCATCTCTGCCTCTGTTTCTCTCTTCCCTTTCTCCTCTGTATTACTCTCTCTGTGGGTCTCTTTTGTCTCATGCTTTATCTGCTCTCTTTCTGACTTTCTGTTTCTCTCTGTGTCTCTCTGTCATTGTCGCTGTGTCTTTGATTCTCTTTTCATCTTTTTCTCCCTTTCTTCATTGACATTCTGAAGAACACACCACCCTAAGGCTCTGTTCTCCTGATTCCCTCCTGGTACCCCAACTTTAGGAAGGAGCCAAGCCCTGCTTCACTTAATGTACACTTTTTCTCTCTCCAGACTTCAAATTCTAGATCCTCCTCACTCATCCTTCCCTCCTTTCTTTCTTTCCTTCTTCCCTCACCCCTTCTTCCCCCCCAAAAAAAATCATGTGGAATCCTAATGTCTTGCCTTCTGAATTTAGATGAGGTAATCCACTGAGTGTCTCTATGTTAGGGTCAGGTCACATTTTCTGTACTCTAAAAATCACTGCTGTATCCAAATTCATCACAATTACGTTCCTCGGGCACAGGGAGAACCTGACATTTTGAGGAAAAAGGCTTGGCAGAATAGCTTGAGAGCATACATTATGGGGACAGTGGAAATGGGGTCAAGGCAGCCTCAGGGCCATTTCCAGCACATTCTGCCCATCCTCTCTGCTTTTTCCTGTGTGGAGCAATTTCTGTCAAATAATAGGTGATCAGACCCTTATTTTAGATTCTTAGTCATTTAAAAATTGTCAGCACTGTGTTTGGGGGCAGCAATTAGCTTTTCAAGGATGGCAAGGACTGATGGCTCCCATAGGGCGATGCTCGGGCCACATGGCCTCCTCATATGAATCAATGGTTTAGAACTGGAACTCACCTCTGAAGGTATTGAGTTCAAATCCTCTCATCCTACAAAGGAGGAAACTGAGGCCCAGAGATTAAATTATTTTGTCCCAGTTACCCAGGTAGTAAGTGATGGAGGGGGGATTAGAATCCAAATCCTTGGGTCTCTAGATCTCTACTCTTTCTTCTATATCATATTAGCTCTTAGGAGGTGCCTCTTGACCTCACCAGCTCACACTGCTTCCTTTTCTGAACTCCCATAGCACTGATTTCCAGTAGTGCTGTTGTGAACTGACTATCTTCCCCTATCAGGAAGACCCCTGGCAATTATCAGATATAACCAATTCCCAGACTATTTAGGAAGGAACTCTTAATTTACCCCAACTGTTCACCCCCCAACTTCTAGGAATTTTACAATAATCTTTGAGGTATTGATGAGCATCTTTAGCCAGGTTGGGGATCTGAGCTGTCAGGTACATTCCATTTGGCTCCTGATCCCTCCCTCTTGATTTTGCACCTTTACTTTTCTGGTCTCCCTGAAAAGATCCCCAACCCTATAAAATATAAGAATCCCTATAAAATATCTTGTTATAATGAAGAAGTTGGCTAAGTTCCTTGGCCTTTCAGAACTAAGCCCACTATAATGTGTTTCTCTCTCTCTCTCTCTCTCTCTCTCTCTCTCTCTCTCTCTCTCTCTCTTTCTCTCTCTCTCTCTCTCTCTCTCTCTCTCTCTCTCTCTCTTTCTCTCTGTATGTGTGTTTCTGTGTGTGTGTGTGTGTGTGTTTCTCTCTCTGTATGTGTGTGTGTTTCTCTCTCTCTCTCTCTCTCTCTCTCTCTCTCTCTC
>JAJPUD010002012.1:97611-113100 GCA_023553655.1 Myrmecobius fasciatus | reverse complement strand
TCTCTCTCTCTTTCTCTCTCTCTCTCTCTCTGTGTTTCTCTCTGTCTCTTGCTCTGCCTCTCTCTCTGTATGTTTGTGTGTGTGTTTCTCTCTCTGTGTCTCTGTCTCTTGCTCTGCCTCTCTGTGTGTTTTTCTCTTTCTCTCCTCTCTCTCTCTCTCTCTCTCCCCCCTTTCTCTTTCTTTCTCTCTCTTCCCCCCTCTATCTGTGTGCATCTCTCCTCCCCCTTTCTCTCTCTGTCTCTGTCTCTCTCTGTCTCTGTCTTTTTCTCTCTGTCTCTTTCTTTGTCTCTCTCTCTCTCTCACTATCTGTCTTTCTCTCCTTTCTCTCTCTATTTGTCTGTCTTTCTTTTTCTCTTTCTCTCCTTCTCTCTCTCTCTCTCAGTCTATCTGTCTCTCCCTCCCCCACCTCACGCATAGTGCTTTCCCCATAATGGTGCCTTTCTTCTTGCTTTAGCTAACTCTGGTCAGTCTAACCTGCCAGTCAATGGCTTATCATCACCTCATGGAGTATTTCCTTTCTCCTAGTTAATTGTGAGCTCCCTGGGGAAATTTGTCTTTTTCTTTGCTAACTATATTCTCTCCCATATATTTCATATTTGTCACTTAGGGTGCCTATTTTACCCCTCATTTTGCCTGTGACCTATTCCCCTAAATAAGTCTGCCTTTTGGCAAAGAGAATGGCCATTGTGAATTTGTCACATGTTTATTTTGAACTAGGTATTGCTGTCTCAACCTCATTATTGGAATTGTAGAGAAATAATTTGGTTTCTAGCTTGGGAGATAAACTGGGCTTGTCTTTACAACCTTCCAGGCAAGTGACTTTTGAGGTCTCAGTTTCTTTTATTTTGTAAAATGAGCAGGTTAGAGACAGTTTCTAGCTCTATATCTGTCTATCTATCGATCTATCTATCTATCTATCTACCTACCTATATCTATTTACATGTATTTTAAAAACCCTATTTTAATGCGGAGAAAATCAAGACACTTGCTCAAGATCTTACAAGGCAGGACTTGAATCCAGGTCCTCTGACTTTATAAGCAGAGATGTTTTCCAATGTAGAGCCCATGATTGGTCTTATTAACTATGGGACCTTGAGCAAGATCAGAGATTTCATGTTTCAAGCTGCTGTTCTTCAGATGGTCAACCATGTCTGATTCATGGAGACTCCATGAACCATAGTGTCCATGGGTTTTCTTGGCAAAAGTTACTGGAGTGGTTTGCCATTTCCTTCTTCAAAGCCACACAGCTATTAATTGTCTAAGGCCAGATTTGAACTCAGGTTTTCCTGACTAGATCTAGCCACTGTCTTATTTCTCTTCCCCATGTTTCAAGACCAGGGTTCAAATTCCAATTTTCCTTCTTACTTTCTGCGTGAAATCTGGCAAGTCATTTAACGCCCCAGTCTCCATTTCATCTTTCATTAAATGGAGTGGGGACAGGGTAGAGCTGGATGGACTTTAAGCTCCCCCTTATCTCTAAAGTTACTATTTTCCTCTTATACATACAGCCTGTCTGAGACTCAGTTTCTTAATCTGTAAAGGGGATTAAATATTTGCACTTTGTACATGATAGGTTACTGTGAATAATCTGCTCTATGAATGGAGGTGATTTTTTGCTAAACTAGGTTTTAATATAATCAGGCTGCTTAAAGTGAGGCAAACCTCTCCATTTCAATTATCCATGAATCTGGGATTTTATCCACATGGGTACTTGGCTCTCTGACACAGATTCCAATTCCTGTGAGTCCTTCTAACTGAATGGAGGGTCTTTTGAGAGCTATTATGGCTGGAAAAAAAAAACACCATTTGGCTAACCTGGTGAAAAGTGTGCTTGAACTTAGCAAGGAAAAGTTCAAAACCAGCTGGTCATTGGATAGATATTCAACCCATCACTTGGTCATTCATTAAGATCTTGTAAAAGTTCTGGCACAGCATTTGAAAATCATATTACTTCATTGTTTTAATGGCATCAGAGGAGCCATACCTGAATATTTATTTAGAATGTTCCTTTCATAGAATTTTAAAAATATAGTATAAAGGTGAAATTTTGCTCTCTTCCCAGTTAATCAATTATCTATTTCTTCCCTCTCCCAAATTTCCTCTGAACCTAAAAGCCTTCACAATTGGTCTAACTTACCATATTTTTCAGCTTATCACTTGACTGATGACTCTTTATATGCAGTCTAAGATATGTAACTGGGATCTCAACTAAGCACAAGTTAATTTCTCATGTGACATCATCTAGATTCATAGAGAATTGCTCTTAAAGGGGGAGAAGAGATTTTTTTTCTTTTTCCTTTCCCCTTTCTCATTTCCAAAGTTGATCATATGGAAGACACTAAACTAGTAGGAGATAAAACATATAACTAGAAGTAGAAAAACATAATAAAAGTAAACAGAGGGTCTCTCAAGAAAAGCATACAACTCTATTGTCTCATTTCTGGTCTGGAAGTTAACTAGTCTCTGGGTTAATGACTTGGGGGAACTGAAGGAGAAAGGCAACTTCTCTATCTCCCATCCAGCCTTAGAGGCTGTAAGCAGCACACGACCATCTCTATATTTATGGTTATTCTTTCTTGATCTTGGATGAACAAGTATTCCTGGGTGGATGTACCCAAGCATCAATTAACCTTATAAATTTAGGAGATCCGGAGGTCCCAACTGAGGTCTCATCAGAAACCAAAGTTGACAGCAAACCAGTCTCAATTGCCACAGCAATTGGAGAGTGACTGAAGAGGAACCTTTAGATGGACATGTCCAAACAGTGATCATTGCAAAGTTCACGGAGATTTCATGGTGACAGCTGAGTGATTGATCTAGCCTGGCTACCAATTAACTTGTCCAGCAGAGAACCTACATCCTTTGAGAAGCCAGTCCATTTATTTATTATTTATTTATTAGTATTTTTTATTATTTATTAGTATAACCACACCCTGCAACCAACTTCATCAGGATTTCAAAATGGGAGAAAAGGACTTCAGGGACAGTAATCAGGAGGTATTCCCTTTGAGCAACACACAAGCATATCACTACCATTGTATTACAAACCCATTCTTACCTTGCATATTGAGTCTATTTGGGGAAGTTCTCCCTAAATCTTGAGGGACATATTTTGAAACAACTGTTCTTATCTATCATCTCCTTTTTTAAAAAAATCAACTAATGATATATAACTACACGGTATTAATGTTAATATTAAACACACTGCTAAGAACTTGTGAATAACAGCCCTAGAAACTCAATCCTTGCCTAACCTTGTAATTCTGACAGGAATATTAGTCAGATGATCTTCTGGGAACTTCAGTTTGGAAGTGTTTTGCAGAATGAATGAGTGAATCCATAAGAGATGCTATAATGGAAATAGGACGAAATCTTAATATATCTTCCATGATGGTAGTTATTTAGACACAAGAAAGATTGAGATTTCATTAATGTGGAATAGATCATTACCTATATGTGTCACTTAGAAAAGTCTTAGTGGGGCAGCTAGGTGGTGCAGTAGATAGAGCACCAGTCCTGAAGTCAGCCTGAGTTCAAATTTGGCCTCAGACAATTAACACTGGGCAAGTCACTTACCCCCATTGCCTTAAGAGGAAAAAAAAAAGTCTTAGGGAGTTGTCTGATGCACACAGAGGTTAAGGGATCCGTCCAGGTCTACACAGCTAAGAGATATCAGATATGGGATTTGAACTCTTAAGTTTAACTACTTTATTTTATTGTTCCACCCTCTTAAAAATTAGAGCAGGCAGCAAATGGAAATGTTACCTGGACCAATACAAAGAACCTTTTCTTCCATCTCTTCCAAACATTCTTACCAATGGCCCATAAGTACCTAGAAGGGGAAAAACAAAAATCAAGTTAAGGTGAGTGGGTGACAGCATTATTTCCCCAAATCTGAGAGATAAGCATTGGATCCATAAGAATATAAAGTCTAATGACAAATCTATCATGAGTTTTCAGGAAGCATTTATGAATGCAGCCCTTTAAAGGGATTAATTGGGGCAGGTATTAAAAACTTTGGGTGCAAAAACTACTTTAAAAATATGGAAGAGAGGAGAAAAGATGGTGCTAAATACCTCCAATGGTGCTGATTTTTTTTTTATTCCTAGTAACATCTAATTACTATTATTATTTGCTTTTTGTTGAGGCAATTGGGGTTAAGTAACTTGCCCAGGGTCACACAGCTAGGAAGTATCTGAGACCAGATTTGAACTCAGGTCCTCCTGACTTCAGGGCTGGTGCTCTATCCACTACACCACCTAGCTGCCCCTAATTATTATTTTTAAAAGCATTTAATCTTCCCTCCCTCCTTTTATGTTAGAAAAGAGAGTTCTGGGGCAGCTAGGTGGCGCAGTAGATAGAGCACCAGTCCTGAGGTCAGGAGGACCTGAGTTCAAATTGATCTCAGACACTTAACACTGCCTAGCTGTGTGACCCTGGGCAAGTCACTTAACTCCAATTGCCTCAGGGGAAAAAAAGAGCTCCGGTCTTTGAAAGGAATTTCCAGTTAGGAGCATCTCATTGCTTCTGTGAATGGTGGCTAATTTACATGAGGAAATTATCATCATCAGGAGAGTTTTTTTCACCAGCCTTTTCTACCACAGGCACTGTGCATGTGCTATTTGTAATTAGGCAGCAGCACTTGAAAACAACAGAGAAATCTCTAGCTTTAAGAAAATTTCAAATAGGAAGACATTTTTACAATATAAACTAGGGGATGGTTCTTCACTTGAAGAAGGGTTCTCCATAAAATTGCTTTGATACCTTTCCCTCCCACCTAGTTTTGAAAACACAGAGCAATAGGAACAATTTTGATTTGTATGTGACTTTTTGGATGCATACTTGTTGGCAAATATAAAGAGGGAGAGATCTCTATTTTAAGATCTGTGGGGTACATAGATTATAATGTAATTTGACCAAGCTAATTCAAATACTAATGAATTAAAAAAAATTAAGTTTGATGAGGTGCAGCAGAACTCAGGTCCTCTGACGTCAACTGTAGTACTTTTCCATAATATCTAGAATTGGTTCAGGGTCAGGAAGACTTGAATGCAAATCCAGCCTCAGCCACTTATTCCATGTGATTCCGAGAAGGTTCTTTAAATCACAATCACCCTCATTTTCCCCATTGGTAAATGGGGACAATAATAGCACCCAACTCTCAGGATTGTTGTGAGGGTAAAATGAGATAGCACATGTAATGTGCTTTGCAAATATGGAAGTTTCATCAAAAAGTAAGTTATTATTACAATTCTGGCTTTGTTATTTCCTCCCTGTGTGACTTTGGGCAAATGACTTTGCCTGGATTTATTTTCTTCTTCTATAAAATAGCAATATTGATAATACTGCTTTCCATAGTTCCTTTCATCACTGAATGATTCTGAATAATGAGATGGGAGTTTCTGGGGCATCTCATTAGTCGGCTCTGAAGACAATGCCCAGAGAATTCTAAAAATATCTCAAGCAATGGTTATAACACTAGAAGATGTTAAGAGACTCTCAAGGTGACTGGAACATATTCACTTTGATGTTTGAAGTCCAGATAATTTGCCAAAAAAATAGATTCACTATTTTATTGTCAATACAATATTTGTTTCTAGAATTCAGCAATGTATTGCATATAATCATTAGTAGAAAGGACACCAGAAGTCACAAAACCCAATCTCTATCAAAATTATGTAAACTCATGTGACATTGGGTATATCATATTGGTAATCACTCATTGTATTCTTAAAATCCCTGCCAGTCACTGGAAATTATGATGTTGAGGTAGCCCATTCTGCTTTTTGATATCTCTAATAATTTTGACATCTAAAATTAAGGATTTTTTCCTGATTTTGAGCTGAAATCTGCCTTTCTGTAACATTTATTCATTGGTCTTACCTCTGATATCTGGGCTCTGCAGAACTGAGCAAACCCTTCCTCAGGACAAACCCTTTAAATAACTGATGATTGTTCTCAAGTGTACTTCTTAAATCTTCTTTGATCCATGCTAAATATACTTGAATCCTTGACCATCTTGGTGAACTAATGTTGCTATACTGTTGATACTGTCAATAGTCCTTCTAAAATGTCATACCCATTATTGAATACAAAACTCCCTTTATCTATGGCTTGACCAAGGCAGAGTATTTAGGTCTTTCCTCAAGGTGCCATCATTAAAACTTAACTCTACATTAATGGGCTGCTACATCATATTGTTGATTCATACTAAGCTTGTAATCTACTTAAACCTTTAACTTTTTTCTTGCTTCCTTCATTATGTATTGATGTAGTTAAATTTTTGAATCTGCTACTGACTTTTTCATTTATCTCTATTTAATTTTAAATCTTGATTTTATCAGTCCATATATTAGTTATCCCTCCCTAATTTAGATTATCTGCAAGCTGAATAAGCATACTATTTATATATTCATCTTATTGCTATTCAGTTGTTGAGTGATTTGCCATTTTCTTCTCCAGCTCATTTCATAGATGGGAAACTGAGGCAATCAGGGATAATGACATGTCCAGGGTTACATGGCTAGTAAGCGTCTGGGGCCAGATTTGAATTCAGGAAGAGGAATCTTCCTTTCTCCAGGTTTGGTGCTCTATCCACTCTGCCATATACTTATCTACATCTTTTAGAACTAAAATCTATAGCTAACACAATAATTCAATAAGCAAATATTGTGTACTTACTCTCTATGCCTTTATGGGTGCTGAGCATGCAGACATTTTTAGAAGATCTAGAATAATGGGATTTTAAACCTGACAAATCCAAGATCACTTAGTCCTGCCATCTCTTTATAAGCCTAAAGTCTGCTCAAGGTCATGCAGAACATTTTTGGCAGAGCTGGATCAAGAACTTAGACCTTCTGACTTTTAGTTCATTTTGCTTTCCCCATCCATGTATTTTATTGGATTTCATTTTATTAGAGAGCTTGTTTTTAAGGAGAAATTTTGGGCTTTTCTTTGAGGACATAGGCAGGTAGGCGACACAAAGTGCTGGTCTTAGAACCAGAAAGACCCAAATTCACATCTGCCTCAGACACTGATTAGCTGTTTGACCTTGGACCTTCCTCAGTTTCCTCTTCTGTTAGATGTAAGTAATGAAAGTACCTGCCTCCCAGGGTTATTGTGAGGGTGAAACAAGATATTTATAAAGTGCTTAGCAAACCTCAGAATGCTATATAAATGCTAGCTATTATCATCATCATTATTATTACTGAGAAGAGCATCCTAAAACAATGTCTTTGAAATCTGATATTGCCAACAAAGTTGGGCAAATGGGCAATTTATTCCTGTGCACATTGCTAAGGTAAGAAAAGTGTAGGAAATTGTTCAGAATTTTATAAACTAGTTGAACCAAGAGGGAAGAAGCTAAATGCCTGAGCTCAGTTTTCAATGGAACAAGCTGAATAAATATGGAAATGGAAAAAAAAATCCACAATAAAACTATCACATTGAGAGATTGGGATGACAAATTTCTCTTCTGGTGGTTCATCAATGGTCTTATGCTGATTCAAGAAAATTTAGTCGTACAAACAATAAGTGCTTAATAAATGCTAAATGATGACTACTGAATATATTGAGAGACAACTTCCATTTTTTCATTCAATGAATAATACAATCATGATTTTTTAAAAAATCAGATTTTTATTAATTAACTATCTAAATTGTTGCAAATTTTGAAATATTGTAGCACAAATTAATTTTATTTAAGCTAATACTGGCTGTGACAAACTGAATTCAATTGGTTTTGATTCATTGTACTAATCAGTTTCTAAAAAACTCATTATTTTGAACCTGTACTCAAAGTGTTTATTTTAAGTTTTGTCTTTAAATTTTTTAACTCTAATTGAAACAATTTTATTTTCCACATCTATGATCAATGTATGGTCTTGGATTAGTCAATTTACTATTCTGGGATATAGTTTCCTCAATTGAAAAATGACTTCCTCCCTAGATCTATGATCCTATGATTCATTTTTAGGGTAAAAAACAAATTAGGGCAGACACAGTATCAACTGTTTTTTTTTACATTTTTGCTTTTGTTTTAGCTATTCTGAGATGCAGCATTGATTGGAGAGTAGCTATATTTCAATTAGCTGATTTGTTTTATTATTATTATTTGATTTTTGCTGAGGCAATTGAGGTTAAGCGACTTGCCCAGGGTCACACAGCTAGGGAGTGTGAAGTGTCTGAGACCAGATTTGAACTCAGGTCCTCCTGACTTCAGGGCTGGTGCTCTATCCACTGCACCACCTAGCTGCCCCTGATTTTTTATTTTTAAAGAAGGGGATTTTAACTGAGATGATAGATAAGAATAATTGTCATTAAATGACCTATTCACTTTCTTGCTGTTCATTCATAGTTCACTCATGCCTGACTCTTCATGACCACATTTGGGATTTTCTTGGCAAAGACACTGGAGTGGTTTGCCAATTTCTTCTGCAATTCATTTCACAGATGAGGAAACTGAGGCAAAGTCAGGTGACTTGCCCAAGATTATACAGCTAGTAAATGTCTGAAGTTATATTTGATCTCAGGTTTTCCTGACTCCAATTGGCACTGTATCCATTGTGCCACCCGAAAGCCCAAGATTCAAGTACTACAGTACAGATTTTTAGTAGTATGGTTTTCATCATTTAGGGCACAATTCTAAAAAGCTTATATTGTGTGCCATATAGATAATGCCAACAGTATTGATACATGCTACCTCTATAATTTTGTAAACCAGAGTCCTGGAGCACACATCTAATAATGAATAAAAGCAATCTGGATAATTCTGCATATATGTTATTTCAAAGATAGAAGATGACAATAGAATGGAAATTAATTTCATTGGTCTAGGAAAATGAGAGGAAAATCTTTCCCTCAATATAATTTGACTGTGTCTTTGTAACTTCATGTCTTCCAGAGTGTCCTGAGGAGTTTACTAACTTGCTTGGGATCAAATAGCCAATTTATTTCAGAGGCAGTATTTTGAAGCTTGTTCTCCTTGGTTTCAAAGATAGAGGGAGAGCTTGTGATTTGTTAGAATATAAAACAGAATTCATTGACTATAACTAAAAATCAAAGGAATTTAAATTCTTTGAGACAAATATTATTACAAGCTTCTGGACCACCTTAGATAATTTTTTTCCCAAAACCTGGAAAATGAATCTTCTTTTAGCTCTGAAAAAATGAACGAGTGTACTTAGAGCAAGGGCTCATAACAAGTCAGAGAAATAACAATCATACACTTACCCAGAATGCTTCATATTTTGAGGTTTATCCATTCGGACAGCAAGTTTAATTTTCAGATCTTGATCAGGGCAGTTTTTGGAAACTGTCATTTTATGCCATTCTGATTGTTTAGGGCTGTTAGGGGTAGGACGGAGAACAACCTGGAAAGGGAAAGGAGCATTTTAGTAGACAAACATTTGTCATGAAGTTAAAAAAAAAGAAATCACTGTACTCAAAGAGCTGGCATTTTATTTATTATTGAGAAACATTTTAGGAAAAATAGGATGACATGTTTGTTATATAATCTACACCTGGAAAGAACTCTGGAGAATATTCTAATCACCCATTTTAGAGGTGAGGAGACTAAGGATTGAAAATGAAGTGGATTTATCTGAAACAATACAGACCTGGGATTCAGACCAAGGTCCTCTACTTCCACATCTGGTGCTCTTTCATCTGTTTCATGCTGCTTTATCTCCACCTCATCTTTCTCTCTTCCCCAAAGAGGAGATGCATTTCTTTCTTTTTTTTCTGTTTCTCCAGTTGTCATGGTTTTTTAAAAATTTCTTTTCATTTTTTAACTTAATAGTATTTTATTTTTCCAATTACCTATAAAGTTAGTTTTCAACATTGTGTGAGATTTGGAGTTACAGATTTTATTTCTTACCCTCTTTCTTATCTTCCCCTTTTCATTTTAAACATATTTCCATATTAGTCATGTTGTGAAAGAAAAATCAAAACAAAAGGAAAAAACCACAAGAAAAAAAACCAAAGAAATAAAAAAGGTGAAGATCATATATTTCAATTCACATTCAGGATCCATAATTCTCCCTCTCCCAAGTCTATTGGAATTAATTTGGATCACTGTATTGCTGAGAAGACATAAGCCTATCATGATTGAAGGAGATGCATTTCTTAAAAGTACTTGTCCACATATGCTGAGAGCTATGAGGGACCATAGAGAGAATCAGTTCAACCTTCATCATATCACCAATAAGAAAAGAGGAAAATCCAGACAGGTTAATTTGACCCATCTTCTTTCCAAATTCAACTCTCTCCCCATTCCTTATCCCCAGAACTATTGCTTTAAATCTCACTTGGAAGCAGGGATCTGGGGTTAAGGGGGTGAAGTCATCAGAATCCAGAGCTATAAAGCCTTGGGAAGGAAACAATAATAAAGAGAATGATTGCCCTGGAAATATATATATATATATATGCATATATATATATATATAGTTTTATTTAAATTAAAAACCACTCTGCTAAAGGAGAAGCCAATGGAGACCATACAAGAAGGTAGATCTTTAGGCTTTTGCTCTAAAGATCCTTTTCCTCAGAATAAGAAAGAAAAGGATGGGGCAGCTAGGTGGTGCAGTGGATAGAGCACCAGCCCTGAAGTCAGGAGGACCTGAGTTCAAATCTGGTCTCAGACACTTAATATTCCCTAGCTGTGTGACCCTGGGCAAGTCATCTAACCTCAATTGCCTCAGCAAAAAAAAAAAAAAAAAAAAAAAAAGGAGATGAATAGTTTTGATGGCACACCCTGTGGAAGAGAAATCATCGGAAATGAACACTTGACTCTGCTCTTCTATTGGAGGGATTCATCCTGGCATTCAAACTACAGTTATAGTATTTACACATAGCTACTTTAATGTTTATAGTATGCTTGTCTTACATTATTTCACTTGACCCTGATCACAATTTTGAGGGGTAGTCATTGAAGGGATTATCATTCCCATTTTGCAGATGAGAAGACTGAGACTCAGAGTTATTAAGTCACTTGCCTAATGTAGTACAATGAATACTAAAAGATTTGAATTCCGGATTATCCTGAATCCATGCCCAGTTCTCTAGCTCCTATAATTACATATCTTCTTTACAAAAGGATCTTATATCCAGATTAGAAAGACTGGAATAAAAGGCACCTCACCCATTAGTTTAACTGAAGTTTGGGTCTGTTTTTGGCAAGCACTGCTTGGTGAAAAGGTGATTAATTATCATAAATAATTTAACAGTGTTGTCAATGTAGGAGTGTCAAAAATCCCAAGCAAAACTGGGAAATAAGATGTTTCTCTTTGATACCCTCCCATATGGTTAGTATTTAGCTCTCCATGACTTTTTATATACTCTCTCTCTCCTATTAAAATGTACCTACAGGGACAACTAAGTGGTACAGTGGATAGAGCATCAGCCCTGAAGTCAGGAGGACCTGAGTTCAAATCTGACCTCAGACATTTAACACTTCCCAGCTGTGTGACTCTGGGCAAGTCACTTAACCCCAATTGCCTCAGCAAAAAAAAAAATACCTGTATAAGTACTTAACAAATACTTTTCCATCTGATTTTATTCCATGAGAAAATACTAAGACTGATTTTTGAACTAATAAATAAGTCCATTCAAAGTCATTCCTTAGGAAGGCCACACACTTATTCCAATGATAGGCTCCTCAAAGAGCAAATGAGTCCTAAGGAGTTGCCTGAGGTTTAGAGAAGATATAGAATTTACCCACGATCCCACAGATATTCTACTCTATATCTTTACAATATCAAATCTGACACAATACCTATTGTACTGTGCCAACATTTGGGTTATTTTTGGAGAGCTCAGAATACTTTATTTAAAGATACTCAGTAATGGGAAAGCTTAATCTCCTAAGGATAAATTTGATTTTGGAGGAAAAGTCAAAAATTATTTGAGACAAAACTGATGATTAAGGTAGAATCTCAGATGTTAGATACATGAGCCAACTCTCTTGAGTGGAGCACACAACACGGTTGAGTGCATCCTGAACCAGATTAAAATGAAATTCTTATCAGATTTTAATGTGTTAATGTATTAATAAAAATATATAATCATATGTGGTTTTTTAAAGTCAATATGGAGCTCAATGAACTGTTTCAATTTGACTTTGATACCATTGATGTTGATGATCAAGTTTAAGGATGTGATTTATTTTTTATTTTTTTGCTGAGGCAATTGAGGTTAAGTGACTTGCCCAGGGTCACATGGCTAGGAAATGTTAAGTGTCTGAGACCAGATTTGAACTCAGGTCTTCCTGACTTCAGGGCTGGTGCTCTATACACTGCGCCACCTAGCTGCCCCTTTTTTATTTGTTTTTAAAAAGAAAAAAAAAAACAAGCAAAAAAGGAAACTCAGTTACAAAGTGATGAGAATGATCTTATTTTTACTCTAAAGCTGCCTTTAAAGATAGCGTCATCATGTTGGAGGAAATGATATTCATTGAAATGTAAAAGCTTGGGTAGTTTCAGTATTGCAGCTCTCATTCTTTATAGTCAGCCTATATTTACTCGTAGCTCTATTTTCTTTCTTTTTTTCTTTTTTTAATAAAAAAATTAATTAAAGCTTTTTATTTTCAAAACATATGCATGGCTAATTTTTCAACATTGACTCTTGCAAAACCTTGTGTTCCAAATTTTCCCCTCCTTCCCTCCATCCTTTCCTCAGATGGCCAGTTATCTAATATATGTTAAACATTTAAAAATATATGTTAAATCCAATATATGTATACATATTTATGCAATAATCTTGCTGTACAAGAAAAGTCAGATCAAAAACGAAAAAAAAATGAGAAAGAAAACAAAGTGCAAGCAAACAAGAAAAAGAGTGGAAATGCCATGTCGTGATCCCCATTCAGTTCCCACAGTTCTCTCTCTCTGGGTGTAGATGTCTCTCTTCATCACAAGATCATTGGAACTGGCCCAAATCATCTCATTGTTGGAAAGAGTCACATCCACTAGAACTGATCATCATATAATCTTCTTGTGGCCATGTATAAAGATCTCCTGGTTCTGCTCATTTCATTCAACATTAGTTCATGTAAGTCTCTCCAGACCTCTCTAAAATCATCCTGCTGATAATTTTTCCTAGAACAATAATATTCCATAACATTCATATACCATAACTTATTCAGCCATTCTCCAACTGATGGGCATCTACTCAGTTTCCAGTTTCTTGCCACTACAAAAAGGGCTGCCACAAACATTTTTGCACATGAGTCCCTTTTCCTCCTTTAAGATCCCTTTGGGATATAAGCCTAGTAGAAACACTGCTAGGTCAAAGGGCATGCACAATTTGGTAACTTTTTGAGCATAGTTCCAAATTGCTCTCCAGAATGGCTGGACCCATTCATATTTCCATCAATGATGTATTAGTGTCCCAGTTTTCCCACATCCCCTCCAACATACATCCTTGTCTTTTCCTGTCATTTTAGTCAATCTTTGAAGTGTGTAGTGGTATCTTAGAGTTGTCTTAATTTGCATTTCTCTGATCAATAGTGATTTAGATCACCTTTTCATATGACTAGAAGTGGTTTTAATTTCTGTATCTGAAAATTTTCTGTTCTATACTTTGACCATTTATTAATTGGAGAATGGCTTGAATTCTTATAAAATTTGAGTCAATTATATGTTTTAGAAATGAAGCCTTTATCAGAACCCTTAAATGTAAAACTGTTTTCCCAATTTATTGCTTCCCTTCTAATCTTGTCTATATTAGTTTTGTTTGTACAAAAAATTTTTAACTTAATATACTCAAAATTATTTATTTGGTATTCAATAATGAGTTCCAGTACTTCTTTGGTCACAAATTTCTTCCTCCATCACAAATCTGAGAGGTAAATTATCCTATATTCTTCTAATTTGCTCATAATATCACTTTTTAAGTCTAAATCATGAACCCATTTCAACCTCATCTTGGTGTATGGTATTAGGTGTGGGTCAATAGGACTCTACTTTCAGCTTCAGGTTAATTAACTCACTGCCCATCTTACAAAAGGCAGTTTAATACATTGCATAGGGAATTGATTTTAAGTCAGGAAGGTATGGGTCCACATATGACCTGAGAAATACACTAACTATGTGATGCTGGACAAGTCAACCACTCAGTGCTTTCAGGAAACTTCCTAAGATTATGTTTCAAAGAAGGTAACGACATATCAATAGAAGGAATTTCCTCATCTGGAAGTTTCCTATATCAAGAAAACAGGGCCTATTCTGTCAAATTAATATAATTCTTTTAAAATGACATAATCCTTGATGCAAAGTGAAATGAGCAGAATGAAGAAAACATTATACATAATATCAGCAATACTGTGTGATGGTCAACAATGATCGACTCGGCTCTTCTCAGCAACACAATAATCCAAGACAAGTGTAAAGGACTCAGGAAGGAAAATGCTTTCCACAACAAGATAGAGAATCGCTGAACTCAATACAGATTGAAGCATATTTTTTTCCACTTTCTTTATTCTTTGTTGTGTTTTTCCCCTTTTGATCCATTCCTTCTTTCCCAACTGTAACTAATATGAAAATATGCTTTACATGATAGCATATGTGTAAACCAGATCATACTGTCTACCTTATTTAGAAGAGGCAAGGGAAAGGAGAAAATTTTGGAACTCAAAAATTTTGTAAAAAAACAAATGCTCAATTTTTTCTTGCCATGTATCTGGGGAAAAATTAAATACTATCACATATAAAAATAAAATGACATATAATCTTGTGAGGGGAATAAAATGAGGCCACGTCAAAGCCAAAGGGAGGCTATAGACCCCTGAAGGTTGCTTCTTAGGCCACATCCTGAATACTCTGTTTTTCATTTAAACAGAGAGATTACCCAACTGAGGTGGGGTGGCCAAGGTCTGGAGAGTACTCCAAACCATTTCACATAAGTGTTAAAAGAATTATTGATACAGAGCTTAGAGAAGAGATGATTTAGTGGGGGAAAGGAGAGATATCAAAATATTTTAAGGGTTATCATGTGGAAGCATTCAACTTCTTCAATGTGGAGAGTGGAATTAGGATAAATGTTTGGAAATGACAAGGAGGCATATTTCAGCTCAAGATAAGGAACATCTTCCTAATTCTTACAATGGAAGAGGCACCTCTCTGAGCTACCTCCCCCCTAGGGAAGGTCTTTAAACAGGAGTAGAGACTAGTCAGCAAATATTTGTGTTTGGGGTGGGGCAAAGAATCAGAAAGGATTTTAAAAGCCCCCAAATCACTGATTTTCACTTGGAAGGGTCCTTAGAAGTCACTAATCTAACCTCTTCATTTTACAGATGAGGAAATGAGCCTCAGAAAAGGTTAAGCAGCGTGTCCAAAGTCATACAATCTGGATGATTGAATGGTGATGAAGACAAGATTTTGACCTCTTGGGGCAGCTAGGTGGCACAGTGGATAGAGCACCAACCCTGAAATCAGAAGGACCTGAGTTCAAATCTAGTCTCATGTACTTAACATTCCCTACTATGTGACTCTG
>JAJPUD010002012.1:49628-97511 GCA_023553655.1 Myrmecobius fasciatus | reverse complement strand
CCCCCTCCCACAAATATTGCCATGGAGCCTTCTTATTCTACATGTAAAGGAGAACCATTCAATATGATCAAAAGGAAGTGAGTAGACTTACAGAAAGCAGGGAATGAAAATTTCCAAAAATGGAAGAAAAAAATGTGAGATGTATCAGAGAGATTGTCTTCTATCATTAAATGGCATTCAGATAAAGAATTAAAATGGGACTTGAGTCTTTGTTATCTGGCTCTCTTTCCTAAATTCAATATTTTATATTTAAAGATGTAGTTTGTAAATTTTAAGAGAAAAAATTAATTAGAGAAAGTGGATATAAAGGATTCATTATATCTTCAGTTGAAAGGGACCTAATCTAATCCAACTATCTCTTACAGATGAAGAAACTGAGCCGGAGAGATATGACTTTTCCAAAAAAGATCTAAATTCAGGTTCTCTTACTTCTGAGTCAGCTTTCTTTCCAGCATCCAGACTCCAAGGCATCCTCCTTTGTTAAACAAGGATGGTTCATCCAGATGAAAGTAATTTAAGGTGGTAGCAATTTAAATTAGGAGGCAAGGAAGCCTTTTGCAGCCATTATAAAGGGCAAGACACAGAAGACACACTTTTTAAATTTTTTTTATTTCTATGCCTGCTAAGATTACAGGACTTATGGTTCTTGTAAGAGCCAGGATCAAATCACACTCATTATATCATACAGCAAAAAGAAAAAAATGTGCTTTTTTTCTATAATTCTCAGGATAGAATTGGGAGACTATTATATTACAGCTTCTAGGGCCAGGACTGAGGGGCACACATCAGGTTTTTTTTTGGCTTCTCAGTGGTCAGTGATTACAGCTCAATGCTGAAAAAGACAAGATTTAGAGGAGGTCATTCATCAGGAGGGCTGGAATGGATTTTGAAAGCTTTTTATTTTAAGTCTTTACAATTTTTTTTTTACGTATGAGAATAGGGAGTTCTAAAGAGGAAAACAGAGGCACAAGATAGAGTTATTGGCAGCACCAAGGTTAGGTCAAATCTCCTCACATCTGTTACAGTGTTCTTTCCATTATACTATGGTGTCCAATTCCTATGTAGACTAAACTGCCTTTTTTTAAACTTTATTTTTTCCAGTTTTCAAGCATTTGTTTTCTTTTTCTTCTCCCTCCTTCTCTCTGCTGGAAAAACAAAAAACAAAATCTAACATAATAAAGAAGATAAATTCCCTTAATTGACCATTGCCAAGGATATATATATATATATATATATATACACACATATATATATATACATATATATATCTTATATCTCCATTTCCATATTTATTTTCCATTATATCCATATTTAGTCCATTATCTCTGTCAGGAGATTGTCATATTCTTTATGATGGGATCTCTGGCATCATGGTGGATCATTGGTTGATTAGAGGATTTTCCCAGAGTTTGTATTTATGATAAAATCATTGTTATATAATTTGTTCTCCTGGTTTTGTTCACTTCACTGCATATCTGTTCACAACTAGGTTTCTCTGAAACCATCCCCGTAGTTATTTCATGAACCATCATCTAAACCAATGTCTTCCTTAACTTATAGTCACATTCTAAGTTTACAGTTCTTGGCCGTCCCCAAAACAATTGCTAGAAATATTTTTTGTCAATGGGGATTTTCCTCTTTTTAAAAAATTTCTTTGGAGTAATACTCCAAAGTAGTACTAGGTCAAAGGGTATGAACACTTCAGCAAATTTGTGGATTTAGCTCTAAATAATTATTGACTTTACTGTGAATATGGTTATGGAATTACTTGCCTGATCTCAGATAGAATTGTTATCAACAGTCTTACAAATCTTTGAATGCTATGGCTCTTTTCACAATGAAATGATTCAGACCAATTCCAATGGACTTGTGCTGAAGAGAGCCATCTGCACCCCGAGTGAGGACTGTGGGAACTGAGTGTGGATCACAACATAGCATTTTCATTTTTTTTGTTGTTGTTTGCTTGCATTTTGTTTTCTTTCTCATTTTTTTCTTTTTGATCTAATTTTTCTTGTGCAGCATGATAATTGTAGAAATATGTATAGAAGAATTGCATATGTTTAACATACATAGGATGACTTGCCATTTAGGGGAGGAGGTGAGAGGAAAGGGAGGAAAAATTTGGAATACAAGGTTTTACATGGTTTAATGTTGAAAAATTATCCATGTATATGTTTTGAAAATTAAAAAAATCTTTAATAAAATAAAAAAAATAAAAGAGGGGACAAAAAGAGCTCAGCAAAACTAACCAACATATCAAAGAAGTTTAACATTATATGTAATGCTCCATATTGCTTCCTAAAAAATAAATTTTTTGAGTCCTCCCTCATGTTAAGATGAAGAAAGAGACTTGGAGGATTAAGTATCTTGCCCAGTAGCTATCATATAGCTACTAAGTACTAAGGAAGGATTTGGACTTAAAATTTCCTGAGTTTTTTCAGCTATCTAGGAGGGGGACCAAGGAAGAGTGTGTAGATAAATCAGTCTAATCTTTCATTGCTATTGGGAAAACAGTAACAACACCAACAATGACTATCCCCAAACACAGATCATATCTTCATGATCATGACCATTTCTCTTTCAATTAAAAAAAGAGAGAGAGAGAAAATCTTGGATATTGGCTCTTGATTCCACAAAGGAAGTCCTAGTGAGCCGCATGGGATCCGGGGGATGTGAGAGGGACAGGAGTAAAATATTTGAAAAACCAAAACCCGATGGAAAGCAAACTAAATATAGGCCCAACAAAAGCTGGAGCCCCCTACATTTTGCTATTGCTGTGGCAGAGAGCCATTGTTCGTTTGGTGGGTGGTGTGGGCTTTGTTTTTCTCCAAGTATCGGTGTCCTTCAAGTGCATGGGAAGTGGATTCTTTTTCAAAGTCTCTCTTACTTCATTCAGAGGAGGGAGGGTTGGGAGATTTAAATGGCCCAGATACTGTAGTTTCATTAAAAATATGTCAGCCTCCTGCACATTAGAACAAGTCATGTCTCAGTGGGTTGATGATGGCATATGGTTAGTTGCACACTGCTGGAGAATGGAATGGGACTGGTGGGGGAAGAAGGAAGGATGTATACAGCAAGCTCAGATGGCCTGAAGGGCCTCCTTCCTTTGCTTTCCTCCCATTTTCTTCCTACCCTGAATCTGACCTTTCAAAAGTCTCCTTCCTCAGATGAAAGGAAATTAATAAAAATGAATTAAAATACCCATGCTCTCCCAGGAATTTTTAGTCTACTATTACATCAGGGCATGAAGGTTACAATGGATTTTCTTGGGGAATAGCAACAGAGCATAGCAAAGACCCCAGTCTTTGCTCTTTATCTTGGATGGATTTTTCCTAACCATCATTCCAAGATCACCCATCCCAAATCTGGGTTCTTGCATAGATACATGAGCTATCGCATATGCCTGGAATTTTTCTCCTTCTCCTTCAAGTTCAGTCTCTTCTCCCACCTGCCCTTGACAATACTGGTAGAACCAGAGTCTTTCAGCCAGAATATTCCACAAGCTGAAAGGGAATTATTCATGGAATGCCATACTATTTAAAAAATAATATGGTGACAGAAATACCAAGAGGATTAAAATACATGAGAACTCCAGTTCAGTCCTCATTCCCTCTCCCCTAGACATTTATAAAGATCTCCTAATTGTGCTTCCCGTTTCCTATTCTTTCTGAAATCTATCCTTTTTCTTTTTTTAATTTTTTTTGCAATCTATCCTTTTTCTACACAGCTCCCAAAAGGAGCTTCTTAAGCACAGGCTTGACCATGCCATTGGCCCATTCAAAGTCCTTCATCTGGTCCCCATTGTCCTTAGAAGGATGTCTTTAGCTTGGGGTTTAAGGGACTTCACAATACCCTTCTAACCTGTTATTCTAATCTCATTTCAGATAACTTCTCTGGCAATCTATATATTCTATCTGGATTGATAGCCATTCCCTAAATCTTCAATCGCTCTCATGTCTGTCATGTGGGCCTTCATCAATCTCTTTGAAACCTTGTCTTCCTGGTCCCTCTCATAGAGGAGATAGCTGGAAACCATCAGGAAAAACTAAGCCCAAATCCATCCATACAGTACTTAGTAGTTGTACAACTCTGGGCAAGATACTTAACCCTCTAGGATTCTTTCCTCATCTTAGCATAAGGGAAGACTCAAAGAGTCTTCAGAAAGATTTTCCTGATTTTCCTGATATATCCAGCCATATACATGAACTTACATGTGTCCCTGATTAACCTTCCAGTAGCTTCTAAGTTCCTTGACATAAGGGATTGTTTTGTTTTTACTTTCATAGTTTCATTGCTAACCCAATGCCTGATACAGAGTAGATGCTTAAGAATTTCAGTTCTTGGGGCAGCTAGGTGGCGCAATGGATAGAGCACCAGCCCTGAATCTGGTATCAGACACTTAACATTCCCTAGCTGTGTGACCCTGGGCAAATCACTTAACCTCAATTGCCTCAGCAAAAAGCAAAAAAAAAAAAAAGAATTTCAGTTCTTCTTTTTTTTTTACTAATAAACTATATGATTCTAATTACATTCATGTTCATGATGACTATTATATTCATGAGTGTTTTTTGAATTGAAAGGCATAGATTCATTCATGCAACAAGCATTTATTAAGCAACAACTATTTAGCAGGGACTGTAAGTATAGACAGAAATACCTATTCAAGGGAATCTGTGATCTCATCATTGTGGACGATATTAATGATTAATATGTTTATATGAGAGGCACAAGATATATACACATTATCTCATTTGATCCTCACAATACTGGGAGGTTGGTGTTATTTCCATTTTACAGATAAGGACACTGAGGCAAACAGTGATTAAGTGATTGGGTCAAGGTCACACAGATAATATTTGAAGTTGGCTTCCTGACTCCAGGCTTATGCTTTATCCACGTACCAGCTAGCTGCTTATTCCTTCCCATTATGCATACCACAATCATTCATCACAATCCAGTAATAAACATTTACTAAGTACCTACTGTATGCCAGGGATTGTGTTAAGTCATAGTGATACAAAGAAAGGCCAAAGATGGTCCCTGTTCTGGAAGTTCCAAGTCTAATGATTACTGTCCTAGTCTCTATCAATCTGTCTGTCTGTCTATCTATCTATCTATCTATCTATCTATCTATCTATCTATCTATCTATCCATCTATCCATCTATCCATCCATCTATATCTATTTGTATCAATATTTATTTATATAAATCTTTATCTTTATATATATTTATATCTACATAGATATAAATACAGGTATTTATACAGATGTTTAGATAGATATATAGAAATAGATTTGTAAATAAACACATTTTCAGTGTAAATTACAAACATATATAATTGCCATCCCTGGAATTCTTAAATGATATAATTAGAAATCACTGATCTTTCACACACTGGCCTACAGAAAAGGAAAGGGCTGAATTAATTGAAATCCTCCACATTGTGAGATGCCAGGCTGAGACTACCACGTGGATCTAAAGATTGAGGAAGCTTAATGTTCCCAATTTATACATTAGCATAAAAACTTCCTAGGAAAGCCACGGGCTTCTAAATTGGTAAAAATCACCGTGACTGAGAAGAAGAAGAAGGAAGAAATGCAGTTTCCACTTTGATCATAGACCAAGAGTAGGAGAGGACTGCAGAGATCCAATTCACTTCTGGCTTAGCCTCTCATTTTACAGATGAGGATATAGAGGTCAAGTGGCTGGCCAAAGTCATCAGCAGTAGGTAGCCGTGCTTAGTGAAGCGGCAGAATTGGGATATAAATCAGGACCTTCTTCCCTCATAGCCAGGGTCCTCGACATTGCACTAGGAAGCTTGTCCATGAAAATCCCCCTCAATATGCTGCTGTGCTCAAGTTCTCTTTTCCTATCATGCTGGGCATTCTGTGAACTCAGGAAGAAAGTGCTTCCTCTGAAAGGTCTGCTTTCTGTTGGAAATCTGCCACCAAATAGGCCCAGGCTTTATGTAGTTTTGAAGTCCTATTTGTTAATCTTTAATAACAAAGAAACTTGGCCCAAATTCTGGACTAAAATGTACTTTGGAGCACAGGTGAGCCAACTATTCTGTTCTTGTCTTGAATCTGGGGCAATTTTGCGGGGGAATTTTCAACAAGGGGTGGAAGACAGAAAGGTTGACCCACATTGCTGAGTCTACATCTCAGTACAGACACAGAGTGAGCACAGGAAGACTTTCCCAAAGAGAGGATATGCTGGCTTGATTGGATCAGCCCAAAGAAAGACATTTGTGAAATAGTCTCTCATAGTTCTAGAATAATGTTAATTAATAATAACTAACACTATATAGTGTTTGAAGATTTGTAAAGTATTCTACAAATATTATCTCTTTATTTTTATTTAAAAAATTATTATACTTATTGTCAGAATTTTATCTAGCAATCCTGGTACCCAACTATGCACCTGAGACAAGCACAATTGCACAGAAAGAAACAATGGGTTGTTAGCAGAATAGAGTAAATTGCAGATGATTAAGTAGGGTGGGACAGCTAGGGCTTTACTTCAGGGCAGTAAATTCAGAGGGCACTTATAGTACTTGCAATCACATACCAGCTAAAAACAACATATCTTAGCCTTTAATAAGGATAATTAGAATAAGAAGCTACCAAATGATGTGCTTCTCTTGAATTTGGGTCTCCTCTACTCCTCACCTCCTCAACATTGATGCAAAGTGACTTCTAGGATTTTTGTCTCCCCTTCATTGAATGAATGTCTTCCCTTCAACTAAGGACACAATTCCATACTTCTTTTGGTTTGCCTCAGGTATAATTTACCCTGGGTGTAAATGTTTTCAATCATAACTGGGGTGCTTCACTGTTGGGGATCACCATATAAGATGCTCTCCTGTGAGGTTTCTTTGGAGTGCTGGGGGTTGTAGTATCCATTTCAATGGAGTACAGGTTGATTATACTATCATTTCTGTTCAGGGATTGAGAGTGTTGGGTCACATGGAAAGGGCTGATATATCTTGGGCCAGACTAGCCCATTTCTAAGATGATCAGGGCTGGTTGAGGTGAAAAAATATGGGTGTGGCTGTGATACCAGAGAAGTTATTGGGGTCACTGCTTCTCTCTCTTTGTGCCCTTACCCCATTCACAAACTTTTATTGTACACCCTACTCTGATGGGGTTCCAAAGACAAATAGAAACAATAAATAGTTTACCTTTATACCCCCTCCAGCCATCCTTCCATCCAACTGGGACATCTTGCTCTCTGCCTATTTGCTACCTTCATATCCCCTTAATCTTAGTACTACTTCTTTCCCTCTTACTTTCCAGGAACTTCTATGTAATTAGTAATCAAATTAGTATCATTATTTCTGGAAAAAGATCTATTTATTAAATAACTGTGTATTTATTAAATACATCTCCATGACTTCCCAGGTCAAAACTCCCTTTTATTTGACTCCCAATCTCTTCCAAATGTTCTCTTCAGTTAAAATGTAAGTTCCTTGAGGGCATGAGCTGTCTATTTACATTTGTATTTCTAGTGTTCATTTTAGAGAGCTGGACCTGTAGTAAGTACTTAATAAATATTCATTCATTCATAGAATTTCCATTCTGTTGGGATGGCAAATAATATGTACAAATAAGCAAATACAAATATTAAAAAAATATACAAATACCAAGTCATTTTTGGGGGGTGTGGGAAAAGTGCAGTGGGGATGAGGGATATATGAGAAAGTGTTCTGTAGATAGTGGCACTTGAACTGAGGCTTGGAAGCCTTCAGGGCTTCCAAGAGGCAGAGGTGGAGAACACAAGCAGATCTGGAGTTTGTCATGTACTTGGTCCTGTGGAGTGTCACATACGGAGAACAGCAAGTAAGCCACTTTGACTGTAATATAGAGCACATGAGGGGGAGTGGTGTGAAGTCAGTCTGGAATACTAAGTTAGGACCAGATTGTGCAGGGCTTTTGATGCCAAACAGAAGGGTTTGCATTTTATCCTAGATTGAAAACCAATCATTGTGCCTTGATGAAATTTAATGATGTTCCAGGCACTTTGTTGGGCACTGGGGATAGAAATACAAAATTGAGATGCCCTCAAAGCATCAGAGAGTCTTTCTTGAGATGGGGCTTTAAGAACATCATTTTGGCAGCTGTGTGGAGGGTAAAATAAAGAAAGAGAAATTAGAGGCAGGAAGATCAATTAAGAGGCTATTTCTACCAGTCCAACTGGGAGTTAATGAAGGCTGGAAATAGGATGGTAGTCATGTAAGTTGAAAGAAGTCAGATACAAGAGATATTGTGAAGGTGGAATGGACAAGATTTGGCAGTTGATATCATCCATTGATAAGTAATTGGAAAGATAGTGCTTCCCTTGACTAAAAAAAAGGGAAACTAGGAAGAGGGGTGAGTTTGGAGAGCTCTGTGTTGGACATGCATTTTAGGGGACATCTAGTTGGAGCTGTCCAGCAGGACTAGAATTAAGGAAAGAGATGAAGATTTGGGAGGCTGAGATCAGCTGCATGTAGACATGATGCTAGAGCCAGGGCATTTCAAATCCTTTTAACTGAAATACACCTTCTGGATCTCACTGGCTATTGTTCTGTCTTGCCCATGTACAGAAAAGATAGAGGCCGAGACTACAGTTTGATTGATCTGCTTAAGAATAGTTTACCTGTGCACATCAGAGAAATGCTAACTGGTGAAGACTTTTGGAGAATTTTCAGGATGTTAGACAACTCAGACATGGAAACAGTTTCTGGCTTGTTGGATCATCACACAGATTTGGATTTTGTTTGCATGGGGAAAGGATAATTCACTAATGATTTAATTCAACAGACTTTATTAAGCCTCTTCTAAGTATAAGGTACTATGCTTAAATGTGGATCTCTATTTCCAGCATTTACAGGCTCCTTGATACTTTAAGTCCCCATGAAGTTCCCCCTTTAGCTCATCTATTAAAGGCTACAGACTCATGAGAGGCAGTGTGATGTGATGATTGGAGTGTCAGCCAAAGAATTCAGATGCTGAATTCAAATTCTGCCTCTGAAACATGCCATGTGACTGTACAAATTATTTAATGTCTGTTTCTTCTAACATTTTGAGTTGCTGAAGAGTTGCTACTCTGCATATGTAGAGGGAGTTTTGGCTCTGGGAGGATATAAAGGAAACCATAGATCTTGTTTCAAACATAGAAAAAAAAAAGAGAGATGTATGCAAAAGTATTTAGTCATTAATTTAGGAAACCTTCATCACTGTGTAATTGTGACTTTGTTTCTCCCAGTGTGCTAATTGTTCCTCAGGAGAATGTCAGAGAAAGTGCCTTCCATTCTTTACTTTACTTGGTCTCCTTTACACAGAAGTGGTCAATTTAGGTCTATGACATGTGGTCATAGAACAATTTAAGGATTTACTGAGTCTCTACTGTGGGACGAATACTGTGGTGGGAGCTGAGGATACAAAGACAAAAATAAAACAGCTTCTGTCCTCAAGGGGTTTGCATTTTATCAGGGTCAAAAAACACGTGCATATGTGATAGGCAGAATAATAATAAACAGCACTGGGATCTGAGCCAGGAAGATCTGGATTTTAACAGTATCTTAGATGCCCATTAGTTTTGTATAAAATTAGGGTCATAAAATTGTAAAAGGACTTTAAGGAACATCAGGTCCCTCAACTCCATCTTACAGATGAGGAAACTGAGACAGACAGAAGTGAAATTATTTTCCCAGTGCATACAACAAGGCAATTGGTGGATAGGAAATGTCCTTAGATCTGGGAGGAGGAGGATCAGATAATGCCTTCTAGAGTGATTCCCTTCATGGAGCTGAGAGATTTGGGATTTATACAGTCAATAAAAGGTTTGGTTCATGTATTGTGCCACATGTATCAGTTTCCCTCAATAGCTCTGTCTGAGGCACAGTTCCCAATATCAGTTTCCCTAAATTGCCCTGTTTCCCTTAATGCTACAGTTCCCACGTACAAAATTTCCCTTAATTGCTCTGTCCCAAAATAGCAATCCCTACTTCCAGACCTTCAGAAATAATTGGACTCACATTCCAATAGAATCATAAAACCTCCAGATGGTCAGCCTCGACCTACCTTTTATCTAAACGACCCAGACTTACTGTCCCAGCTTCTCCAGCAGCTTTCACTCCCTACCTGAATTTATAACTTTAGTACTCTTCTTCCCTGTCACAACTGAATTAATAGTTTCTTTTGAACCTCTGATATCTCTCAGCTGTTCTTTCTCCCCGAGCTATAGGAACCTATATTAATCCATGACTTTCCTCAATGGAGCACTGAATAATTTGTGACATTAGTCCTATTCAGTTGGCTAGTCTTATATCTGGATCAATAAAGTATTATCTAATCTCTAATGTGTGGTACTATCTCAGTTTCTCCCTGAGCATTACACATGTGATGCAATGTGAGAATTATCTTCTGATTTAGCTCCACTGGAGTGTCTTTCTCAAAGAAGTCCAAGAGGGCAAAGACCTATTTTTTCTCAGAAGAATAATAACCTAACCCTAATCCTTTATACAAGGAGAAAGAAACACAACCTCTGAAATCCCAATCCTGCCACTCTTACAGAAAACTTTAGCTTCTCTGTCACTTCCTAAGATCCTCCTTATTCTTTCCCAGAGTTTGGGGAATATAGTGAACACTTAACTAAAGCTTGTTGAATGACTTAAGGATTGATTAACAAATTACTTTTTATCTCTTTTGTAAATACAAGAATGAGCTACGGTAAATAATGAATGACAATGATATTGAATAAAGGCAGTGTGGAGTAATGGTGAGATAGTTGCAGAGGATGTCCTGAACATATTCTGGCAGAGGGAATACTTCACTAGGAGCCCCCAATATTGGTAAAATCATAGACTTATTAAAAAAAATCTTATTCAATGCTCAGTCACTCACTATATGCCATGAGATCTTTCCTGATTCCCTCAGCTACTTGTTTATTATGTATATAACTATCTTCCCTTCCAATAAAATGCAAACTCCTTGAGGACAGGACAATCAATAGTTCTTAAATGCATTACTTAGGTTCATAATCTCGGTGTCATCCTTGCTTCTTTCTCTTATCACCTCTCTCTCACATCTATATAGCAACTCTCCTCATCCACAAAGTTACTCCTACCACCCACCTCCCTCATCCATATAATTATCATTCCTTTTCCCCAATCCATCTATCCTATTTTAACCTAGCCTAGGCTTTTCTTATCTTATCAAGTCCTGGCCATCCCATCTCTTCCAGTAAAATGCAAGCTCCTTAAAGACAAATATTGATTTTGGTTTTTTCTTTTTATTCTAGATGCCTTGTCCAGCACGTGATAGGGACTTAATGGGATATTTGGAATTGAACTGACTTAAATTGAAATGAAAAGTCATTGGACAGGCAAAATTCAATAGTATTAACTCATGCTCCTTCTAGACTTTGATAGAAGTACTGATATAATAACCTTGGGCGATTTAATTCAATTCAATAGTCATTTATAATTAATCATTTATAATGCATCTCAAAGGTCTCATTTTCTTTACTGGGAAAATAAGGAGCTCTCTAAGACCGTGTCCAATTCTAGAGCTTCCAGTCTTAGAAGCCTGTGAGATGTCCATGATAAGGTGCTGAGCTGGCAAGAGCATAAGTCGAGCAATAGAGAGAAGGAGAAAGAAGGAGGGAGAAAAAAAGCAGGAGGAAATGAGGATGGAGCAACAAGGTTGGGAACAGCAGTAGGAAAAGCCCCCCGACTCCCTGCTGTCCTGCTTCGCTGGCAAAAGCAAAGTGTGAGAGGCACTAGGAGACCAGCACTCTCGAGCTCATTAATCTGCCTTCCACCATATGGAGTCTGGACGCTTTTCCCACACACAATATGCTGTCCATTTGTAAAAGCCGACAGTGCCCCAGCTCAGCTCATTACCGGCCTCTTCACAAAGAGTCTTTCTATCACATGGTCTCAATCTGAGGAGGCCCCAGTCAGCCAATGAAACAGAAGGGGATGTTCCATTAGCTCCATCTATCCAGTTTTTCTCTAGGCTTGGCGTGTTCCCACAGCCCTTTCCATTTTGTCAACCTCACTGAGTTATGAGGGTCCTCCCATGTGCCCAAGGCCAAGATTACAACAGACACTTCATCTGGACATTCTTGGCTAGTAAACATGCACTTAATCTATCCAGCTAAGGTCCACATGTGTTCTGTCTTTGATGTTCACAGCTCCTGATACTATCAGTTAACTCCACAGCAATATGACACTTTAATAGATCTAGGAGGGGTCACTTGGGAAGGAAATCTTTGGCCAGGTCCTCTGGGCAGCCATCCTCTACACTCCCCCCCCACTCATCTCCCTCCCACCCCCTTACACACATACACACACATATTCACACACACACACACACACACACACTCACAATACACTTACTTTGAAAATGAGATCTATAATAGTATAGAATATTGGAAGTTGGAAAGGACCTTTTAGGGCATCTGTTCCAAATCCCTTATCTTCCAGATGAGAAAATGGGGGCAAAGATAGTAAAGGGAATTGCCCAAGAGCATACAGTAGTTAATGGAAAGGACAGGATGAGAACTGAGATCACTTGACTTCACCTCATTGTCTTTGTCTAAATTCTTAAGACTTTATGATTGTGGGGCATAGACTTGTAGACTCTACAGATGGAAGGAATCATAGAAGTCATCAATCCAATGTCCTTGTTTTATAAAATAAGGAACTAGAAATCTGAAAGGATAAAGGACTTTGCTAAAGTCATTCCATAAGTAGAATAATCAAGGTTGCAAACACACATCTCCCAATGTCACAACCAACATGTTTTCAATGTTACTTGCCAGAGTTTGTTGAATGTAGCCTTTGGATCATGGCAACCACCCAAATTAAAGAGTAGCAGGGCTATTTAGTCATCTGGGTATTTTAGCCAAAGTCTATAGTTCTGTAGAGGATTATGTGGATGAACAGCTTTGTAAAGTAATACCTTTTGATGCAGATGTCATGAATCCAATTATTTTGAATATAGTCCAGAAAAGAAAAGGAATTTCTCCTCCAATAATTTTCTTGGGGAAAGTTCTCCTCCTCCAATTTATATTCAATCTAAATGATCCCTGAGAGCATTTCCTCCAGGTGTTGTTGCAAGCTTCATGGACTTTTGTCAGGGTAAATCTCCCCCTTTACTCAGAGCTCATTTACTTTAATTTTTCATACTTTAATTTTCATAATTTTTCATTAATTTACTTTAATTTTCAATTCCTAGTTTCCAAATCTCAAGTTGGTAATTTAGAAGTAATTATGTGATGAAGAAGGGGCAGCTAAGGGGCATAGTGGATAAAGCACCAGAACTGGAGTAAAGAAAATCTGAATTCAAATTTGGCTTCAGACGCTTACTAGCTCTATGATACTAGACAAGTTACTTAACTGCCCCAGCTTATCATCTGTAAAATGAGCTGGAGAAGGAAATGGCAAATCATTCCAGCATTTTCCAAGAAAACCCCCAAAGGGATCATAAGAAGTCCAACAAGACTGAACAACAATTGAACAGCAAACTGTGACGAAGAAGTTATACTAGCTTATACTGGTAGAAGCAGTTATACAAATAGTAGGGAAAAGACTGGTAAATTGCCTACTAGTGATAGAAAAAAAGGGGACAAAAGAACATGAAACATCTGCAGATGAAATTAGGATGCTCCAGAAAATTGAGGCCATTGATTATAGGAGCAAATAGTTCTCTATAACTTATTCTCACTGGTAGTTTCTTACTACTAGACCCTAAGTTTCTTGAAGACAAAAACCATGTTCTCCCTTTGCCCTAGCTGTGTTCCAAACTTGGAATGCTCCCTTTCCCCATTTCTCCCATTTATTTTCTCTGGTTTTTTTGAAGATGAAGCTCAGATCCCACCTTCTTCAAGAGACCTTTCCTAGCACTCCCAGCTACTAATGTTTTCCTCTTTTAGAGGATCCATTCTTTGAGAGAATCCATTTCTTTTCCATACTCTGAGTTTAACTTGGGGTATCTAGCTATTTATACATTTCTTCCTCCATCAAAATGTGGGTTCATTGATGGGACAGCTATTTCTACCCTTCTTTTTATTTCTTCAACATTTTGCACAGTGCCTGGAAAAAGTACTCATTTAATAAATGTTTGGATCTAAAATTTGCATTTCACCCAGTGCCAGCCATGGTACATTGCACACAGTAGGCATTTAAAAATGCTTATTAACATCAGATTAGGAGGAAAAGGTACTCTTTAGGTTCTTTTAGTATAGTCTTTGACCTCTGACAGGTGGTAGACAGAAACTTAATTCTTTAGCTATGGGCAAGGCTACTTACAAACAACAGTTGGTGAAACATTGGGAAAACCAGGCTAAAAAAATCAGTAGCAAACTGCCAATGATAACATGCCAATGGGACCAGAAAAAAGGGCAAATGAATAAAAAAATTGAGTGTATAGATCTAAGGAATGTTATTAGCTCTGAGTATGCTTAAGCCAGAAGAAATATTACTTCAAAGGTATGGTAGACTCCTTATGCTGGAAATTTAATTTTCCATCTCTTTTCCTGCAAAAAAAAGAATGAAAAAAAATGCAGCATGTAGGAAACGCTGAGGAACAGCAGAAAGAGCATTGAGGGACATTCTGGGAAGATGTTTTAAGAACATCTTTGAGTGACTAAGTAATTTTGACTATTGTAAATACCCAAATTAGCTACAAAGGACATATGAAGGAATATGCTATTTATATCCAAGAAAGAACGGATAAATGGAAGCATGTATAGAATGATTATACATATACACACATATCAACACCAACACACACCATTTATATTTAATAGTAGTCATTTCTAAGGGGGGAGGGAGGAAAAAAAGAAAAAAAGAAATTTACATGATAATTATTATATATTTTAAAAACCAGCAAGTTGTAGATAATAGAGTTATAGTTTCATGTGTAGCCATTGTTTTTGTTATACTATGTTATGGAAATGTTTTATTCCATAAATTAAAAATACAATAAATAATTATTAAACAAAAAGAAAGAGAATTAGATTTCATTTCAGAGGATGTGAGGTAGCACCTCAGTTTCATGAATTTGGACAATTTCCATCTGAAAAAGAGTCTGAGATTTGGAGTCAGAGGAACTAAGTTCAAACTTCCACCTTGCTAATGACTCCCTGAGTGACCCAGGTCCCTGTTTCCCTTGTTTAGGACATTGTATTCAATGATCTCTAAGGTCTTTTTAGCAGTAGGGTTATGATTCCAAATCATTTGATCTCTTTGAGTCTCAGTTTCCTTCTCTGTAAAAAGAGTTAGATTAGATGTCCTCTTAGATCTTTTTTTTTTAGCACTAAATCTATGATCTTGTGATCATACCAATCTCTCCAACTATGAAAAAAATATACATGTTATCTCTGAAGAAGAACAGTCTAATATGTTTTTGTTGCTCACCCCTTTAGGAGATATGTTCTCAAATTGTCAGACCTGAGTCTAAACATCCTAGGATTATTCCCAACCATTGTTCCCTTTCCCAAACTGGCTAATCCTTTATAGGACTAGATTTGAAAAAAGAATTACTAGATGATATGTCTGTTTTGGGGGAGTGCAGGGAGAGCAGTCACACATCCTCAGGCCACAAAGTTGCTGTTTTGGTGCACATGGGCCAGCCCTCCTCTAGGCATATGTCCTTACCCGACCGAGTTCTTTGTCCTCCAAGGCCAGGACACCTGTGCTTTCAGTGAACAGCTTCACCTTTACAGCTGGCAGGGCGTGGCTCGTGGAGAAGTCACCTTGTGTCCCCCACCTGCAGACACAATCAGAGAGGGCAGTGTTTGAGATACTTTGCCACCTGACCCAGCTCCAGGGTGTCACTGTCTGTCACCCTTCTCCCACGAAAGCTGTAGGAGTGACAAAATGTGTTAATTAACTTGTGAGACAAATGCAAGACAGATGCTCAGAAAGTTGCCACTGTTTTTGCAGCAAGCTCTCAGGGATCATTTAGATTGAACGTGAACTTGAGCTGGGGGAAAACTTTCCCCATCCCATTTCCATGTGAAAATGTGTTCCAAATAAGACCCAACAACCCCTGGCATTTGCTAATTTATGCCACATGTTTTGAGGTTCAGATCATCTGGATGCAGCCGTCCTCCAGGCAGCAATTGTGCCGTTTACTTTGCTTCAGCTAATATTGTTCACTTTTTAAATAAGGTATTTATTTGGTGCTTGGAAGAGCATTGGAGGTGAGGGTTGAGAAGGGTACATTTCAGGAGGTTTACTTCTGCCAAAAATGAAGCTTGACCTTATTATGTGAACAGCTGAAGAAAAATGATTGATTTTTAAAGAGGCTTTGAAGGTTAGCAAAGCACTTTTAGTGTATATCATTTGAGCATCACGATAACTCTAGAAGGAAGGGACTACTGGATCTGTGATTTCATTAGGAAAGAAAACTCTTTGGATGAGGAAAGTTCTTCTATTAATTCAGGTTGACCCTTTCTCTACAACTTATCCCTCTGAGAGAGCACTGAGGACCATTGCAAAGTTTAAGCGACTTTTCCAGAGATACCCAGTCAGTATTTGCCAGAGGAAAGAATTAAATCCAAGTGTCTTTGGTTCTAATCCCAGTTCTTCATCCATTATGACACATTGAGAGGTAGAATACATGGGAAATACAATCCTCATTATGTAGATGAGCAAATTGAGACTCAGAAAGGTTAAGCAACTCACCATTGTTCATATAACTTGGACAAGAGGCAGAATCTGAACACAGGTCTTCTCTGACTGGAAGACAGATGTTCAGAAAATTGCCATTTTTGATCTTTCCTTCCTTCCTTCCTTCCTTCTTCCTTTTTTCTTTCTCCCTTTCCTACCAATCTCTCAGAAATCATTATTAGTTCCATTGTAGAATCCTGCTGAGCCAGAACTGTGTTTTCTTATATCCTTTTGCCTCACTGATATACACGTAATCATTGATGTCAGTTTATTTGAAATTAAGAACAAAAATTTCCTCAAGAAAGGGCTTGGTTAAGGACACTTGGCTAAATGCTCAGTATAGTTAGGTAGACCCAATGTGCATATTGATTAAATAGTTGACAACTTTATATAGTTCAGTTAGGAGATCTGGATTCTAATCTGGGCTCTGTCAACAACTAGCTGTAGAATTTCAGAAAAATCATTTCAACATTTTGGGTTTCAGTTTTGTTTTCAGTAACATGAAAGGATTGAATGAAATTCAGTCAAATAGGCATTTGGCTTTTGAAATTTTGTTGAGATTATTTGTTTTTATATGATTAGGGGGTAGATAGAGCATTGAATGTAGAGTCAGCAAATTCTGAGCTTGAGTACTACCTTAGACACTCACTGGAACATTATTGAATTTTCTGGATTTTAGCTAATTCTTCTCTAAAATGAGAATTTAGGATGTGGTTCTTTTGAGCTTTAAATCTATGATCTGTAATCCAAGACCTTTCTTCACCCAGAAAGCCAGTAAAAAAAATAGAAAGAGAAAAGAAAAAGAATAGAAAAAAAGAAATAAATTAAAAAAATAATTAAAAAGGAAAAAAAAACTGTCCATCAATATCATTAATATATCCAATGACTGTCTGTGCAAGGATCATTTGGCTCTAACCTTTGTAAAGAAGGGAAGGAGAGATATTTTCATATTTCTTCTCTCAGTTAAGGTCATTTAGCTCATATGCAAAACTTCATCTGAGAAATGGAGATGTTTCAGGCAGCAAATAGCAGAGAAAGGATTTCATTCCAATTCTTCAGTGTTCTTTCTAATGAATGACAACAAATAATGAGATCATGTCTATGAAACTACTTTGGAAATTGTAAAGCATCATACAGATGTAAGGGATAATGATTCAGTGATGATGATGAAAATGAAATAACTTGGAACATTGTGTAGCCACAAGAACAGGGATGGATTTCTTATGTAAACTAATTCACTAGAAGCTTTGATCCATGGTCAGATTGTTCTATAGGGTAATGGACATTTACACAAACTCTCTTCCTTTTTTATTTCCTGCCGTGTGTGTGTGTGTGTGTGTGTGTGTGTGTGTATGTGTGTGTGTGTGCAGTGAGGATAGAACTGAGACAAGAGCAGCAACACAATTCCAGGAACTTCTACCCAGTGGAATGGTTTCCTAAGGATTATCTCTTCTGCTTTAGAGGAAACAGTCCAAACTGAATTTCTGGTGCCAAACACATTGGCTCTCTAGTCATAATTTGACCAATGTTACTTAAGAATAGTGAAAATCGATCTGAGTCTTTGCTGTGGGATCTCCATCTGGGAAAAATAAGATCATATTAGCTGGACTCAGTTCAAGCAATCGGTGTCTGCTAAGGATCAGATTAGATCAATGACAGGCAATCCATCCATTGGAATGGTACTTTCCATATTTCCTTCTTACCTACACTATTAGCCAGCATTAGGTTTTCCAAGATGACTTTAGGCCAATTTTGAGTTGTGACATCAACAACCCCCAAAGCCCATAATTATTCATCATAATAAAATTAAACTCTGCCACCCCAACTCTGATTGGAATGGGAAAAAAAACTTTAAGTATGGATTAATTATTAATTCAAGGATATCTAGCACAATTAGACTTTAGGTCATGAGAGGCAAACAATGATATGTTCATGTCATTCAATCAATAAGCATTTATTAAGTGCCTACAATGGACCAGGTGCTTGGAGATACAAAGAAAAATGAAACACAATCCATACTCACAAGGAGCTCACAGTATAGTAAGGAAGATGACGTGCAAAAAACTATATACAAACAAGATACATACAAATAAATTGGGGATAATCAACAGAGGGAATGCATTAGAATTAAGGAGCATTGGTGATTCAGTGAGTAGAGCCCAAGCTTCAGAATCAGGAAGAATTGAGTTTAAATCCTTCCTCAGATGCTGATTCAATTGTTCAGTCATGTTTGACTCTTCATGATCCTATTACAAAAATACACCATTACTGTCAGTGGCTTACCTGGGATCACACAGCTACTAAGTGTCTGAGGTCATATTTGAACCCAGGCCCAATGCTCTAGCCACTGAGTCATTTAGTTGCCTCCTGCTAGCTGTGAAACCTTGGACAAATCTTTTAACATTTTTTTGCCTCAGTTTCCTTATCTGCAAAATGAAGATAATAATAGCACCTGCCACAAAAGGTCATTATGAGGATTAAAAGAGTTAACATGTAACACACTTTGCAAACCTTAAAACATATAAATGTTAGCTACCATCAACCATCCTTATCCTCATCATTATTTAAGGAAATTTGTAGAAGGTAGAACTTTAGCTAGAAAGAAGTCAGGAAATCCAGGAGGAAATGCTGAAAAGAGAGAATTTCAGGCACAAAGGACAGCCCATGATGTATTGGGCAAAGAGCAACAATGAGAACAGTACTGTTAGATTGTAGAACACGTGAGGATTAGTAAGGGACAAGATGATTGGAAAGTCAGGAGAGAATCAGGTGATGAAAGGCTTTGAATGCCAAATGGAAGACTTTATATTTGATTCTGGAAGTAATAAGGAGCCCTTGGAGTTAATTGAGTAGGGGAGTGAATGTTAAAGAAAAGAGGGTCATAGCAATGTCAAGGCTGCAGAAGGGTCAAAAAGCATGACTTTTTTAAAGGCTATTTATTTTTTATAATTAAGAGAACACTGGTAACTTTAGAGAGAGCGATTTTGGTTGGATGATGAGATCTGTGGAAAGTCCAAGAGAGAGCTGAAGGAAGGTACCCAGTATAGATGGCCTTTTAAGTCATTTTGCCATATAGAAAAGAAGAGATGTGGGGTGATAGTTCATGGGAATGGAGGGATCAGAGAAGCTTCCTGGACAATGGGGGAGACATGAGCATGGGCATATAGGGAATAGAGTACGGAAACAGCCAATAGCCAGAGAGAGATAGAAAAGTAGTAACAGAGTAGGGATGATAGAAAGGACAATCTACCGGAGAAAATGGGATGGAATCAGACTACTTGTGCATGCAGAGGGGTTTACCTTGACAAAGCGAAGGGCCATCTTTCCTTGTGGGAAGGAGGTGAAGGAGAACAGTGGCAGAATGTGAATGATGTGAGATGAAGAGGAGAGAAGAGAGAACTCTCTGTGAATGGTCTTAATTTTTTCACTTAACTGATTTCAGGATGTCAGCAAGTCTCTTAAACATATTCAGCTAAAGCCTTTTCCTTGACAGTTTTATGTACTCAGTGTTTCTCTTCTGATGCAGGAACACCAGGGCATTTGTATTTTTTATTTTATTCTACTGGTTTAATTTGATCTCTGGATTTGTTGAGAAATTTGAAATTTTCAATCTCTATCTTTTCTTGGTAAATTTTGAATTTATCAAGTCCAAATGACACCTTGATCTCATTGAAGAAAGTTCAGTATGATAAATTTACTATTTAATGTGTTTCATATAATTTGATATTAACTGAAGTGATTAATAAAGTATGTTGGTGTGACTTTCTCTTTAATATGGAAGTCATATTCAGTTTTATTGAGGAGTGATAATGGATTTAAAGTTATGTAGATCTCAACTGCCTCCCTGTTTAGAGACTGCTCTGTATAAAGAACAGAACATAAGAATGGCTTATACTTTGTTAAATGGTGGCTTTTCCATCTTTTCATAATAAATATGTATGAGAGGAAGTACTTTGTTATATGTGCCTACAATAGCTATAAGGTAATAATTGTGAATCTTATCTGATTCCACCCTCCCTTTCCAGTTATTCTGAGAATCCAAAGTTTCAATCATTTTTCTTGAGTTAATTGTTCTCTCACTCATTATGTTAATATGTCTATTTTCTATTCCTCTTTGATTCAACTTGTTTTTTTTCCCATTTTATTGGCCTTCTTGTGACGATAGAGATGAACAGAGATTTTCCACATCTTCATTCAGGGCTTCTCACTTTTGGTTTGTTTCTTAAGTGTCTATAATCAAGTTTGTGACTGATGTTGAAGCAGTTATTTTATCCTTTGTGCTTTTTAAAGTCCTAATATTTCCTTAATGTTAACTTTCAATCGCTAATTAAGGCAATTCTGAATTTCTGGTATATTTTTTGTTCTCTGAATTCTGTTCTTCCTGTTTCTTTTCTTTTTTTTTGTTGCCTTTAATTAGGCAATATGGCACTGAAGTTTCCTACTGAGCTTAAAAGCTAGGTGTTGATATAAATTTTCATGTTTTTTTTTTTTTACAGATTTCTAATAACTCTCTCAAGTCACTTCTGCCATGGCAGTGCATAACTATTATTAGTAATAATTATTGTTGTTGTTGCTGTTGAAATCTGATTATAATTAGTTTGGGTGACAGAGGACTCTTTCTCTAAGTAACCCCCCTCAGTGTTTAAAGTGATGCTCTTTTCTTCCAGGTTCTCAGAATACAAGGGGGAAAATTTTAAATTAATTAATTTATATCACCCCACATATTGATAATCAGCAAAACTTCAATGTCTCCTATTTGTATTTTTCTCAACTGACTAAAACAGAACTGGGTCTTTTATTTTTCTTTTTGGTCAAATGGTACATTCTGGTCTAGGGTAAATTAACATTGATTGCCTTCAGATCTCATTTCCTCATCTTCATTTTAAGCTCAATGGCTCTTGCTGTTGTTCTAATTTCTAATTTTAGATTTAGTTCACAGGTTCAATATGTTTCAAAAACACTTTAACACAAAGTTTGATACCACAAAGGTATCAAAATCTGTGGTTTTGGCTGAAGAAATATGTCTATAAACATATCTATTTTGCACTAGAATCTTCCCCCCCCCTTTTCTCTATTAGTTGATTTCTTGCTGTGCCATTGGCCTTAGATATTGAGATTAATATATACTCTTAATAGGTTTGTGGAATGGTAATGAAATTGAAATTAAATCAGAAAAGTTCAGAGGTTGATAATATTGGTTGCAAGCAAGATTGGAATAGCCAAATGAATATTGTCTTTGATAAGCAAAGAAGAGAAAGCAAAAGCAAGAAGCAAAAATAAGGAATCAAGTTCAAAGGGTCATCAGAAAGGTGGAAATTCTCACACTTCAAGAAAGTGGTGATTTTTAATGAAACGAGCACTTGGAACACCTGTGCTTATATACTACTCAATATATCTATGTGACTTTCTACAAGTTCCTTTATCTCTGTTTCTTCGTCTGTAGAATGAGCAGATGGGACTAGATGTCTGCTAATATCCCTTTCACCTCAAATTCTATGATCCCATGGTTCTTTTACAACTTTTAGTCCTATAATAACTTGTGAGACAAAGAGTCAAAGATAGGTGATCATAGTCTTAATTACAGGAAGAGACTTTTCAATCATAATTCCTGATGAGGAGAGAAAAACTATCAACCTTGTTTTTAAAATATGAAGAACTTATGTATATTGATCTGCCTATGATGTATGGATATAAGTAAAAATATGGGTTGCGTCAGTTGGACCACAGATCAGGGTTCTTGACTGCTATAACATATTGTTGTTGTTATTGAGTCATATCTGAGTCTTTGTGACCCATTTGGGATTTTCTTGACAAAGATACTGGAGTTCCATTTCCTTCTCAGCTCATTTTACAGATGAGGAAATTGAGGCAAACAGGGTTAAGTTTACACAGCCAGTAAGTTTCTGAAGCCAAATTTGAAAGTGAATCTTCCTGACTCCACTCTATCCACTATATCACCAAGGATACTACTGTACAACTTAAGAAACAGTAAATTTACTATGTGCTGAGAGTGCCAATTGTAATTCTCAATAATCTATTTGACACCTTCTGAGCTCAGAAACAAATGAGAAACAAAGGCATGCTGTATAGCAGAATGCATTTCAATGTAGCTAGAGGGATATCACAGCTCCCTCCTCCTCCAATTACAGATTCTCTCTGGCACAGCAAGAGATAACTGTTTCTATTAGTACTTAGCCTGGAGAATAGAGTTTGTGACAGAATATTTATAGGACAGAAGTTAGTTTTAGGTTGGGTTTTACCACTGTTGGGGTGGGGGCAGAAGTGCAGTGCTATGAAACAAGTACCAGAATTAGAGCTAAGAACCTGAGTTTGAATTTTGGCTCTACCATCGGCTAGTTTTGTGATCTCAACCAAGTTGCAGACCTTTCTGTAAAATAAATGATTTATATTAAATTTTATTTAAACTCCCCTCTAGCAACATGCCTATGATCATGCCAAAGTTTTCCATAAGCTTAAAAAAAAGCTTCACTAGACCTTGTCATCTCAAGCTGCCATCTTGTATCTCTTTCTTTTTCAAACTCCAAAAAAGAAATCTGTATAGATTAGATAAAGCATGAATTAATAACTTAAATGCCAGGCTCTTTGCTAAGAGTTGGGAATATCAACAAAATAAAATAAAACAAAAACCAACCCCTGCTCTTGGGGAGATTGCATTCTAATAGGGAATTACCACATAAAAGAAATATTTTAAAAAATGATAGATTGGGATCTCAAAGGCTAAGCTGGTTGAGAATTGAGCACACCTCAAATGGAAGTACTAGGGAGAAACTCATTGATTGGAGGAATTGCCAGTGTGAGAAGGACCTCTATGGGCACTGTTTCCTATATTTCTTTTCCAGTTCTTTACTTCTGCTTTGCAGTTTGACTTCTGATCTCATCCATCTCTCAACTAAATCTGTAGCTTCCCAACTTATCAGATATCTTGTATTTGCCAGATCTGATGACTTTTTCAAAGGTATCATCATTCTTTCAGATATTTCTGATCACTCTCTTCTTTCTGGCTTTTCATTATTTCTCTTGGTTTTCACTTCTCTCTGATCAGTCCTCCTGAGCCTCCTTTGTTAACTTTTTATCCACAGCAAGTTACTAATCATTTATTAAGCACTTACTATTTACCATGCACTATAATAAGCATTGGAAACAGAAATAGACAAGTAAAAGGGTAATCCCTTGCAATGAGCTAACATTCTAATGAGGGAGATAAAATACAAAAGGAAGCTAAAATTGTGTGTGTGTGTGTGTGTGTGTGTGTGTGTGTGTGTGTATTAGAGAAAAGAGTCCTGTACAAATGCAGATGAAGAAAGAAATCTAGTCATACTAATCTAAGCCTTATATACCCCAAACTCTGTCCAGGGCCCTCATGTCTCCTCCCTCTACATTTTCTTTCTGGATGACTTCATTAACTCCCATGGTTTTAATTATGATGCCTATGGTTATGAGTTACAGATAGATCTATCTTGTCCATGGCTCTTTGGGAGGGGGGTAGGGGAGAGTTCAGTCCTTGCCTTTACTCTACCATCTTGGATTCACCTCTTATCCTTGTCTCTTTTGAGCTTCAAACCCAGATCACCAAATACTCATCAGATTTTTTGAACTAGAGATCTTCTAGACATCTTAAACTCAGCATTTCCAAAATAGAGCTTATTTTCCCCATGTGCTCCCCCTCCAAAACACCCAAACCAACCCAAACTTCCCTATTTCTACCAAGGTAAAGTCATCCTTGTAATTTACTGAGTTCAAATCTGTCATCCATGATTCTTTCCCACCTTCTTCCCACACAGCCAAACAGTTGTCAGCTTTGACTGTTTCTATCTCTACAGCATCTTTCAGGTCTGATGTGTCTCCCTAATTACATGGGCACCACATTGGTTCACTCCTCTCCTGGGTCTTCCTCACCAAGCCTCATCTTGGCTATTGTAGTTGCTTTTCAATTGGTCTGTTCTGCTTAGTCTCTCCCCACTTCACACAGGTTTCAAAGTGTTTTACCTCAAGCACAGAGTTGAATATACCACTTCCCCCATTTTATAATCTTTATTAAATCTCAAGAGTTTTACCATCAGTGCAGATCTGAGTATACCACTCCCTTTATAATTTTTACCAGTTCTCTAATGTCTCCAGGATCAAATAAAAATTTCTTTGTTTTCAATAGTCCTTCAAACCTGGGGAAGCTAAGAGGCACAGTGGATAAAATCAGGAAGACCTGAATTCAAAGTTGACTTCCTACACTCTAACTTTGTAACGATCCTGGAAACTTATCTGTTTCCTCATCTGTAAAATGGGGATAATACCATCACTTACATTCCAGGGTTGTTGAGAGCATCAAATGAGACAATAATTGTAAAGTGTTTAGCACTGTTTCCAGCAATGGCAAGTACTATATAAATATAAGCTATATCACCTTCATCTCCAGATTTTTTTAATAACCCACCTTGACATTGTTGTGTTCAGCAAACTTTTGGTCCTTCTCTTTGTTCCTTTTTCAAAGGACTTCATCTCCCCATCTATTTATGTTTGCTCTGGCTATCTCTCATACTGTCTCACTTTCAACTCAGAATTCTTTATCTTGAAAGTGCAGTTCAATCACACCTTCCATTTGACTGCTTCTTGCTCCTATTTCTAACTACTTTTAATTTAAATAAAATATTTTCCCACTGTCTCGAGATATGCAATAATATACATATGTAGACAAATATTTATGCATATACATACTCACAAGCATGCATTTATGTAAAAATCTCAGTTCAGTTTTAAGTTTTAATAACTTCAGAATTCTAAGTGCAATAAATAAAATTCTAAGCATTTAAAGACATCTAAAGACATTTAAAAGGTAATTATTTAAAACTTTAAAATATTGACATATTGCTTATTAGAACTCGATATATCTGTTATCTTTTGCTGTATGCCCCTCAAGTCAAATTCTGAACTTTGTAGAAACTTTCCTCAGCTGCTCTTCAGTTAATGAAAGAATTGAATTTGTAATTCTAGCCTTAGGATCATCCACATAATAAAGTTGAAGTAAAAATTCTGATGGGACATCACAAGAATAAGTCTAATGGAGATAAGGGCCAAGCAAGGTGACCTTCTCCACCAATACATTATTCTGAGGAAGTGTTATGACACTATAGTAGACACAATGAATAATGACAAGATGTCCCCTTTTAGCATCAAAATTTAAAATTTCTCATTCAAAATTTACAAATTAAAAAAGCATCTGAGAAGTTTAAATAATGAAACTTTTAAATGATGTTCTTTGTAAGATTGTAGGATTTTTACTTCTGAAGTTATTAAAGTTTTAAAGTGCACCACGATTTTGGGGATGTAGGGCACATAGGTTTATGAAAAATAAATGCAAAATAGACTCAGCGCAATTTTGTGAGGAAGGCTAGCAATGGGAAGTACAGAGGGAAGCTTCACAAAAGGCTCCCCAAATAGTTGGACTTTGATGGAAGCTGGGAATTCTCAAAAATGAACTTGAGAAGAGAATCCACTCCGGGTCTGGGAGTCAGGGCAGCTACCAGGGTAAACACATGGAGATGGGAAATAAAGGATCATATGGCAGGAGTACAAGGAAGGCTAGTTTGACTGGACCATAGTATGCATAAAGGCAAGTCATGTTTTAACAAGCCTAGAAAAGTAGCTTAGGACCAAGTTTTTTAAGGAATTTTAAATGCCAACTCAGAGTAGTTTATATTTAATTCTGATTTCAATCTATTTTAATTCTAATCATTAAAGGTATAATGAGTAGAAAAGTGACAGGGATTGACCTACAATTTAAGAAAAAAAACACTTTTGCAGATAGATTGAAGAACAACCAAGAGACTTAAACCTAGAATGCCAGTTAGAAGTTGCAGTGATATATGCAAGGTGATAAAAGCTTAAATTAAGGCTGTGTTTGTTTGAGTGAGAGAAGGATTATACCTGTACTCCCTAACCTTCTACCCCCTCAAAAAAAAGTTTAATGGAGATGGAACAGGTAACCCAAGTGATCTGCTGATCCAATGGCCTGAGAAGATATCATTCAGAAAATTAAATTAAAATAAAAAATGTATTATTCAAAATTCATATAAATAAATATAAAAGAAATTTTAATAATTTAAAGTTCAAATTCAAGTTTGTAGAACTTATACTCCTGACATTATTAATGTTTAAAACTGCATTAAGACTCTTGGAACTCCACATAGATCAATGACTTTGGAGTCTTTGGTAAAATCCTGCCTCTGACCGGTTGGCTATGTGACCTTGAATAACTCACTTAATATGTTTGCAATTCTAAGAAATTTTCTAAGACTTTTCTAAGACTAGGGCAGAGAAGAGGCTATTCTGTATCAGCAGAAGGAACTCCTCATTATGGGGTTCTCTATCTCAGTGAAATCCTGATCTGTTTTTTCTATTTAGTATTTATTTATAGACATGATGCTGCTTCTCCTAATAGATTATAAACTTTTTGAGGTTAGGGATTAATTCTTTTTTGTCTTTATATTGTCAGCACCTGGCTCATCAGAAGGGTTGAATCAGTCCTAGTAAAACAATCTATGGGACAGGGAGACTTTTCTATATACTGAGTATATATGGACAGCATACCTCTGGGTAGAGATGCATAAAAGATTCTTTAGTGATTTCTTTTTTTTTAATTTCCCTCCCTGACCCACTTAATAGTATTTTATTTTTTTCCAATTACATGTACAGTTTTCAGCATCCACTTTTATAAGCTTTTGAGTTCCAATTTTTCCTCCTTCCCTTCTGCCTGTATTACTATTTTGTGATTTTTTTTAAGGGACAACTCATTTAACTCAACAAACATTTTGTGTGGAGCTACCATATCTCAGACTTTGGGCTAGGAGTCTGAAAAGCAGTTTCCTCATCATAAAATGGAAATAAGAATGGAATGTATTTCTTTAATAATTTCCTTCCTATGAGGTAAGTAAATAAAGGTATTTTACAGATGAGGAAAAAGACTCAGGAGCTTATATTGTTTGTCCCAAATCACACAATAAGTGACACACCTGATACTTGAACCCAGGGCCTCTGAGTCCAAGTCAGGAATATTTTTTTAAGTTTACCATTCTATTTATATTACCTACAATAATATTACCTATAATACTCATGATACTTAAACTTCTATGAGGTAAGGAGTATAAAGATCAAATGACTATATATATTATATATACAAATTAATATATATATATATATATATAATACTTTGTAACCAAAAAGTGCTAATACTTAGTCATTATTATTATCATTCTGTTAGTTTCATCTTTTAATAGATTATCCACAAACTAAGTCTATTCTTTCCAAACCAGTCTTTTATTTCTTTTCTTACTGATAAATTTCATTACTAATAAACTACTTGATGTACTACTTTAAAGTTTGCAAAGCACTTTACAAATATCACATTTTGTCATTACAATAACTATTATTACCTCCATTTTGCAGATTAGGAAACTAAGGCAGACAATGATTAAGTGACTTGTTCAGGGTCATACATCTAGTAAATATGCGAGTTAGAGTTTGACAACTGATTTTTAATGCTTCCCTCATTTTTTCTTTCTTTTCCCAAAATGAGCAACAAAATGAAATAACTGGCTTCAAAGCCAGTCTACAGTCGTTAAATCTTTAAAAAGTGTTGGCTAATTTTTTAACCTTCCCCCCCTCCTTCTTTTCTATTCTTTGTTACAAAGGATGACTCTGTAGGGACATGGAATAAGAAGAGAATAAAGATGTAAAGAGCAGAAGATGACAATGAACACTTGTTGAATGGATATTGAATGAGATATAACCTAGACTATTAGTCACCCCTCTTCTCAATAAACTCCAGTGGCTCCCTATTGCCTCCATAATCAAATTTAAAAATTCTGTTTGAGTTTTAATGCTCGTGATAAGCTGGCTCTTTCCTATTTTTCTATTCTTCTTACCACTAATTCCTCCAGGTGCTCTCCTAATTTGGTAAAATTATCTTCCTTGCTTCCTTACAAAAGATAGCAGACTGTATTTTTCCTGGAATTTCCCATTCCTGAAATGCCATCTCTCTCCATCTCCTGGGTCCCTTCAAGACTCAGCCCAAGTCCAACCATCTGCAAGGAGCTTCCCATGGTCTCTCTCACTACTAGGACCTTCTTTTTGAGATTGCATCCAATTTATTCTTTATCTATCTCACTTGTCTGTGGTTATTTTCATCTTATCTCTCCCATTAGACTTTAAGCTCCTTGAGGTCAGGGACCATTTTTGTCTTTCTGTGTGTACCCAGCGCTTAACTTATTACTTAGAAAATACTTGTTAACTTGACCTATTGAACTATTAGCAATTTTTCAGTTTGTGTATACTTAGAGAAAAACCTCTAATAGCAGCAGCTATTAACCTGTATACCCATTATTCACACCCCACTCCCGAGGTTAGGTATACCCTGACAATCTGCTGCTCTGTTCCAGCTGCTTGTACCATGGAATTTCTTCCCAACTGGAGAGATACAAGGGAAATTGTAGACTAACACATGAGGAGGAGGAAAGAAATAAGCATATTTAAAACTCCTACTTTGTGCCAGGCACTGTACTAAGGCCCTTACAAATATCTAATTTGATCAACTTTGTGAGGGAGGCGCTATTATTAATCCTATTTTATAGATGATTATTGAAGGGCAAACAGCTAGCAAGTACCTGAGGCTGAATTTGAACTCAGGACTTCCTGGCTTTTAGCCCTGTTCTTTATCTGCTAGGTCACCAAGTTGATACATGTTATCAAGAGGCTGATGCTGGAAATAGAGATGTTCTAGGTGGTCTCCTATAAGTCACACAACATCATCCTCACTAGGAAATTATAAGTATGAGGAACGGATTGGGTCCCAGTAACTTTTAAAGTCACAGAACATTACTCTTGCAGTTCAATTGCTTTTTGAAATGAAACATTGTATCTGGGGGAAGTTTAGGAAGAAGAGACATGAATGTTTTTTGGGAAAAGTGGAAAAAAATAATACCAGGGAGAATCAACCTTGTACTGTGTATTTCAATAGCATCTGCTTGATAACAGTCATATCTCTGTTTACTGTGGAAAGCCCCTTATTTGCTAAAGCATTCCCAGACCATATGTTGTCAACACATGTTGCTAACCAAATACAAACAGTAATTTTCATTAGGTTTCCCCCCCTGCGAACAACAACAACAAAAAATCCATTAGTCACAAAGGGAATAAACCTTCTTTGATGATGGCAAACACAAGTGCCAAACCTTTGACAACACAGTGATGCTGATGAATGCATACTCAAGAAGGCCAAGAAAACATCCACTTAAGGGGAACAGAGATACTTGGAGAACTAGATTGAGGGCAGGTTGGTGCTGGGGAATGATGTCAGTGGTTGCCATGGTGATGCTGCTCAGCACAAGGCCATCATTCATTGCCACTGGAGCTTGATTGGGAGTCACTCAAAGTTAGACGGGCTCAGCATGCTGGGTGTTGACAATTAACTTCAGCCGGGCAGAAGTAAGTGCCATTCCCTAGACCGGAAGGCGTCCCCGTTGCTAAGAAGAAAAGTTAATGATGGCTCAGGGACAACGGAATTAAAATCTTAGGGGTTGTCCTTTTATGTGGTCATTGGCGTGATCTTGTTCTCCAAGTGAAGCAATTGGGCCACCCCATTGTGTGTGTTACATCAAAGCTAATTGATAGGAGGTTTGGTTGAATTAATGAGTCTAAAAGCTAGAGTTCCCTCTTATCTACATAAATGAGACATTTGCTTTATAGAAATTGGGTTGTCTGGGAGCCAGACTGTTGAGGATTTTCATTCTTGGGCCTTTTCATTTTCAAGCAAGATATTAGTTCTGTTATGGATTCTTTTTTGGGACCCTTTTTATGAGAAAACTTGAAGAAAGACATCTAGAGACTGAATAATAATGATAGATGCATATTCACATAGCACTTTAAGGTTCCAAAGTACTTATTCTTAGCAAAAAGAGTATCGGACAGAAGCCCTGAGTTTAAATCCCTTGATAATACCTTGGATGCTTTATGTGAGACTTTAGGCAAGTCACTTAATGAGTCTTATCTTCCTCAACCATAAAATGAAGGGGCTGGATCCAATAGCCTCTGTGGTCTATGTTTTTTACCACAACACAGTGAAGTTAGTAATAACTGACTTCTCATTTTACAAATGGAGAAACTAAAAATAACAATAATAAACAATTATATTATTGTAAATGGTATATTATTGTTGTAATATATTTTATTGGACAGTCAGGTTTCTCAGCTAATAGTTAGAGCACTGGGCCTGGACTCAGGAAGACTCATCTTCATTAATTCAAATCCATCTTTAGACACTAATGACTCAAATCAAATATAAACTCTTCCATTTAATTTTTGAATTCCTGAGTTCAAATCTGGCCTCAGATATTTACTAGATGTGTGACCCTGGATAAGTCAATTAACCCCATGCCTTGGTTTTCTCATCTGTAAAATGAGTTGGAGAAGGAAATGGCCAACCATTCCAGTATCTGGGCCAAGATGACCTTCAAATGAGGTCGTAAAGAACTGGACACGACTGAAGTGACTTTATATAAATATGTAGATATTATAATATGATATAACCGCAACTTTGTTTTATTTTATTGTTATATTATTGTAACATTTTGTTATTGTAATATGATAATGGAAAGAGAATTATTAACAATAATAATAATTGATGATGATAATAATGATAATGGCATTTAAATAGTGATTTTGGGTTTTCGAAGAACTTTATGTCTCGCTTGATCCTTACAAAAACCCTGGGAAGGAGGTGGTGCTGTTACCTTTATTTTATGGAGCAGAAACTGGCTTTGAAAGGTGACATTAGTTGCCCAGGATGGTGCAACTAGTAAATGCTGAAATCAAATTCTAATGTAAATCTTGCCGATTAGATCAGTGGTCTCTGCATTATGGTGCCACCTAGTGATCACTGAAGCTAAACACGCAGGAGATTTCTGATTTCCATCCAAAAGGGACCTTAGACAGAAGCTCCCTAGTCCAATCCTTTCATTTTTTTCTTTAAACAGATAAGGAAACTGAGACTGAGGAACATTATGCCGAAGGTGACACAAATCATAGCGTTAAATCAGGAGATGAATTCAGATGTTCCAACCCCAAGCCCAGAACTCTGAATGTCTTGTCCATGGTTAAATGACCAGGAAATGTCAAAGAAGGACTTTGACTTTGTGGACCAAGTGTGGGCCTCTAAACTGAATGGTACCCATTTCCTACATCCTCCCTAATCCTGACTACTACTTCCCTTTGGAGGAACTCTTTCGACTTGTTAAGGGAGTATAAAATTAGCTCCAAAATGACAGAAGGAACCTTAGAAGTCTGTTTAGTCTAATTTATATGTCAAAAAGATCATAATATAATAATAATAATAATAATAATAATAAGCAGCTGACATTTATGTAGCACCTTAAAGTCTGCAAAGTGCTTTCCATGTATTGGCTCATCTGATTCTCCCAACAGCCTTGGGAAGTAGATGCTGTACTTAGCTCTGTTTTATTAATGTCAATGGAGCTTTAACAGAGGTCAAGTGATATGCTCAGGGTCACTCAGCAGTATATGTCTGAGACTCTCTGAATTAAGAGCTTCTCTATCTCTGGACCTAGAGCTCTGTCTTCCTCCTTACCAGTTAGCTGCAAATAAAAATCTTTTCTACATTGATGATAAATGGAAAATCTGGTTTTTTTTTTGTGAAACCTTTTAGTAGTAGGATGGAAGAACTCCCAGATAGGTTCAAGAATCCCTGTCTGATCAATGACTTCAAATATCTTTTTGTGCTTTTTTGGGGGGCAGGTGCAAAAAGGAAGACTATGAATGAATAAATGAATGCAGAAATAAAAAAGTATTAAGATTTATTTATCAAGATCCAAAGCAAAAGTAAAAATAGCGTCAGATCTCAAGGAGCTTTTGGAATTGGTGTCCAAGCTGGGGCACTTTGGTCAGGAAAGTTACCTGCTGGGGGAGTAGATTAGCATAACCTTTTCAGAAACAAGAGTAAGGTGAACTTAGGTAGGGCTCCCGAACTAATTATCAATAGTTGGGGTGGGGAGAGAGTGCTAGAAAAGTTGAGAAGATGACTGTGAATAGTGAATGAAGTGGAGTGTGATTAAGGCCTCTTGGGCAGAGTAGTCACCAACCTCCACAGGGATATGGGGAGGATTCAGACTTTCAAGAAATACTTTCTGCTCCTAGTGGGCAATTCAGTGCAACTGTTGTTGGAACTGTCAACTTAATGCTGTGTTAAGAGATATAAAGCAAGAGGAGGGAAGGAGGGAAACTCTGGGGCACTCAGCACATGGACATAATTGAGGTATGGCCCTAAAGCTACCTGGCCAAGAACCACAGAACAGCTGTTGAAGTTCTTCCCAAGGCCTTGAATCTATTTAATACTGGGTTCTGGGATGAAGTAATATTTCTAAAGAGAAGAGAAATAGGAGGTCTTGCTCTGTAGGGCTACAAAGGCATCTCCAATCTTGTGCATCCTGTTATCTGTCATTTAAGTAGGATTAAATAGAAAATAGAATAAATAGAATAGCCTGGTGAAATAGTGGAAGAGAAGGCTTGGCTTGGAAGTGGGAGTACTTAGATTCAGAGCAATTATTAGATGGGTATCATCTAGTCTCTATGATTCAGTCATTTATCTACTAGTGGGAAAAGTGGGTTGAAATCTGTTTCAGGGCAGAGCAGGAATGGGTTTTTGCATTCTCACTGCTTAGTGAAATGAAATTCACTGTGATTTCACTGATAGAGGGAATGGGTAAGGAACTCCTCCCAATTCAGTTTTTTGGTTTGAAATTTAAAGAATTGCCTGAAGAAGTGAGAGAAGAAGAAAGGGTTTCAGAGGCAAGCCTTGAAGCAAAGTCTACTTGACTCCAATGACCAATGGTCACTTAATTTACCAGGTTATCTCTCAGTACATATTCAGTGCTTAAGAAACTGACTGGTTCATTGATAGATGAAATCACAAATCATGTCTGTGACCATCATGTAGGCCTTAATGAAGGAGTCTGGGATATGGAAACATATCTTGTTTCTAATCTTTAGAAGGAGTTGGAAATTCAGGCTACCCACTCAGGTGCTAGTTATACAGCTTGGTCCTTTACCCCAAAGCTTCTTCAACTGTGGGTCATGACCCTATCTGGATAAATGTAACTGAATGTGAAGATCCTGAAATTATGATTTATTATCAGTAAATGTTAGATTTGGATATGTAGTCTATATACCCATATACGCAGGGTCATGTAAAAATTTATTGGGTGAAAAGGGGTTGCAGATGGAAAAAGTTGAAGAAACTCTGCTTTAGACTATTTCAGGGAAAAGGAAATCCTTAGGGATGAATGCAATTCCCTGATGTGCTTGCCCCCTCCTGTAGTTAGCCTGTGCCATGGGACATACAACATACCTCCTCTTGACTCAGGTAAAACTTTTGTCTTTAGATGCTTTCATCGGATCCTGGTTGAGCCCTATTTCCTTTGTATAGATAGCCATTGTTTCTCCCCATAAAGAGAAGGCAGGAAGGGCTCAACATGGTATGTATTGTCCTTGCTTATTTGTCTCCTCCATTTAGTTCAGTCCTTTGCTAAAAGAACTCAGAAATTTCTGCTAAAATGTCCTTATTTTCTGGGAAAGGATAGTATTATAATATTATGAAAAGGACACCCTAATTTTAAGAATTAGTGCTCTGTAGTTATAAAAATATTTTTATACATTATCTTGCTATCATCATGGAGGCAGGGCAGTTGACTCTTAGTTGAGTCTTGCTGTTGTCCAACTGCTGTTCCCCCTACATCATATTCATCTGCTGACTCTACATCTTTGCCCTCACAGGTTGTACCCTATATCTGGAATATTGTCCCTTCTTACTTCTCTCTTAGAACCTTTAAATTTTCTTTAAGACAGCTCAAATACCTCATCCTTCAAGAGGATTTTTCCTTTTGTCTCTTTCACTATTGTCTCAGTCATTAGTGGGATCCCCCCCACATTCCCGTTACTGTATTTATTTTGTATCTGTGAATGTGTTGTACCTCTCTCCTAACCCTCCCAAATCAATGCAAGGACTATCTTTTGTTAAAATTTGTAATTTCCTGAATCTAGCATGGTATCTGGCCCCAGCAGGTGCTAAATAAATGCTCACTGATTAAATGACTGAAGAGACCTAATAAGGGTATCATGCTCTCAGCTCTGAGGTTGTCAGTAGGTGGAATATAAATCCTAATTAGTTGACAATTATGTAAGTCGTTAATACTTTCCAAGGGCTAGCCATATATGATTTCATTTGTCTTTCAAAAAAATAAGGTAGAAAAAAAGATACTGAAACTTGAGCAGATTAAATGGCTAGTAAATATCCAATGCTGGTTCCAATCTGTCAACCAAGCAGTTATTAAGCACCTATTGTGTTCCACTATGTAATTTTGCCTATATTAGGGTAAGAGGATAATAAAAGGCGTAAAGATGTAAGGAGAGCTCAGGCCTCTGTGAGGGGGTTATTAGAACTCCCCTTGTATTATAGAAATGATTGAATTGAAAGGAGTAAGAGCAAGGAAACCTTTTGCGGCAAAGTAGGGTGACTGGGAAAACTGGGGCCATTTCCCTCAGACCATATTGTAAGCTGTCAGGGATTATTGAAGCAGAGAACAGAACAAGGACTCAGTGTTCCAAGGTCCAGGACAGCCCCATCCATGACATTTTCTGAGGTCTTATTCTTCTGGGGATGCTCTTATTCTTCTAGGGCCTGACAGTCAGTAATTCTGGCTGCCATTCATTTAAATCTCATAGAAACCCTTTTTTTAGTCGCAATGTGGTACCTTGGATCTAAAGTTGGTCTTGGAGTTAGAAAGACCGGTTCCAGTTTTGCCTCTGACACATACTAGTTATATGATTGTGGGCAAGTCACTTAGCAGCTCAGTGCCCTAAAGCAAGGGGAACAAGGGGAAAAGAACAAGTCTTTATTAGTGACTCCTGTGTGCCAGGAAAAATGCCAAGATTTTACAAATATTTTCTCAATTGATGAAGTCACAGAAGACCTTCAAATTTGCTTGGGTACAATGGCTTTTCTGATTTCAACAACTAACAATATCTCCCCTTATTCACCCATCTCTTAATGCATCCAACAGTCTACTGCCAAAGAGTCATCCCAATGCACAACTTCTTAACATTGACTTATTGAACATTACATCTTTAGAGTCCTCAGATATCACCTAAGTTCAATAAGCTCATTTTATGGATGATGATGCATATTCAGTCCCAACTTTGCAAGTATTGGGGGGCAGGGAATGTAATTCAGGGCTCCAGACATCCCAGGGCAAACTGTCAAGTGCACTGCCCCAATGTGCCATATTGTCTCCCTTTCTTGTCCTCCTGCTTTTATTTCCTTTTCAATAACATGGATTGAAATGGCCTCAGAGTCAGAAAGATCCAGATGGGTCACACATATTGACTGTGTGATCTTATGCAAGTCATGTTCTTAGTGTTCTGGGAAATGTTTTCAAAGTTATAAGTTACAGAGAATGTGTCAATCTGCATCAGTAGACAGAATTTCCCATCTGGGAATTTCTCATACTGGTGGTTCTAAAATGTATGGGTCTCAGGACCTTTTTACACCCTCAAAAATTACCAAGTAATTTTTTGTGAGCTCTCCTTACCAATATTCACTTGTTAATTAATCAATCAATCTATCAACATTTATTAAACATCTTTTATGAGCCGGACACTATAAAATTAAAATATATTAGTATTGTTCTGAAAACACTTGACTTCTCAGATGTCTTACAAGGGGTATACACCATACTCTGAGAATCAATTAAATCATAGGTCTTATCTCTCTTCCTATCCCTATTCAATTTAAATCAACAAACATATACCAAGCAACTAGGGTGTTCACTAAGTGAATACAGGAAATCAGTAGAATAAATAAGCACTCAGATCAGTAAAGTACATGCTTATTCTCCTTATCTGCTTCAGTTGACATCAACAAAGAATCTACTGCTCCAGACCCTTACTCCCAATTGTGAAACTTACTGTCTATATGAAGCTACTTCCTTTTCAAGAGCCTCAGTTTCTTTGTCTGTAAAATGGGGATAAAAACTCTTGTACTTGCAACAGTCTGTTGGCTGGTCTTGTTGCTTCAAGTCTTTCCCTACTCCAGTTCATCCTCCAGTAAACGCTGAACATGTTACCTTCCCATCTCAACAAGCTTCAGTGGCTCCCTGGTATCTCCAGAATCAAATATCAATTACTTGGTATGGATTTTAAAGCCTTTTACAACTTGATCCTGTCCTACCTTTCCAATATTTCTACATTTTATTCCCCTTCATCTGCCATGCCATTTCATTGACTGCTCCCATCCTCCTCATATCTACCAGACAATAAAATCACATTTTTTCTAAGAGGATTTTCTGATTCTTCCCAAGCTTCTTCCTCCCTCTACTCACTAATGTCTTCCCTCAGAAATTTTCTTCCAATCCCATTGTACATATACATTTTTGTATTTCTTTCCCCCATTAGAATGTAAGCTCCTTGAGGGTAGGAACTGTATTTTTGTCTTTTTGCCAAATGTGTGTTGACTGCCTGCCTGTCTATCAGGCAGTTGACTTAATTTCTCCTCCTATGCTTCTGATTGATATTGCAGAATACTAACAGGCACTAATGGGGGATTTATCTGTTTACTTTGGTTCTGTTATCTGATCAGTCTACTTTCTCCTTCCCCCATTTACCATTTATCATACCTGTCTTTTGCATTAGTCCCTCATATGCTATGTGACTGCTTATATTCACCATTTGCCTCTCTGTTGCCCATCAGGTGATCCAAGGCTTCCATTCTTTAGATTTGAAAGTATTCCATCATAGAGCTACCCTACATATTGGAGTGTAAACTCCTTGAAGACAGGGATTGAGGGGTTTTATTTTTTGCCTTTCTTTGTTTCCTCAGGACTTAGTGTGATACCCTTCACGTATTAGACAATATATTTTCCCTGACTTGACTGATTGAATAAATATTTATTTGATGTTTTGCTATTTAAAAAATTGAGCAAATGAAACTGAATTGGAGCTGTTGATATGAGAAAGTGTCATAGTTCAGAATATGTTGGAGATTCAGGTACCTGTTTTGCCAAATGAAAATCAAAAGCAGGGATCAAGCCTGAACTTTGAGATCTGGATGCGTGCCTGACCTGGAAAAGGCCTGGTGTCTCTGTCTAAGCTCTCCAGTAAGTATCATCTATATTACTGTAGTCAAGGCAGGCAGCCAATGATCTTTCAATTTTTTCAATGCTCTTTCATTGTTGGGCCCTCTCTAGGAAAAACCCTAACAACATACAAAGGACCTCATCAATACCTAGCTGGGATCAAACCTCCCCTCACTGAGGGTATGATTGAAAATGAGATGCTATGCTGCAGTAATTACAATAAAACATCACTACCTTCAACATCCTCGGCCCTTTTTTGCTGGGCTCTCAACCAGAAACAGACACTCTGAAGCAGAGCTTGTCATTCAGTCTATTCAGGGCAGTGGACACCATCCAAGCATCCATTCTGGCTTTGTTATGTCTACCAGCAGACTCTGACACAAGGGATTCTGGAGTCTTCTTTTAACTCACAGGGGAGAAAAAAAACAAGCTTCTTACATGGACATCATGCCTTCTTCCCTTTTTCAGGAAAGCAAAGTTCAGAACAATAGAACCTTGCTCATGGCTCTTGGAGAGCTCTCCCAAGTAGAGGCCTGGGTAGAAGTATTCAAATGTCTTTTCTTCTTCTCTATTTCCCATTTATATGGAACCATTGGGGAAAGACATGAAAACTACAGATTCTCAAAGGCAAGGTGATGTTACTGTTAATAGACTATGACCTTCAATGGGTATTTTAAGTATTGGGTTAAGATGCTGATTTCTAAACTGTCACTTCCCTTTTGTACAAAAATTGTCAAGATTCTCCAATGCTTTTCATAACAGAAACTATGCAAATAATTTCCTTAACTCATATTTTCCTTAAATAAATTTAAAAATCTATTACAATTTTTATAACAACACATGAATGTTAAACATACAATAAATATAAAATAAATAATCACTGTGATACAGTTGCTATTAAATCTTCATTGAATGATTGAATCAAAGATTTGGAGCTAATTTGCTCAAGATCACATATTGAGTAAGTGGCTAACCCAGGATTTGAACCTGCTTTTTAAAGCTAGTATTTGTGTCACACCTTGCAGTTTGCAAAGGGCTTTACAAATAGTATTTTGTTTAATGTAATTTACAGAGGAGAAAACTAAAATAAAGAGAATTTAAGTGACTTGCCAGGGTCACACAGCTAGAAAGTATTCAAGGCTGGAATTGAATTCTGTTTTTTCCTTACTGAGCCCAGTTTTACCTACCATACCATTTAACTGCCTTTGATCTTGAATTTGGCAACTTTCTATTTCTGTCTGCCAAAGGTAAAGAAGAAACCATCATGGTGGTTGACCCCCTGAGTCTTGAACTCTCCATGCTGGGAAGTGTTACCTACCTGGGACCAGGGGTGAGGGAAAGACTTGCGCGGAACTTTGGCCATCCAGGACCAGGTTTCTTCTTCGTCCGCTTGGGGATGGAAGACCAGGGTCTAAAGTATGGCGGGCCACACTGGAAAGACCCTGTAGCATGGTCTCCTCTTTGGAGAGCCTTCTTGGTCCTTGTGTCCACACAGGGGACGCCATATGCTCTGTCTTCCACCTGATGCAGGGCAGTGATGTGGCAGGCATTAAGGTGCATCACTGCCATAAGTACTCATCCCAACCTCCTCCCTCTGCATCTGGTACCTCTGCAGAGAGCCGTAGGAGGGAATGAGTACCCAGGCTGTACATGGCGGGAAAGTGGTGATGAGGGGAGACATCCACATTTCATTCGTCTTTCCCTTTGCTGGATCCCTGGCTCACTCACTGCCAATGGTCTGGGAACAGAGAGGGTTTTTCTCATCTCCCTCCCCCCAGCTTTTTGCACCATGTGAAGGGAATTCAAGTTGTAAATGATTCTGTCATCTTCTATTTAAGTTTCTTTTTCACTGAAAAAAGTGAATGAGTTTATATTGGGATTGTCTTGGAAAATACTCAATAAATTTGAACATTTGCTTCATGTCCTTCACCCAAAGCGGGGATAATATACCCCTTTCAGGGAATGTAGCCCACCATTTGGACAATTAGAGATCAAGATAGTAATTATCAGACTTTTGGTGTTGGGACTCCATTATACTTTTAAAAATTATTGATGATTCAAAAATCTTTTATCATGTGAGTATATCGATTGATATTTACTTTGCTAGAAATTAAAGCATTTTAGTATATTATAAAATAGTTTTGACCTTGCAGACCCCACAAAAGGGTCTCCAGGACCTCCATGCTTGGATCATATTTTGAGAACAATTGGAATAAAGCAACACAAAATGATTGAAATAATGAAAGCAAAAGTCCAAGCATAGTACAATTCAATTCAACAAACATTTATTAAGTGTGTGCTAGAAGTCACTTCATCTTTCAGTGCTTTAGGGAACTCCGAGACTACACTAGGAAAGTCAGTTGCTGATCTTTTCCTGGAAGAATGAGTTTTCTCTTTGCTAGGAAATTTGTAAGGAAAACACCAACGTATGAATATGCAGAAAAAAGAGAAATTATTCCTGCCCAGAGATAAGAAAGAGAGTGTGTGTCTGGAAAAAAAATCATATTCCTGAGGGAGAAAAAATGACTTAAATTTGTATAGTGCTTTGATCATGCTAATAGTAATTTAAGGTATAAATTACTCTCCTCATAGAAACCCCAGCAAGTAAAAATATAAACATTATTATTCTCACTTATATGAGAGGAAACTGAGGCTTTGATATGTTTAAATGACTTGTCTGCCCATGGTCCACATTGAGTAAATATCTGGGTCAAGATTTGAACCCAAAATTTCATATTTCAAATTAAGCACTAAAACACAGTAAAACACTGTAAAACACAGTTCTAGCTACACTTCCCATCACTTAATAATAATTACACCAACAATAATTGGCATTTACATAGTACTTTACAAAAATCTTTTTATAAATATTATGACTTTATTTTCCCAGAAATTCTGGGAGGTGAGTGTTATTATTGTCACCATTTTATATATGAGGAAACTAAGGCAGACAAAGGTTAAATGGTATTGTGAGGGTGTTAATTTTCTTCTCTTTGTTCTTTCCTTGCATTCCCTACCCTGTAGATTATATATTCTGGGGAAAGAAAACTCATATGTAAATAGAAAATCTAATACAAACTATGTAAAAATGAATTTCTGGGAAGAATAGAATTGCAATATTGTGGTGGCAGGGTCTTAGAAAGACTTTCCATGGAAGATAGAATTTTATCTGAACTCTGAGAAGAGCCAGAGGTTCTAAAAAGTAGACGTACAGAGAGAATATTTCAGGAATTGGGGAAAGGGAGATATGCTCTGCAAAATCAATAATCATTAAAGAACTCCATGTACACGGAATAGCAGGAAAGTAATTTTGCAGTGGACATAGATGCATAAAGGGAAATATTGTGTAATAAATCTGTAAAAGTAGCTTGGAACCAGGTTCACAAATGTTTTCAATGTCAAAAGGAAGAACTTGTATTTTATCCCAGGAGCAAAAAGGGGATATAGAAGTTTTTTAAGCAGGTGCGTGACATGATTGGATTTAAATAGCTTTAGACATCACTTTGGCAGCTGTGTGGAAGACGGATTGGAGAAGGAGGAGACTTGAAATTGGGGAGACCAATTACGAAGCTATTATTGCAGTGGTCCAGGGGAAAAATGCTAAGGGGCTGCAATAGATATGTGGCTGGGCCAGTGAACAGATGTCAGATACATTGTCGGGGCTTGCTGGTCAAGACTTGGCAATTGATTAAATATGGAGGATTGAATGAGAGGGAATAGTTAAGGATGTCTTGAAAGTTGAGAACCTGGGTCACTAGAGGAATAATGGTAGCTTCAGTTGAAATATAAAAGGCAGGAAGAGATCAAGTTTTGGAGAGATGAAGATGATTTTTGTTTTGGAACTATTGAGTTTGGTCTATGGAAAATCTATTTTTTGGATATTTAAGAGGCAGTTAGTGATACCAGTTTTGAATTTGGAAAAGATTGAGGGTCTCTCCTTCCCCTCTCTCTCCTCCATTTCCATCTCCCTCTCTATCTTCTAATTCTTGTTTTACTTCTTCTCCTCCCTCTTTCTCTCCTTTCCTCCTCTCCCACCCTCTCTCCTCTTTTCTGTCTCTCCTCTCTTTGTCTCTTTATCTGTCTCTCTCCTCTCTTTCTGCCTCTGTGTTTTTCTGTCTCACTTTCACTCTCCTCTTTTCTCTCTATCTCTTTCATCATCTATATAAATGAACTAGATGAACTCATGAGAACTTGTGAGATCACCAAGAGAAATAAATAGATAAGAAACAAAAGAGGACTGAGAGAGACTTGGAGCTCTGTGCTGCACAGATCCATGAGGGTGGGACAGGGGTGATGATCCTGCAAAAGAAACAGAGTAGTGAATGATGGGGAGTAAAAAAGGAGCCAAGGACAAGAAGGAGCCCCAATGGAGAACAATACTACAAAAACCTTATGGAGGAGAGGGGCTTTAGGAAGAAAGGGTGGTGAACAATATCAGATGCTGCAGAGGTATTAAGAAGAATAAGGACTGAAAGTGGGTAGTTGGATTTGGCAATTGGAAATCTTCAAGGAGTAATTTTGGCTGGGTGACATGGTTGGAAACCATGGAAGGGAGGATAAAGTGAGTGAGAAGCAGGAAAGTAAAGGAATAGATATGATAATAACTAGCAATTGTATTATTTTAAAGTTTGCAAAGTGCTTTGTAAAAATATTTTATTTTCACGAGAATCCTAGTAATCGGGTGCTATCATTCTCCTTATTTTCAGATATGATTAAATAACCAGGCTGATAGCTGATTTTATCAGTTCCATGGGTTCACCTATTCATGGCCCCCCCCAACAAATCTGGCTGTGTAATAGAGAAAAGACATAGAATGATGGCCTGAGGGGAAACTAAGATAAAGTGAATGTTTATTTTTTAGATTTTAGGAATGGTGAGATATAGACTTTTTTTTTAGTATTGAGGAAGGGACAGTCAATCAGAAAGGATCTGAAATTAGAGTGGAGAGATATTTGAAGGGGCAAACTCCTGAAGGAGAAGAGCTGGATTGGAACTGGAACACAAGTAATGGGTTTGGTGGTTGCAAGGAGAACACCTGCCCCTTCCTCTGAAATGGAGGTAAAGGAAGATCCAGTGGGGATTGTTGTAGAAGTAATTTGAAATGCAGTCTTGGGCACAAGGGAAGCTTATGATGAATGACCCTAATTCTTGTATTAGTCAAGGGTTTCTGGAAAGAAGAAATGGAAATGATAAGGGGATAATATAAGTGACTCAGGGAGAACAGGAGGTTTGGGACAGAAGTTGAGGGGAGCAGAAGAAGAATTAATCCTGAAGAGTGAAAGGAATGACCTGCAGTAGTGAGGGCTCCATGGGGATTATGGAACACAGTTTGATAGTGGATCTCATGTAACTTCCTCCAGCTGCGTTCAATAGCATATAAGTAGCAAAGGACAAGTAGAATGGTGAAAATGACCCAAGCCTGGAACTGGAAAGGATGTAAGTAGCTATAGCATAAGAGAACAGGATTCATGGGTAGAAGGAAGTATACAAATGAAATAGTTAACTATTGGGTCAAGGTTTGGAAGGAAGGAAAGTGAAACCAGAGGGAAAGAAACCAAAATGTTTCTTCTAGATGTGACTTGGAGGTGTTTGCACTATTGTGTCTGAATTGGGCAAGACACTACTCTAAAATGACTACTAGTCTGGCCCCAGTGGCAAAAAGATTGGCCCAATCTAAAACCCAGCCCTAATATACTGGATTTTCACCAAATTCAACTTGCTTACTTTCCTTCCACTCCCAGCCTGACCTTCTCTGCCCATTCAAAACCACAGTTGGAAGAATACTTTGAGACATTCAATTAATTATGTTTTGTAGGTTAAGTATAGTACATCTGCTGTTCCAGCTGCCAGATGCTAAATTTTGCTTTATAAAGTCACTACTTCCTGATGTTCAAAGTCTTGAAAGCAATGTTTGTGGGGAGGAGAAATGGGGGGTAACTTGGGTACAAATATCTTTAATTAGGGTGAGTCTGCAGGTGATTAAAATTAAATGCCTATGATTTGAGGTTTTCCAAAAATTGTAATTCAGAGCATTAGAAATATATATTGTGGGGCAGCTAGGTGGTACAGTGAATAGAGCACCGGCCCTGAAGTCAGGAGGACCTGAGTTCAAATCTGGCCTCAGACACTTAACATTCCCTAGCTGTGTGATCCTGGGCAAATCACTTAATCTCAATTGCCTCAGTAAAAGCAAAAAAAAAGAGGAAAAAATATATATTATATTCTAAAAGAATCAATACTCTTAGGTGAGAAGGTACAACCTCCTTCTTCAGTACTGATCAGAACTGAACACAGAAAGGATCACTAGCATTTAAATAGCATTTTAAGGTTTGCAAAGTGCTTTGTGAATTATCTCATCTGATTCTCTCAGCAACCCAGGAAGAAGGCACTATTATTGCTCTCTTTTTAACAGAGGAGGAAACTAGAGGCTCTCCAGGTTGAGCAATGAGACTAACTTGGAGAAGATTTCAGCTATAGAGATGGAGAAAATAATTCCTGAATAGCCAGATTATGAAAAGGAGATTTCAGTTCTTGAAGTACAAATACATGAGGACAGCAGGATTTAGATGAGAACCTGAGACATGAAAAGCTCACAGAAAGCTGACTTCAGTCCAAAGATAAGGGCAAGGAAGGGGTGGTCTTGGTGCCTGACCCTCATTGCTCAAGTACTTCTAGGATTCATCAGTTCATCAGTGTAGAAGTTCCCTCCAATGATGCACATCACAGTCCACCTATGCTTTCTTCTCCTAGGTATTCTTGTCTATGTCCCTCCCAGAAGTCTGCCAGTGAGAGTCCAAGATGCTGGATACCTTTCTACTTCCTCCTAACAAGGGAAGGTACTAAGAGAACAGATAGAAACCCTTTCTTCTCCCAAATGACCAGCCTACTATTTACCCCCAATCCCAAGCATCCATTTCTCTGTTGACTCTAGTCATATGTTAATAAGGAACTCTTCTGGAGAATATTTCACTAGACACTTACCCATAATGTGCCTCTTTATTGCTCTTCAAATGATACTCATCTTTAATTCTTTGGAAACTATAGCCTTCTAAAACTATCACCATATAATGTGAGATAATGACTATATAATAAGGGGCATTGGGGCATAATTATGTTAATTAACATTTCAATAACACGTTAAGGTTTGCTAAGTGCCTTATATGGATGACTTCATTTGGTCAGAGTCGAGAAAAACTTAGTTTAGAATGCGGGAAGATATTCATTCAAGTCTTGCCTTTGATACATAATAGGAGACTTTAGATAAATCAGTTAACTTCTCAATATTTCTAGACATCTCTCGAAGAGAAGGATGGCAATCTATTTTGGTGGAAGGAATTTATTCATGGAAGTTTCCTAGACTAATGAAATCACAGATTTTAAAAAATATGATGAGAACAAAAATTAACAAGGTTGGTCTTTGTGGCAGTCCCATGAAGAATCATGGTAGTGCAAGGTCTACCATCGGGGTGGAGCATTAAGTTTAATTCATATAATATGTAGAGAAGAAGTTCAATTGGTGTCTGTAACTTTGGGTCATTAGGGAGTGTGATAGAGAAGAAGGATACCTGGGGAATGAGTCCCCTAGTTAACATAGCACAATGGCAGATAAGTAAAGCAAACTCTGGGAAAGCTCATAATCAAATGAAATGGAAATGTACTTTGAAACAGAGAAGCTGTCAAGTTATTTGTCACTGCCCCCAAATACAAAGTTAATTTGGAATTCATCAGAAATTACTTATGAGACATTTAGGATTTGAGAATTTTAGTTTTCATGAAACTTAAGAGGAAAGAAAAAATGTCTGTAAACTGAGCAGAAATTTGTTTTGTTTTTTGTTTTCTGTTTTTTTTTTCCTGATCGTTTCAAGGCAGATCTGATACCCTGGATTAGTTAGAATAAATTCAAATGCATCCCCTCTTTTGGGCAAGGTTTGATCTGGCTTTCGGTAGGAGAGTACTTTTTTTTTTTTTTGCCTTGAACAAGAGTAAATTTCCAGTGACAGATTGTGTAGCATATATATGAAAATGTAGATAAGCCATGGATGTTGTGGGACCTTTTTTCTAACATATTTACATATAATGCAATATTATTACTGCATAAGATGACACGGGGATGGTAGTTGTACTTTTGCTTAGACTTTCATACATTAGATATTGGAGGAAACTAGAAAGGCTACAGAGCATCAAGTTTTTAAAACTTATATTGCAAAAAAAAAAAAAAAACCAAAACCCAAAAAAACCAGTCTGAACTTTTGTTCAGAAATACGAGTAGGGTTAAGGGAGACAGAGCTGGAAGTTGCTTTGCCCATCACCTTAGCCATTTATATAATTTTATAGACAAGGAAACTGAGACACAGAGTGGGGAAGTGACTTTTGCAAGGACATCCAATTAATATCAGAAGTAGGATTTGAATCTGTGTCCTTTGAATTCAGCCCAGTGTCCTCTATATTACATTGGGCTGCTTCTGGCAAAAGCTGAATCAACAAGGAGTTACAATTGTATCAGGCCATTGAGTTTTTAGAGTAGTTTCTTATACATTAACTCATCTCATCCTCACAATTGTCTTTTTACATCCTTAAATTAAGCTTCTCATTTAGATATGGGGGTTTTCTTTGCTCTTTGCAAGTTTTAACTTGGAACTCTTGAATTTTTTTTAAATTAAAATTTGTTAATTGTATTTCCATAGGCATTTAAAATATTATTTTAAGAAGACTGCCAAGAGGGTCCATGAAACAAAAATAGTCAAGAATCCTGATCTAGAGTTATACTTTAAGAATTCCTTCTTTAAAGATCCCCCTTTTCTTTCTTTACAGAGGTGGAGTACTTTGCAGGTATGGAGTACTGCATATAATATTACACTTTTTAATGGGTTGGTTAGTTTTGCTGAAGACAGTTAAATGGCTCAGGGGATAGAGTGTTAGTCCTAAAGCCAGGAAGACTCATTTTCCTTTGGTCAAATATGGCCACAGACATTTATTAACTGTGTGATCCTGGGCAAGTCATGTAACTCTGCTTCAGTTTCCTCACCTTGCAAAGCTGGAAAAGGATGTGGCAAACCACTTCAGTATCTCTGCCAAGAAAATTCCAAATGGGATCATGTGAAAATGATTGAACAACCACAAAGTTTTGCTGAAGTATCTTTTCCCCTTCTTTTTTATTCTTTATTAAAGGGGATAATCCTCTGGGAGAGAAAGAAGGAAGGAATACATTGGAATATGTAGCTGAAGTAAAAAATAAATGGTATCAATTTAATTTCATTTTTCTAAAAGTATTCCTTAGCTAGCTGCTTAACTCTAAAGACACTTGCCTTGTCATGTGTCCTTTCCTTGATATTATAGGATCTGACTCAATTGGCTCTACTTGCGATAACCAAGGCCAAATCAGCAATGAACTGGGTCCTTTCGCCCAAGATCTAATTGCTGACAGAAACTGAGATGAGACTCAATTTGTGGCCCAGAGATGATTTAAAGCCATTCCACTTTCTGCCTGATACTCTTGGGGACTCATTAGAAATCCAAGAATAGGAAGCTACAATAGCAAATGGGAATTTTAGGTGGTAAATGGATTCAGCAAAACATTGATTGGACAAAGTGGCCCTTATTTTCCTTCCTTGTTTTTACTGTAAATGAGGGTGAGTTCTTTCCAGAAATCTGGCACCCTGTACTCCCTTCCCCCTTTTCTAATTGCTATGTATTGTTTAGACTGCTCTTCCCTTAGTAAAATGAAGACAACAAGTAGATAATTTGATGATTCATAGTCAAATTTTATGAGCATGAGAATTATATGGTTCTTGAGTCATTCTCCTTTCTGGCAGGGCAATTTCTTGTGGGTTTGGTATATGGAAGTCCTAGAGGGATGCCTTCCTGGAAGATGCTCAGATATTAGGTGTAGGAGGGCTTTTCGCTTCCCCCTTAATTCTAGTGCCTTCCTTCTGAGATTATCTCCGAGTTGTCATCTATCTATCTATCTATCTATCTATCTATCTATCTATCTATCTATCTATCTATCTA
>JAJPUD010002012.1:29429-49618 GCA_023553655.1 Myrmecobius fasciatus | reverse complement strand
CTATCTATCTATCTATCTATCTATCTATCTATCTATCTATCTATCTACCTATTCATGCATCCATCCATTCATTTAATCTGTCTGTCTGTCTGTCTGTCTCTGTTTCTGTGTCTATCTCTTTCTCTCTCTCTCTGTCTCTGTCTCTCTTTCTCTCTGTGTCTCTCTCTGTCTCTCATCTTTCCTCTCCTTGGTTTTCATTCTTCTCCATTACTCTATGAGGTTCCCCTGACAGAAGAAGGATGTTGGCAATCATATATAAAAGCTCAGTCCTTACAAATTGTTTTTGTTACTGCATAACCTTCTAAGAACTATCTTCCTGCCTCATGCCCATTCCCATCTTAAACAATAGGAAAATCAATGTTAAAATCCTTCTAAATTAAACTCTAGTTTACTGACAAAAACAAATCCTGAGGGCCCATACTTGGCTCTCTCTTTATGAGCTGCTTCTTTTACTTGGCTTCCTGTCAGTAGCTTAAGCAGAGGGAGTTCATTTTCAGCTTAATGCCATCAGGTTTATTCCCTCCATCAATCATCTGAGAACATTGATGAAGTTGTGTCCATTAATTTCATTACTTTAAGCTGGGAATGATAATTTCATTATAGGTCCCGATTGCTTATAAATTGACATGAATCATCTAAGGCATTAACAATTCCCCAGATGCCAGACATGAAACCCTAGAGTCTCTTGGATTGGATGTATTTGATATGGCTTTCTTTTCTCCTGCTTCATGTGTCACTCACATGTATTAGTAGTAAGATTATTGGTAAGGAAAATGTCTCTTTCAAAGGGAGGAGAAGGCAGGTGGGGTTGTGCAGCCATGTATGTTGGTTAATGCCTGTGATCCTTGCTCCTGGGAGGGCTGAGGCTAATAGATCCCTTGGGATGGAATGAAAAAAGCATTTATTAGGCACTTTCTATGTGTCAGACAGTGGGCTAAGTGCTTTACAGATATCTTTATCTCTTGGGCTTGAGAGTTTTGATCTGTAGTAGGTTAAGTCATTCATGTGTCTTCACTGAATTCATCATGACTATGGTGAGCCTCTGGGAATGGCAGGGCATTATGTGGTCTAAGGAAGAGGTGAACTGGCTTGCATCAGAAAACAGAGAAGGGGGGCAGCTAGCGCAGTGGGTAGAGCACCAGCCCTGAAGTCAGGAGGACCTGAGTTCAAATTTGACACTTCCTACCTGTGTGACCCTGGCCAAGTCACTTAACTCCAGATGCCTCAGAAAACAAACAAACAAAAACAGAGAAGGCCAAAATTCTCAAGCTGGTCATAGTAGAACTAGGCCCATTAACAGCCCTACTTTTACAACCTGAATGAGATAGAGACCTAATCTTTAAAATAAAATAAAAAACAAAACTACTATCTAGTGAGAATAAAATAACATGTCCCCAAATTTGATGAATGGAACCACCAGCAGCAAGACATGTCATACGGCTGTGGGATAGGTCTGACATGACCAACTCACATGGTCATTTTGGGTTTTCCATATGCTAATATAGGTCAAGGACTGTGTTTTGGTCCACTGAGATTAAGAAAAGTACAAAATGGGGAAGATGACACTCAGCTAAGAGTTTCTCTGAAACTAAACACCTCCTACTCTCTGGGATTTAACTCAGTAGGCTGATGGAAGGACTGGAGAGACAAGAAGGCCAGTGTGGTTTTACATTTCATGAAGAAAAAAAGTTATGAGGTCTGGATGGAATGGTCTCACAGCCATCTGCTGTGGTCTGCTCCCAGCTGAGTGTTGTGTTCAGTGCTGAGTTTCTGTATGTCAGTAGATAAGTGTTCATTAAGTGCTTGTAGTGGGCCAATCACTATACAACCTTCTAGGAAGGACATTGATAAACTGAAAGGTGTACATAGGAGGTAGCCAGACTTTGAGGTCACACCCTGTGAGAAGGGATGAAGGAATTGGGTGTATCTTTGTTGTTGCTCAATCTCTTTAAATTATGGCCAACTCTTCATGACCCCATTTAGAGTTTTGTTGGCAAAGATACTAGAATCATTTGCTATTTTGTTCTCTGGATCATTTTACATATGAGGAAACTGAGGCAATCAGGATGAAGTGACTTACTCAGGCCTGGAGGTCTATCCACTGCACTACCTCATTGTTAGATTTTATATTGAAAGCATTCTAGAAACACTAGTAGTTAAGGGCATATGGGATATTTCCTATCATTAGCACTTACTACCAGAAGGCTAGGGGAAAGTGGGATACCATTGTACTCCTCATTTATGTAACATCTGTGCCTTTGATTGAGCTGGTTGGTTTGTTCCTGAATGCTGAAGGCTGTTAACACATCCAATGTTTTATTAGAATGTCAACAATCTTATTTATGTACCACAAGGCTCTGTTTATAAAATATTGTAATGTATAAGTTTTAGAAATTATGTTATATACAATCATAAAAGATTGCAGAATCTGATCTGGATTTGGACTGGGTCATAGCTTTAGACCCCTCAGAAGGCAGTGGAGTATTGTGAAGAGCACCCTGATCTTCCAGTTTGGAGACATGAGGTCGATCCCTTGGTCTATTAATGGTCTGATATCTAACTGGACAGAATGCTTAACCTGTCACAGTTAGTTTCCTTAGCTGTAAAATAAACCACTGATATCCTCTATCCTTTGGGTTGGTTATGAGCAAAGCTCTTTGTAAACCTTAAAGCATCATAGAATAGGTTGCCTGTTCTACTGAATAGGGAGCCCGCTTAAAAGGCAAGAAGACCGCCTTCCAATACTTCTTCTGAAGGATCCTTCATTACTTTAGGCAGGTTACTTAAATTGGTGCTGCTCCCAGATGCTCTCCAGGACTATGGAGATGTCGGTTACTCTCGGGAGTTTCCCAGATTGGTGACATCACAAATCTGGACCCTTCTCTCCCTCCCCTTCTTTCAAAGTGACTTCTTGGAAACTGTGTCTACGCAATGGATATATATCCATAGAGGGATTGCGTTTGTTACAATGGTAGCTCAAGGGAATTGGGAAAAAACAAACAAACAAAAACCCAAAGAAATTAAGTGAGTGAGGCAGGGATTAGGAAGGATGAAATTAATGGCCAACAGATTTGGCCCAGAGAAGGGCAACTGGACAGTTGAAAAGCTTTGTGTATATTTCATTTATCCAAATCCTCCTCATTAACTAGAAAACCTTCTGTCATTCTCAGATAGGGCCACCAGATGGCGATCATCGCTAATCCTAAATTTGTGTATGTTGAAATATGGCCCAGGGTGGGTGGGCTGCCTCCTTCCTTTCCTTTTCTTCCTCCCAGTGCATCTGTCAGGGCTCAAAGTGAGAAAAAAAGAAATCTGTGAGATGGTTCTAGGACCTCCTGAAATGCAGTAGAATCCAATCTCCCACTCATTCTTGTTGGGGGCAGGTAATTATAATAAAAGAAGACCCCAGATTCTAATCCCCGCTGTTACCTATTACTTATATGATTTTAGGTTCAATTCCTTCCATAAAATGAGGCAGTTGGCCCAGATGGCCTGTGAGGTCCCCTCTATATCTACATCTCTGCTCCATGAACTCCAAGGTGTCTTTCAACTGTATTTTTTAGTCCTCTGAATCTAAGATCTGACCTGAGTGCTTTAAAAACTCATGTTATCATGGGAGGAATATTCTCTGGTCCTCTGATCCTACTGGATGGGCAGGTAGGAAACCCGAGTTTTAGTCTTTATGACATATATTGGTTGTGACTGTAACTTCTAAGGGCAGCTAGTGGATAAAATACTGGGTTTAGAATCAATACAACTCATCTGGAGTTCAAATCCAGCCTTAGACATTCACTAGCTGGGTGAACTTGAGAAAATCATTTCACCCTATTTGCCTCAGTTTTCTCATCTGCAAAATGAGCTGGAGGAGGAAATGGCAAACCATACTATTATCTTTTCCAAGAAACTCTAAATGGAATTCAAGAAGAAACAAACATGACTGAAAAGCTACCGAGCAACAAAAAAGAGGTAAATCTTTTCTATATATAACTTTATAAACTTGATTTACTGACTTCCTGAGGGATTATCTGAAGAGAAGCTCCTTTATCAATGGCCCATACACACTAAACTATATTTTCTAGGTTGAACCTAGATGAAGGGGATACAATGAGGGCAACTCATGATTGATAAAAAAAATTGCCTCTACAATATCTTGGGATTAAGCGGTCATCCAATTTTTTCTTGAAGGCCCTCAATAGGGAGAAAGATGTCACTTTTAGGAACAACTACTATTTTTGGAGAGTTTGGGCAAATCTCTTATTCCCCCCATTTCCTCAAATGATTAAGATAATTGTATCTAAGAGCACCAGCCCTGAAGTCAGGAGGACCTGAGTTCAAATGTGACCTCAGACACTTAACACTTCCTAGCTGTGTGACCTTGGGCAAGTCACTTAACCCCAATTGCCTCTGCAAAAAAGCAAAAATAAAAAAAATATAAAAAAAATAAACTGAGTGGGGGAACAGGTTCAATCAATCAGCACGCATTGCTTAAATGCACAATTTAATTGTTTTAAATTCTGGGGATGCAATGACAAAAACAAAAAGTCTGCTCTCGAGGGCTGATATTGCATTTTCTCAGGGACCTGTAAAAGTATGGTGCTTCAATTCAAAAGAATGACTTTCTAATGGTGAAATTTCAAATGTAAAATACAGGGAAGAGAGATGTTTGGGAATAGTGAAATTTTCAAGTCCCAGAGTGGCAGTAGCTACTTTATTTATCTATACTTGTGGCCATACCATATGAAGGTGATAAGCAATGGCCACTGGGAACACCTGAACTTTGACACCAGCCTTTTGGCTGCTTCTTCTTCTAGGCATCTGGGTGGCTTCCCATTGAATAGAATGATGAGCCTAGAGTAAGGAAGACCTGAGTTCAAATCTGGCAACTTTAGACACATACACTTACTAGCTATGTGATCTGGGCAAGTCACTTTTTCCCACCCTTTCCTCAAATGTAAAATTAACACCAGCCCTGAAGTCAGGAAGACCTGAGTTCAAATCTGGCAATCTGGCCTCAGACACTTAAAACTTCCTAGCTGTGTGATCTGGGCAAGTCCTTTAACTGCAATTGCTTCAGCAAAAAAAAAAAAAAATAAATAAATAAATAAATAAAAAAAAAAAAGAAAGAAAGTAAAATTAAGATAATTGCATCTGTAAATGATGGAGGCAGGATTAGAATCCAGATCCTTGAATCTCTATATCTCTGCTCTTTCTCCTAAATCATGTTGGTTCTTAGGAGATAATATTTGTAAAGCACTTCACACAGTATCAGGTAGTAAGCACATAGCAGGCATAAGAAATGCTTGTTTCCTTCTTTCCTCTGTTGGGATATCATAGGCCAGAACTAAATGGCTGACCGGTAAAAATGGAGCTGCTGGATCAGAAGACTCTAGGACTCAGAGCAAGTGTAAAAGTGTCCCTGACAGAAGGAGACCTTCCTGCTATTGTCAAATACTCTGGAACTTCTGATTTCTGCCTTGTTTCCTGAGTGTCTCTTGGATCCAGAATGATTAGGTATAACATAGTTCACATCTGGACTTCCATCAACAAATGAGGCAAGGGACTTCACCTCTTCTTACCTCAGTTTCCACATTTGCACAAAGAGGAAGTTATAAGATCTCTTGCAGCTCTTGATTTTATGAGCTCAGGTGAGCTGTTTGAATTCCCTGTGCCTCAGTTTCCTCTTTTGTAAAACTAGATGGTACATGAATTGACTTCTGAAATTCTTTCTATTTCTAACTCTATGATCTGGGCAAATCACTTAACCGCTCCTCAATGTCCCCATCTGTTCATGAAGAAGTTGGGTTACATGACTCCCTTTTAGCTCTAAATCTAGGTTTCTGTAACCTCAGAAATGAGAGCTGTTTGGGGGCAGAACCTGATTCATCTTTATCTTTGAACTTCCAGGGTCTAGTGGGGTTCATGGCACACAGAAGGCACTTAATAAATACTCACTGAATGGAATTGAAATTAAGCTCCAAAAGTTAAATTTAGAGTAAATGAAAGGAAAAAAAAAACTTGTTAACCACCAGTGTTGTCTGAAAGTAGAACATGCTTCCTGGCTCCTTGTAGTGGGTATTGTAGAAGGAATTTAGAAAAAAAGTAGACTGGATGGCTTCCCAACTCCGAAATCTTGGAGCTGAGAAGTAATCTGGTGTTATTTATTCCCCAGAGCTCTGATCTCTTTGAGAACTGTTTTGTTTGAGGCCCCAGATTGATTATTTGCAGGTTGTCACTAGTTATTGATGGGCATCTTGTTCTGAGGTCCTCGACCCAAATGATTTCCATGATGTTATTTATCGGTGTGCTGAGCTTGGGACATGATCGATGACTCTGTGGGTCGGGAACATAACATCTGTTACTGTTGCTGTTAAGAACATTCATTATTGCTAGAAGTTATTGATTTGTGTTTACTGTTCATGGGCTGGCCCCTGTTTGTTCTCATTAACTTTTACTTAAACCAGATTTAACAGGAAGACATTCAGAACCCCAGAATCACACACATTCTCTTGGGAATACAACTGCTCTCCTTTCTTCTTGTCCAGCCCTTGGGACTGACAGAGCTCTGGGGAGCATGAGAATCAGATCTTAGCAGGACTTTTCCTTGCAAAGGAGCCTGGTTATCTTCCCTCCTCAAAAATAGATAATGGCAGCCTTGCTATAGGTACCTGCCATTAAGTGGTACTCATTGTGGAGGGACAAATTGTTGTAGTGTTCTGGAGTTATTGGTCCTCATTTCCTGCTGTAAAGTGAGAGAATAGGGAAGGAGCAAGGATTCTTATTATTTCTTATGTTATCGACCTCTATGGCAGTCTGGTGAAGCTGGGGGATTCATCAGAATTTTATATCTATAACTATCTATCTACATCTATAGTTATAGCTATCTATATCTAAATATATATACACACACACATGTATACATATATATAGTTTTAGATAAAGATACAGATATATACAGATTATATAGTTTGATTCTAATTGAAAAATATATCAAATTTCAGTTAGAGATTAGTGAATATCAAGACATAATTCTTTTTCCCTTCCAAATTTATGGATCCCCTGAAAACCATCTGGGGATCCTCAGGGAAGGAAATTAAGAACCCTTGGACTAATTGATCTTAGTTGAAAAATGCCCTTTCTATGGATTGGTCATTTGTCACTCTAAAATTATATGAATTACAATCCCAGGCATAACAGATGGAAAGTACACTTTGCCATTAGGACAACCTGGGTTCAAGTGCTGCTTCTGATTCATTCTGGTTGTGTGAACCTGGGCAAGTTGCCTCTCAACTCACAAAGATTCACAAAGAGATCTGACTCTTCATTAGAAGGAATTTTTTTTTCTGGGGAAATAACAAATCTATTTTAAAAGTTCATGATAATTATAATAGAATCGAACCTAGAAGAATATGCTACGTCCCTGGAGGAATAAAATAGTTTTGCTGCCTCTGTAGAGAACAGGATGGAAAACCAAAAAAGACAGGTAATGGATATAGTTAAGGAGAAAAGAACCAGGGCTCCATTTCCCATGATGCTGAGGTCCAGACTACATAGGATGCTATATGTATGGGCACTATGTATGGTGTTACTATTACAAGAGCACTGTGATTGATAGGAACTAGGAGGTTTAAGATTATAATAGTAAGTGTGGGCACTGATGGCAGCAGAAAGGACACAACTTGGTAAAACTAAGAGGAAAAAGGAAGGATGCTTCATGGGTGATTTTGCAATGGTATGTTTGAGAATTCTGAGAAGCCTGGAACCATTACCCTGAAGACATCAGTGCTGGCTATTAAAAGATAAAAGGAGACCAAAAAAACCCTATTTAGTCCCACACTATCTACTCAAATAAAAAAGAGTTTTTCACATTTGTGAGAGGAATTTCTGGAGAGTTTGTTTTATAGAAGTTGAAAGTAAATCCATTGCTCAATTTTCCCTACTTGGTTCTTTTCTTATTTCTTTAACCTAGCTATTATGTTTTAATTAAATGCTTTGGCTGTTTGTTTAAGATTGTAGACCGATCTATAATAGCATCACATCTAAGTGGAGGCAGTAAGGTTTTCCAGAGCCAAGACTATACTGTACTATACAAGACAAAGGCTTAACTGCACTGGAAGGGAATCGGCTCTTACAACCAATGATATTTCTGACTCCTTCCTCCAGCCCAGTGTCCATTTTGGTCAAGAAGGCCAAGCAATATGCTATCTTTGGAATATGGTTGATTAATTCGAAACCTTATGTTTTTATTCAAGCTGGTTTTTGTGTCTAGAATGCCTTCTTCTTCTTCTTCTCTACTTCTCTTGGACATATAAGGTCTTCTCATCTTTTAAGAGCCATCTTCTGCCATGAATCTCTCCTCCCTAAGCATTCCCACTGACTTTTAGATCTTTGACCTCCTGCTGTACCTACAGTCACTATCTCATAGTCAACTCTTGTCATTCAATTGTTTCATGAGTATTTATCTTCAGCTGATAAATTTCTTGAAGACAAGGCCCACTCTTCTCCCTGTTCCTCCCCAACCTCTGAGGCTGGATCCATGCTGAGTACAGAACAGGTACTCATCAAAAATTTATAAAATGATTGATAATGGCATCTTCTGAAAGTTCATCCAAGAATGGGGTTATGAACTCACACCAAGAAAAATGTCTCTGCTTTGGTGGAGCGAATGGGATGGGATGACCACCATTGTTTTTTTCTTCTCAATGGTTTCTTGCCAAGGCAGAAGAAATAAAGAACTCCTATGGGCTTATAAATCTCATTTCCTTTGTCATAATAGGGAAAATCCACCATGTCAACATTACTCTGTGAGGTGCAGGATGGCTTTACAGATAGAATTCTGAACTTGTTGGGAGGAGGGTACATGTGTCACCTCTGACATTTGGTTGTTGGGTGAAAACAGGCCAATCACTTAAGCATTTAGAGCCCAAATTTCCTCATTTTATTTTTCCTCTATAAATTAGGAATAAAAATTATTGAAATCTGTATCTCACAAAGTTGTTGTAAGACTTAAAGAAGAATCTTATGTAAAGTACATTGAAGACTTTAAATGACTAGGTACAGTTATCATTATTAAATGTGGATAAGACAGGGATATATTGATTAATATATTACTTTTTGTTATGAGGCACTTTCAGTCCAATTTGGCACTGGAATATTTAATAACAGAAATTTAAAAGTCTTAATACTTAATAATAGGGATTTTTTTGCTTAATCATTTGCAGCCATGTTTGACTTTTTGGGACCCATTTTGGAGAAAATACTGGAGTGGTTTGCCATTTCCTTCTCCAGCTCATTTTACAGATGAGGAAACTGAGATAAACACAATCAAGTAATTTGCCCAGGAAGACACAGCTAGTAAATATCTGAAGCTGGATTTGAATTTAGTTCTTTTACTCTAAGTTCAGAGTCTATCCACTGAGCCACCTAGCTACTAGGGGTGGCCACATAAAATCAACACTCATTATGAAAAGCTATTGAAATTCATGAGTAGAATAACAACAACAACAACAACAAACCCAAATAATGTTGCATAATTCTAATGCCCAACCTCAGGCTCAGAAAAGAAGAGGGGAAATTTGCCTAACTTCTCTTTGCAGAGAGCCAAAGACTTTGGGGTCAGGAACACTGGGATATATTATCAATCAAGACCCTGTAGTTTTGCTGAAAAATTTTTTTTAAAGTATTTGTTCTAAAAGATGACTTCATGGGTGAGGGGAGAGATCTTCATAAATAAATGTGATGTAAAAACAAAAGATAGAATACCTATATCCTGGATTTGTGACTTCAATTATATAGGGAACTCCCAGGTGAGAGAACTCCCTTTACTAATACAAGTTGACACCTTTTTTAATCTTGATTTATTGTTTTAGAGTTACTTAGAGCACTGACATAATCCCTGTGTGTCAAAGATAAGACTTGGATCCAGCCCTTCCTAGCTAGGAAACCAGAAAAGAAATAAAAAACAAAATAAATAAATAAAATTAAGATTAAAAAAAAAATGTGAAGCTCTTCAACAGAACCCAAGGTGACTGGGAGTTCGTTACATAGCAGGGCTGGGCCACTAGAGGGCAGTCACAGGCTAGTGATGTGTCCTGCTGCCCAGTTAAATGATGTTGCAGGGAAAATTCAACCTCACAATCCCAAGGAAATTTCCTTTTGCTGCAGAAATCTCTCAGCTGATGGTGGTATCCCAAAATAGAACACTTCCAAACCTATGCCTTCGCCTCTAGGACACGACTTCTCCAAAAGACAATCAGCTGCTCCAAATGAAGGGAGCTCTGGTCAGCTTGGAGATGCTGGGCTAAGGCACAGCTAGACACTTAGCAGCTCAATTAGAAAGCCTGCAGAAAGTGGGCTGCTTTGGTAACTCCTTGCCCAGGAGATTTGTCTTTTCTCTGAGCAGCTAACCTCATTCAATCAGTTCACTCCTTCCTTCTTCATTCATTCAAAATCCTTCCTTTAGCACCTATGTTTAAAATACTCCAATAAACAGAGAGCCAAGCATACAAAAATGAAACAAAATGTTTTTGCCCTCAATGACTTATGACTTCTCTCTTTCTCTTTCTGCCTCTCTGTCTCTGTCTGTCTCTCTCTCTCCCCTATCTCTCTCTCTGCCTGTCTCTTCCTCTCCCCTATCTCTGTCTGTCTCTCTTCTCTCTCTCTCTCTCTCTCTGTCTCTCTCTCTCTCTGTCTCTCTGTCTCTTTGTCTCTCTGTCCCCATTTTTATTTCTGTCTTTGTCTCTCTTTCCCTGTCTCTGTCTCTGTCTGTCATCTCTCTGTGTCTCTGTCTCTGTCATCTCTCTGTGTCTCTGTCTCTGTCTCCCTTTCTCCCTCCCTTCCTCAATCCCTTCCGTTCTCTCTGTCCCCTACACACAGAGACAGAAAAAGAAAGAGGGAGAAAGGGAAATAAAGTGACAGACAGAGACAGACACACATGCACACACAGTGACAGAGTAAAAGAGGCAGAGAGAAAGATGACACAGATGAAATTATAAAATCATAAATGTGAAGCTGGAAGGGAGATTCAAGGTCATATAGTCCAGCCCCCTAAATTTTATGGTTGAGGAACCTGAATCCCAGAGTCAGGATTTAAATTCAGGTCCTCTTTCCATTATACTACCTTGCTTAATGAAAATTACATTAGGAGAGGACAGAATGAGACCACTTCTAGTTTGGTTTGGATGATCATTTATTTGGGCTGTTGTGGAAATTTTTGGGGGGATTTGGTGGCCATTGAGATCTTGTGTTGAGGGAATGCTTCCTGGAGGAGGTGTCCCTTGAGTTTGGACACTGATGAAAAGGAGAGATTGCATTAGGATAGATAGGCTTGGTAGAGGGGGAAATGAATTTGAAGTCATGGGACCTGGGCTTAAACCCTTACCATGTATCATACAAATCTTCATGGATCTCTGAGAATGAGGGGGATTTTATGGTCCCTTCAAGCTACAAACTCCATGATCTGTCATGAGCACAAAGCTGTTCCATGTATGAGAGATGGCCATGGTGGGTCTGGAAGAGAGCAGGACAAAACTGCAGAGAAGGGAATGGTCCATTTTGACTGGAACAAAATAAGGCATAAGCCAGAGTGATTTATGATGGTTTGGGAAGGTTGCTTGGGTTCAGAATCTGAGAACCTTGAAAGTTCAGGCAAGGAATTTGTATTTTATTTGGCAAGCAATGGTGAATGGCGTGATTAGACTTCTGCATTAGGAAGATTACTGTGGTAGCGGTATGCCCTTGATATGTTCATGAATAAATAGAAATATCCTCTATAAATACAGGATCAGAGACATAGATTTGGAAGGAATTGTGGATGCCATATTGTCCACTCCCTTCATTTTACAGACAAAGAAACTAAAGCTCAGAGAGGTTAATGATTTGTTCGTGCTCAAATAGGTAGTGTCAGAGGTACACTGTGACCCTAGGCCTTCTTGACCCCAAGCCCAACACTCTGTTCCAGAAAACTATATTGCCTATGAACACAAAACCTATTTTCTTTTCTGTATAACTATTTTTTTTTTGCCTGCCTCATGTTCCCAAACCTGATAGTAAGCTGACAGCTTATTCAATTTTGTATTTACCCCAGAGCCCAGCTTAGTGTTTTATAAATAGAAGGTTCAATCCATTACCATCATTACTCACTTTTATATGGTGCTGGATTCCACCCAAGCCTCTACCAGGAGGCCAGTGACAACCAAGCAATGACAATTTGCTATCTGACCTGAAGCTCTTCTCCTCCTACTACCTACTCAGAACCTTTAGAGACCAGGAGACCTTTTGTTCCCTGATGGGGACTTGAGTTTTATCTACTATCATAGAGATTTTGTCCAAAGTTGTGATGTCACTTTTTTTTAGGTGAGTGAGTAAAAGCTCTCACTTTAGTTATCTACACTTGGCCAATCCCAGACCATATTTCACTTACTAGCTAGGTGACCCTGCACAAGTCCTTTAACTTCTATCTGACTCATTTTCCTACCCTGTAAAAAAATAGGGATAATAATAATAGTAGCACTTAATACCCAGTATTGTAAAGATCAAAAAAAATATTTATCCATGTCCTCCCTAAATTTTCTCTGGGACAGTCTACCCAATTTATTATTTTTTGGATGAAATGGATTCCAAGGGATTTCATAGGTTGTGAATTTATCATCCCTCAGTGTTGGTTCATCTTTGCTCCAATTCATACAAATCTCTGATACCCACCATATTATTCCTTCAGTGAAATTATTCATCTTTAATATGTCTCAACCTGTTCACCCCCACCTTGTGCATCTCCATTTCCCTTTGGATGGTCTTCAATTTCGAGTTGTTGGAGATAGTTATGATTTATGACATAAAGCTTCACAATGTACCTTTATGAAATCTAGTGGATCCTCAAAATCTTGTTACAATTTTAACCAATTATCATAAAAACTAATACTTTGGGACATGCTTATTATATTGCATCCTGCTTTGCAAATCTTGCTGTACAAATTCTATTTGAATGGTACGTGTTAAATTAATAACAGTATTCTCTGACTTGCCATAGAAATGTAAGCTTTTTGTAAATAAGGATAATTTTATTCTAGTCTTCATACACTTCTCTCCTCTCTATGTATTCGGCAATCCAGAGACACTGACCTCCTTGCTGTTCCTTAAATGCAATTCTCTAACTCCTGTACCTGGACATCATTTTTCCTGGCCATTCCTCATGCCGACAGCTCTCTTATTCTTCATTTTTGCCTTCTAGTTTCTCAGACTTTCCTTGAGTCTTAGCTGAAGTTCCACCATTCTTCATAATCCCTCTGAGATTATTTTATTTATCCTCTTTCAATCATATTGGTCTAGAATAGTTTGAATGCTGGTTTCTCCATTAGAATGTGATCTCCCTGACTTCTGGGACTATTTTTGGCCTTTAAATATTGGTCCTTAACATACTGCCTGGCACATAGTAGGAAATTAATAAATTCTATTTGATTTCACTTGTGCCTGGGAAATAGTAGGTACTTAATAAAATGAGCTAATATTTATAAAATAATTAGCAGACTTTTAAAGGGCTATATGAATCAAGTAATCATTATTACATACATATTGATTCATCAACTATTTGATATAATTAATACATATATAACACCTTACATATTATTATTATTAAGTATTTATTTATTAATCAGTCAATGTTGAGCTAGGTAGCATAGTGGATATAACACTGGACTTGGAATTAGGAAGATATCTTCCTGAATTTAAATCTAATCTCAGACACTTAGTAGCTGTGTCACTATGGGTAAATTACTTCACTTGTTTGCCTCAGTTTCTCATCTGTGAAATGAACTGGAGAAGGAAATAGCAAAGATTTCCAGTATATTGGCCAAGAAAATCCCAACACGATGTCGTGGAGAGCCAGATGTGACTGAAATGACTCAATAAAAGCAAGAACAAATCAATTGTTTGGTATGATTCAATACAGACACATAAATATGTAAAAATGGTTGATAAAATGCTTCCATTTTATCCAGGTTTGTAGATATGGCTTATAATTATTCCTGAACTCTCCCAGGCTCTGGAGATGACTGCCAAACCAGGCAAAGTTTTGTTTCCCTAACAAAACATGCAGCAATTAGTCCCCTCGTTGGTCTCTTCCACACCAACTCCTATGCTATTTTCTTAGCTCTCTAAATTGAATTCCTGAATCAATTCTTGAATTAAATCATAACATTTATTTGCCTCTGAAAAAAAAGAAATATTTTCTCTCTAAGGAACCCCTTCATAAATAGCAGGAAATTTTTATTAAAGAGCCTTGATCAATTTCCCTCATTTATATCCTGGGGATAGTCACTTCTATAAAATGATCAGTTCTATTTTGAGTTACAAGTCTGAAAGAATCCCCCATTTATTGAAGGGATAGATACAGCATGGCACAGTGAATATATTGAGCATGAAGTCAGAAAGACCTGGTTTCAGTTTCTATCTCTGAAACTAATTGTGTGACCTAAGGCAAGGCCTATATAGTTCAAACAAGGACTTGGTATTCAGATAGGCTGAGATCAGAGTTGTTGGAGGGAACTTCCATGGCAAAAGTATTCCATGTTGGTATCAAAGATCTTGTACAGTTTGAAAAAACGTTTTCATGGGTTCAGAGTTGAGGCAAGTATCAGATAAACCAGACTGGACAGTCTAAAACATTGTCAGTCAACTCAAATCAACCAGAATTTATTAAGCATCAACTACAGTCATTCACTGGGCCAAGTGCTAGGGATACAATGAAAAGCTAAAAGTCTTTTCCCACAAGGAGCTTATAATGTAACAGTAGCAAAGAATATGTTTTTGGAGGGATTGTAGGTTGTGAATAATAGCAAAGATGATACTGATTCCCATATCAATATCACTTTTAAGTACCTTCACAATGATTCTATCAGAAAAGTAGTTCACTATTATCCCTCTTCTGTGAATCAGAAGACTGAGAATCATAGACCATAATGCTGGAAGGGACTTCAAAGATAATGTCCCAAATTAAGTTAACTCTAAATTAGTTTACAGTTGAGGAAACTGAGGCTCATGACCTTATAGATAGTAGAAAGCTGAGACATGATTGAAATGGAATTCTTTGATTCTAAAGTCTCTAAAGTTTTTCCTCCATTCTCCCCATTTTGCAATAGAATGTAAGCTCCTTGAGATAAGGACTCTTCCTTTAGTCTTATCTTCAGTGCACACAGTAGGGACTAAAGGCTTCTTGAAAGGTTGATGAGCAAGGCACAATGGGTCAGACACAGCAACTGATAAACCAGCAACCATAAATATAATAAGAATGTGAACCCAGGTGCCCTGACTCCCAGTTCACGTAATTATTTATTTGACAAGCATTTATTAAGCATCTCCTCTGTTCTAGGTACTGTCCTGGGCTCTGAGAACAAGAGACAAAAATTCCATAGTTCTTGATGTCATTGGAACTCATTATAATTACACTAAGTATATAGACTAAGGGCAATGGATCACTGCTCATTTGTCTTTTAGTAAATCATCAAGAAAGGAAAAAAAATGTTTTGGGTGGCTTCTTATGGCTATCTAAAAAGATCAGAACAAATTAGAGCAAGTGTTCAAGAGCAACTGGAGAGAGATGATGAATCATTCAGGATTTGGATTGAACCTGGGATTTCATTACTAGAGAGGTGAACTCCCATATGAAGAAATTCCCTCTGCAGATATAGGTTAGGACCTTCTCTACCCAACAGAGTCTTCTGGGACCACTGGAAAAGTTAAAGTTGCTTGTCCAGGATTGTTAGAAACAAAACTTAACACAGGTCTTTTTGACTTTGAGGCCAGCTGTCTATCCATTATGTTAAGCTGCCTTGATAAATAATTAAAAAATATTTATTCAATACCAAATTTATTCAATAAATATTTATCCACCACAGACAATTTCAAAAGCGTAAAGGTGTTTGGAGTGGGAATAGGGAGGGAAGGAAGGGAAGACAACCAGACCCCTGGACTCATTCTTTCATTGAATCACAAACTCACATTTGGTACAGATGCTTGGATCATGATTCTTCATAGATATGTGTAAATGAAGACTTTAGGCAGAATAATAAAAAGTAGAATCTATGTTCTATATATATTCAAAACTTTTTTCCAGCAAGTACATGTGTGTGTGCATGTGTGTGTTTGTGTGTATTGGTGGTTTTTAGTGGAACATACTAGAAAACGTTGACTGTAATGTTCTAAATGACAAAATAGGCAAATCTTCTGCCTAATCTAATTATCTTGCATAATTAAAATAGTTGATTTTAAATTATAATTTAGTTCAATTTTAAAGGGAGGGGGCATAAATCTTTCTCTTTACTTTTCTAGCATGTTAGTTTTCTTCAGTTTGCAAATAATACCGATGCCTTGTCTAGAAATTAAAGCTAAATGTAAATTGTTCTTCAAACCCATATGGCAAAATGTGGGGTTGCATTTGACAAAAAACAATAAATAATTTTTATGGCTTGTTTGCTAAAAGGTAAGGATTAAAATCTGGGGCCTTAAAATTACACAAATAAAGACTCTGTGGTTATAAAAATTAACCAGGATATTGACTGGTTTTTGCATGTGTGTATCCACATTGCATGAAGGATGCAGTAGGCTCTTAATCTCTGTAGACTCGTTGAATTTGGTTGAATTGAGCAACACAATTTGCCTCAGTTATACCAAGCAAAAAACTCTAGCCATTATTTATATAAACAAAATTCATGATGGAGATTTCCTCTCATTATCTTCTGTCTCATATTCTGAGCAAGTCAATTACAAATGAGGTGGTACACCATTTAAAAATATATGATGCCTTTTGTGACTAATGAATCACAAAGTTACTTTGACTGTTGTCAAAGAAATGCATTATCCTAAGGCTGGCCAACAGAACAAGAGAAATTCCATATGTTTTAATCAATCAAACAAGTCATTAGATTTCAATCTCTTTGAGAGAAGGGATTGTTTTTTATTTTCCTTTGTATCCCCAGCTCTAACACAATTCTTGGCACATAGCAGGTATAATAATTGCTTATTGGCTAATTGAAAATCAGCATTTACTGAGTAATTAGAACTGTGCTGAAGGAACAAATATGGAGACAAAAATAAAATAATGCATTGCTTCAGGGAGTTTAGGACAGATGAGAGAGATGTTTAGAATTAATCAATTAACTGATATTTCTCAATCATCTACCATATTCTAGGCATATTACTAGATGTTGAGAATACAAAGACATTTGGAAGAATCCCTGAGTTCAAGAAGTTTCTATTTTATTTGGGGAAATAAAATATACACATGTAAATAATGATATGCAAAATATATTTAAATATATTCAAAGTAATTTTAGGATATAATTCTTGATTTACTTACCCAGTTTTTTTTTTAAACTTTTATCCTTTCTTGTGTGTGAGTGTGTGTGTGTGTGTGTGTGTGTGTGATCACACCTAATAGACTGCAAGCTTTCAGAGCCAATATGGTTTCCCTTTTTATTTCTTTATATTAAATCCCTAGAATATTTCCTTGCATGCGCACACATGAAACAAGCTCTTAATAAATATTTGTTGAATTGAATTGGATTTTTGTTCACTATATATGTGGCATCCATTATAGTATAGACTCTTCTATTATTCAACCATCTGCTTCTCAAATTAGGAAGCCCAGGTCAAGAACATCGGTCAGTCTCGGATTGAGAAAGCATTGTGTCAAAGTTGGATTAATTTCCTTCTCAGCCTCTGAGATCTCAAGTGGTAGAAATTTATTCACCCTTGGACTGTGCCATTTAAAAATCCAGATGGGAAAGTCCCAGGGGGAACAGGAAAGTCTGAGAAACAGATTCCCCACCACCTCCCACCATCACTCATGGGTCACTGATGTGGCTTTCACGTTGTCGAAGGTCTTGTGCATAATCTTCTCCGATGACCATGTTCAGGTACTTAGGTGTAGGGGGGCACTGGCCATTTTCCGTTGACTTCAGCTAATGCAGACCAACAGTCAGTTGATTCAGGAGGCCAAGTGGATTCTTTCATCTGAATCATCCAGGCTATTGGTCCACACTGCTGGCATTTCCAAGCTTCCATGCTCCCCCTCACTTTCCATGCACCTAATTGGTGTGTCCACACATTTCTATTTTCCTCTGGAACTGATTTCCTTGTGAAGACAACTTTTTAAAAAGTATTGGTCCCTTGATTGGATTGAGGGTCAGGTAGATGTGACCAGCTTCCAGAAAGCACTCAGTGAATAGGAAATAATCATCTGTAAAAGGATTAATGTGGTACAGAGGACAGAGCACTGGGCTTTGATTCCAGCGAGACCTGGTTTCAAATCTCACCTCTGATACTTATTGGCTGTGTGATTATGGCCAAGTCATTTGACTTCTCAGGGCATGTTTTTTTTTTTTCACTGAGAAAATGGGGACCCTAGATTAATAGACTGAGAGAAGGAGAACTCAGATGCTGTCAAGTACATGCCCTCATTTTAAATAAGGAAACTGAGTCCAAAGAGATGAATGATTTTCCAGAAATCACAGAGGTACTAACTGTCTGAGGCAGGATTTGAATTCAAAATCTATCACACTCTGTCATGCAATCTTTCAGGCTTAGTCTACCTTTCCTATGCTAGTTGTTAATGTCCAATGGATGTGGTATCACTTGTACACCCTGGAGAGATGCTATTACAATGACAAATAGCAAGCAGACAAGTAAATTCTAAATGCAAACCACTGGTCATTTGGTGGCTAAGTTTAGGTCTAGGATGTTGCTAGAGATATTGTGTCCATCCCATTAATTGCCTATATTTCCTATTTATCTCCCACTTGTGGGGAAGGATATACAAGCAACTTCTTGTGGTTAAAATAAACCTGGCAACAAAAAGTTGAAGATTCAGCTCCATTACCTAGATTTTTATTTTAGATGGTATACTAGGTTAAACAATTTCTAACACATCTAATATCTCAAGGGTCTGAATGGTAGTTGTTTCAGCTAAGAGTATCACAAGGCAATGGGTTTTAGCAATCCCAGAGGCAAAAGACCTTGGTTCCTCGCTTAATTCTGTTACTACTACATGTGGGACCATAGGGCAGTCATTTTTATCTCTTGATGCCTTAGTTTTCTCATCTATAAAATAGTACTCACACCATGCATTCCCTACTTTACAGGATGGTTGAAAAGAAAGCATTTATAAAGCTTAAGGGACTGTAGGAATACAAGGTCTTATTAAATATCTTGGGCCTTTTCTGGACCTCAGTTTCCCCAGTTGCAAAAAGATGATCTCTATGGTCCCTTCTTGCTGTAAATCTATGATTGTGTCATTCTATGAACAAAGGAACTCATTCAGACATAAAAACCACAATTGGTCTAGCATTGAAAGAGCTATTCTCTGGTGTTGCCAGAGGGTCAGAAAGGTGGATTTCCCAAGATTACACAGCTAGTAAGCATCTGAGACAGGAGTAAGCCCAGTACTCTACCCACAATACCAAGCTAGCTCACTTGTGACTTTGAGATGATGTCGTTACCTGCAAATGGTTTTAGTGAAAACACTTGGAAACTTAAAGTCATCTGTCCTAACAATCTGTCTTCTGATATTTTCCTGGAGTAGAGGAAAAATGAAAAAGAAAGAAAATACATTTTCTCCAAATCCTAAACACATCTTTTGGGATGGAATCTCCCATCCTTACCTCCCTAGAGGCCCCTTAAGAAATGCTTAGTGATCAGGTAGGATATATGATGACCAGCTACCTGTTGTTAGTTATTCTTATTAATAAGTAACATTATATCAAGCTTTAGGGGTTGTCTTGTGCTCTACACAGATTGTGTCATTTCATCCTTACAATGCTGTGAAGAAAGCACCTTAATTTTACACATCAGGAGACTGGAGACCTGAGTAGTGAAGTGATGGGCCTAAGGCCACACAGTTTGTAAATATCCAAGGCAGGATTTGAATACAAGTCTTGACTCTGCCCAGCGTTCTCTCCATTACACTACATGGTTCTAACCTGTATTAGAGGATGTGCTGTGATGATTCACAGAGAAGTCAAACAAAAAGTATCATATATACTCTTTTGTGTGTGCTCTCTCTTTCTCTTTCTCTGTCTATGTCTCTTTTGCACTATCTTTCTCTTTCTCAGAGTCTCTCTCTCTTTCTCTTTCTCTCTCCCTCTCTCCTCTCTCTCTCTCTCTCTCTCTCTCTCTCTCTCTCTCTCTCTCTCTCTCTCTCT
>JAJPUD010002012.1:0-29419 GCA_023553655.1 Myrmecobius fasciatus | reverse complement strand
TCTCTCTCTCTCTCTCTCTCTCTCTCTCTCTCTCTCTCTCTCTCTCTCTGCTTTTCTTTGTCTCTCTCTCTTTGTATCTGTCTCTGTCTCTCTGTCTCTTTTTCTCTCTGTTTTTCTCTCATTAAATGATTAGCAAATACTAGCACCAAACTGGCTTCTTTTGCTCGTGGGTGTTGGGAAATAGTTATGAAGTTTCTACAGGGGATTTTATTCACATTCTAGCTTTCTCCATAATATCCAGGAATCAAATGAAAAAGCATTTAGTGAGCATTTACTATGTGCCAAGACTGTGCTAAGCTTTGGGGGATACAAACAGAAAAGCTAGAAAGTTCCTCCCTTTCAAGGAGCATAGACTATATTTGGGGGAGACAACACACACACACACACACACGTGTGTGTGTGTGTGTGTGTGTATGTGCATGTGTGTGTACAGCTGCAGGATGGATGGAAAAAAATGAATAAACTCTAGGATACTGAGACCGGACAGATAACAATGCCTTCCAGTTGTTAGATGAAATGTAGGATCTTGTTGATCCTACAATGTTGGATCCTGAGAATCCAGAGAAAAGTTTGGTTTGGGATAAAGCCATTGGAAGATGAAGAGATTCTGCTCTAGTCTGTTGAGTTCTTTCCTTCCACCTCCTGTTGTGATCACTGAGTCACATAATTTGAGAGTTGGCCAGAACATTAGCGGTTCTGGCCACTTACAAATGGTTGTCCAGCCCATGTTTGAAAATTTCCAGAGAGAGAGAAGTTTCCACCTCCAAAGCATCCCATTTGGTCTTTAGGACAAATGTTTGTTTCTTTTTCATTTTCTAAGAATTTTGGACTTTATACATCTTTGCTGTTTTGTATGCTCACAGAAGAAGCTTTATACTTGGACATAAGAGAACCATCTCTAACCCCCTGATTGAATCATTTTATGGCAGAGATGGCCTTTCCATGTCTCTTCTCCTCTTCACAGCCACATCTCTGGAAAATCTTATTAATTATCTATATTTCCTCTCCACTCAATAACTTTTGCAATCTGGCTTCCAATTTCATCACTCATTTGAAGCTGCTCTCTCTGAAGTTACTGATTTTTTAAAAAATATCATATGTCATGTCCTTTTCTCAATGGGCATTCTTATAGGCCTCTGAGCAGCCTTTGGAATTCTGATCACCCTTTCTCCCTTAACCTTCTTTTTTCCCTCAGTCTCCTCTTTCCTGTCTGATCACTCCTTCTTAGTCTCCTTTGCTGGACCATCATGTATGTGTTCTATCAGTGGAGATCACCCCTGTTTTGGGCCATCTTTTCTCTATATTCTCTCTTACTTGGTGATCTCATTAACTACCATGACACTAATTTGAACTTCAATCCTGCATCCTTAATTGCCTATTAAACATTTCATCGGATGCCCCAAAGCCATTTCTAACTCAACATGTCTATAATCATTGTTCCCTTATCCCCACCCAAACTCCCCTACACAACCCTCTTGAAAGTTTTACTGTTTCTGATGAGAGCAGCACCCTCATAATTTCAGTCTTGATACCTTGGTGCTTCCTCAGCATCACACACTCTCTCTCTCTCACTTAACTTTTATCTCATCAGTCACCAAATCATTGTTATTTCTATTTCCATGTCTCTGGTCCCTTCTCCCTACTTACAAAGTCACCAACCAGTTTCAAGCCCTGCTCATCTTACTTGGGGCCTACACTATTATAGGAGCCTTCTATCTGGTCTTCTTGTACCAACCCAGTCTTTTTCTTTTCCAATTCATCCTCCATACAGCTGCCAAAGTGATTTCTTTAAGTTCCCATCTATTCAATATGCTTCAGGGACTCCATATTTAGGATCAAATGCAGATTTTTGTTTGGCACCTTTAATTCTTCACAATGGACTTCAACTGACTTTTCCAGTCTTATGATAAATTATTTTTCTTCTCACTCTTTACAAACTTGCCAGACTGGCTTTCATGTTCCTCACACCTGACTCTTCATCTCCCCTTTCTGGACCTCCTAAGTTTGGAACTCACTCCCTCCCATCTCTGTCTATCAACACCCTTGGTTCTTTAAGATGCAAACTAAATACCACTTCTCACATGAATCCATTCTTGATCCTCCCACCCCTTCTAGATACTGATGGTTTTTGTTCCCAGACCATTTTGTATTTATTCCATGCATATACATATATGTGGATATATACATATATGTGGATATATACATATACATTTTGCATATACTTATATTGTCTTACTCAATAGAATTTAAACTTTTTAAAGGCTGAGACTAGTTTTTTTCTCTAGCTAGGTGTACCAGCACCCAACACAGTATTTGGCATATGACACTGGCTAAATAAATGCTTGTTGAATGACTGATGAAAGAAATTTTACAAATGAAATAGGTTGGGGGTTCTTAATCTGTTGTTGACAGATACCCCTTTCTCCTCAAGAGATTGTAGGTAGGTTTCAAAGTGTGAACTTGGATGGGAGAAAATGCCCTATATTTTTATTCTTACAACCTCCAAAATAAATTCAGCATTTCCTTCAATTGTGAATTAAGGCAATAAAACCTTATTCTGAGAAGAAGACCACAGGCCTCATTGGATTGCCAGAGGGCAATGAGAAGCAAAAAAATGTCAAGACTTTCTAATCTCATCAAATCCCTCAATTTTACAGATGAGCAAGTGGAATGAGAGGGAAAGTAAAGTGTGAGTAAGGTGCTAGACCCAGAGTCAGAAAAAAATGACTTTGAATCATAACTTGGTTCTCAGCCTCCATTTTTTAATCTTTAAATTGGGACTAGACCAGTTTATAGGATTCAAAAGTGCTATATAAATATCAGCTTTTATGAAGGGATTTGTCTAAGGTAAAAGGAAGAGCAAAACTTCAACGTAAAGTCTCAATTCCAAGAGCAATGATCTTTTCACCATTCCTAGCTTTCTCCCATACTTACTGGTTATATGACCAAGTCAATTTCATCTCTCTGGACATCATCTCCCTCATCTATAAAATGGACTTACTACTATTCACATTACCATTCTCACAGGGCTTTGTGAGGAAAGGGCTTTGCAAACTGTGAAGTGCTTCTTAAAAAATTAAGTGCCAGGCAAATGACAATTTTGGTTAAGCTGTTAGTCAACAGGCATTATTAAGTGCCAGACAGTGTGCTGAGAATATAATTATAATTAGAAAGATAGTCCCTGTCCCCAAGGAGTTTACATTTTAACGGGGGAGACAGAGCTTTAATAGAAGCTAAAAAGAGAAAGAGCCAATATATCTTTTTAAAACAAGGCAACCGTCTCCAATAGTTTCTAAACGCATAAATGATACACTCTCCACTGCTATTGGCTTGACATGAGTGTCTTGAATTCACTCTCCCAGGTGATTAAATCTGATTTTTATTCTGGTTTCATTGAAAGTTGCTCTCCTGAAAGAATTCAGACCCCTACTGGGAATGGCTTCTTCTCTCAGTAGGATCTGCTCATTGTAGCTGATTTTATGCAAACTTTTTACATAAATGCTTTCCAAATTGGAGAAAAGGTGATTTTTTTTTCTAAGACCAAGGCCACCTACCCTTGGATAAACTACAGAACAAACGGAATCTACACAGAAGGAATCCATGCTAAATTTGCTTTGGTTTGGAGGCAAAGACACATATCGATTAAGGATGAGTCTCTTTTTTGGAATGTTAGAAACTGTGCAGAAGGAAAGGATTTGCTAGGGCTACAAAGAATAGATTAATTCTTTGTTAGGGTGGGGGAAGGGGTAGATATACAACTAGAGAACCTGCCTGGCCCAATTCCCAGAAGTACATTCATTACCCACAAGGCAATTTTCAAGGAACAACAGGCTTACAAAAAGCCTAAACTTGTTCAAGGTCAGGTAACAAGACCCAGGAGCCACAGCTGACAAATTGGAAAAGTGTCTCAGATCCTTGCTAAGTGATAGGTGGCAAGCAGGGCTCCGTTCTAATAAGCCATGATGAGCTTGGCTGAAAGGTGAGCCAGGCGCTGTCCCGCGTGCTAACAGCTGCCTCTTCAGACCTGAGGCTGTGCGGCCAGCAGGTGGCAGGCTCTGCTGCAGGGGGAGCCTTTGGAGGGCCAGTCCAAGCCCTTTGAACACAGCCTTGCACAGCTGTTCCCCACATCCTCCTATTTTCAAGCCACTTTGTCTGCATGGGGGTGGGAGCTACTGGATACTGACCCTCTCCTAGCTTCCTCTGATTCTTGGTTTCTATGATTTGGAGATGAGAATGCTCTTGGTTTTGACTGTCTGCCTGCTCAAAATCCAGCCTCATCTGAATCTCTCCTTTCCTACTATATTGCCTCCTATGTGGTCACTCAGAGATGCCGTGGATAGAGAGAGCTAGGAACTGGAATCAGAGACATCTGAGTTCAGATTGGGACACTTGTTAACTTTGTGTTTCTGGGCAAGTCATTTAATATTGATTTTTCTCAACTGTAAAATTGTGAGGACCAAATGAGATGATATTTATATACTCTTTGGTATAAGTGCCAATTTCACAGTAGATGTTAATAAATATTTCTTTCTTTCATCCTTTGTTCCTTCCTGCTTCCCTTTCCCTTTCTCTTTTTCCTCCCTCCCTCCATTCCTTTCTTCTTCCCTCCTTCCCTTCCTCCTTTCCTTCTGTCTTCACTCTTTATTTTTCTCCTTCCTTCCTTTCTCCTTCTCTCCCTCCTTTCTCCTTATTGTCTTTCCTTCCTTCATTCTTATATTCCTTATTCTCTTCCTTCCTTCCTTCCTTCCTTCCTTCCTTCCTTCCTTCCTTCCTTCCAGGCTGAGCAGCTGGGGTGCTCTCACAGGCATCCTCCAACTTGATAGCTGGTTCTATATCCTGCTGTTTTCTGTACCCCTTCCCCCTTTCTTGACTCTGAGTAGCATCAATCCAATCTTAAATCACAGTCAGCATTTACTATGCTAAAAGCAGTTGTCCAGAATCAAAGGATCATAGATTTAAAGTAAAAAGATATCTCATGGCAGCTTTGTGGTAAAAGAAATAGAATGTGGGGCTTTAAGTAAAAAAGATCTGAATTAATATCTGACATCAAAGTCTTAGAAGCTGTGTGATTCTAGGCAGTTTACTTAACTTCTGTTTAACATCAGTGTATCCATCTGTAAAATGGAAATAATACAGTACCTACCTCCTAGGATTGTTGAGAGAATCAAAGGGGATAATATTTGTAAAGCTCTTGGCAATCAGTTAGGACTTAATAAATTCTTGTTTCATTCCTTCATTGGCCATCAAATCCAATTCTTTCATCATACAGATGAAGAAAACGAGGTTTAGGGAAGCGAAGAGACTTCCTTAAGATCACATAGGTGGTTAGCATTAGAATGCAGATTTGAATCCACAGCCTCTGCTTCTAAATCCAGTATATTTCCTCTTGTACCTCACAATCTCTATTAATCATAAGATCATAAGATGTAATATTTGAAAGGATTCTGAGAGATCATTTAGTGTAAACCTTTCATTTTACAAGAAAGGAAACTGAGGCCCACAGAAGGGAAAATAATTTGTCAAGATCCACATAACTTGCAAGTGATTAAGATGAGATTTACATCTAGAATACGTAATTTCAAACTCAATGTTCTTTCTCTTATACTGGCTTTCAATTGCAAGGGTTTGCTTTTATTTTTTTTTTAAACTTTAACGTTTTGTTGATATGCTTAAATCATCATCTCTTTCTCCTCCTCCTATTCTTTCTTCTCTATTTCTTCTTTTTTTCCCCAGAAGATAGTTCTGGGACCATAGCATGTATGACCTACTTGGGCTTTTCCTCTTGTTCCCAGATGCCCCCAAAGATTTCAAAGCAACACTCCTCAGGCTCCAGACATTGGGGCTATATTTGGCTCAATGACAAGATGCCTACAGATGACTTAGCTTTGCTTTGGAATAGAACCCAGTAATTGGGCCCAGCAGGTTAAAAACAAGCTAAAAACAGCACAGTAATATACAACTATGCCCAAGAGCACCAAGTCCTTTATCTGATCAGAGTCATCAAATATTTATATTATAGCTTAATTATACTATTCTGGAAAGAGCAGCAACAGAGATCTACAACCCTGCCCCTTCCTTTTTCCTCCACCTCAAGTCTTTTCACTCGAGAAAAACCAAAGTACAAATGTATGGATTTTCTATCACAAAGATGAAAGTTGGGGGTTGTACCCCTCTCCACCATTCCCTTTAACACTCTCCAGCTTTTAGTTTGTTCTTTTGGTGACTGAGTTGTTGGAATATAGGTAATGATCTTAATTATTTTCTGAACATATTTTTATTCTTTAAAAAAGGACTTTCAAAATCATTAATCAAACAATCAAACAACAGATCAAAAAATTCACTAAAATGTAAACTTTTTGAGAGCAGGGATTAGTTTTTGCCTTTTTTCCCCATTATTTTGCACAGTTCCTGTCCTATAGTTTGAGCTTAAACAAATAAACAAATGAAATAAATGCTTGTTGATTGAATGAGGAACACTTTCTAAGTACTTAATATTGGGGGAGAAAGAAGCTATGGGGTACATTGGATAAAGTGCTGAGTTTAGAGTCAGGAAGACTCATCTTCCTGAATTCAAATCTGGTCTTAAATACTTAAAGCTGTGTGATTCTGGTCAAGTCACTTCACTTTGTTTACTTCAGTTTCCTTCTCTGTAAAATGACCTGGAGAAAAAATGGCAAGCCAGTCTAATATCTCTGCCAAGAATACCCCAAATGGGATCATGAAGAGTCATGAACTGAAAAAATGATTGCATAAAAACAACATGGATCTGGAATTATGCTAGTACTGGGGTCACAAAGACCAAAGGGTTATTAGGTTCTCCAATTACATAAAATTTCCTAGTTTTTTCTGCCTCCTTACATAGCTCCTTATGGTTCTGCACTAGGGAGTAATCAGTCATCATTTATTCCACTATGGATATGGTAAAACAAGAGAAAACAAATGTGTCTTATTAGAGTAAATGCAGAATTCTCACATAAATATAAATTCTCAGAGATGGGGTAATGGTGGTGAGGGGTAGGAGTGTCCAACTTAAAAAGGAAAAGAAAGATGAGGCATATTAGTTAATATATATTTTCCCCCTAAATTTCAGGAACACCAATGGTCTCCCTGCCCACTCAGAATGGTGAAATGGACAGAGTCCTGGATTTGAAATTCAGGAAAATCTGAATTCAGTAGCTGCCATCGGCACTTTTGAGCTGAGCTCCAGGCCCCAATTTCTCATTAGTACCTTGAGGAAGTAGGACTTGATTCATTCCATGATCTCTTCCAGATCTGAATCTGGAGACTTCAAAATAAAGTGAATTCCACCTTAAAGGGAAAAGAGTTGGGCAATCCACAAGGGAAGTAAATAGATACATACAAGAAAAAAAATAGTGCCTGTCCTAAAGGAGTTTGTATTCTAATGGATGAAACAGCACAAAAGGAAGCTAGTGTGTGTGTGTGTGTGTGTGTGTGTGTGTGACAGACAAAAGAGAGAGATACAGAGAGAGAAACAAAGAGTGATACACACACACAAAGACAGACAGAGACAGAAGACAGTGACCTGATGGAGTCCAGAGAGGCATGAAGGAGTGGACATGATTGACTTTGACACTTTCCTTAAATTAGAAGTTCCAGGAGGATTCGACCTATCAGAGGATAGAGTAATGGGAGAGTAGGGATCTTCCAGGGTCAGAAGGTAGGAAGAAGACCCTAAGTCTACTAACTTATGGCTTTTCTCTGTCCTTTTGCTTCTTGAACTCTGCATCATTTGACACTGTTGACCACCATTTTCTCTTAAGCACTCTCTTACCTCTGTTTTTCTTTTTCTTTTTTCAAAGCAGCTTGGCAATGGATAAAATGCTGGGTCAGAAGTCTTGCCTCTGGCACTTACCAAGTGTCAGGTATGTATTTATATAAGTGTCAAGTATGATCCTGAGCAATTTGACCACTTTATGCCTCAGTTTCCTCATTTCCAACTTGGTGATAATGACAGCACCTACTTTATAGGGTTGTGATGAAGAGGCAACTGATATATATGTAAGTAAAGCCCATGGCACAATTGAAGACTCCAGGTAAATGCTAGGTCTGATTATTTTTGTGATACACTTGGTCCATCTCCCACACATCTCATTTTATTTTATTGGATAATAATAACTAGTATTTATTTATATAACTTGATAGATTGGTATCCATGTTTTACTCATGATGTATAAAGCATAGGGATCAAAGACTGAAGGCTGGAAGAATCCTTAGAGACCAAATTCAAGTCTCTCTTTTCACTGATGAAGAAACTGAGATGAAGAAAGTTGTCTTAGGTCCCATAGCTAGTATTTGAGGCAGGATTTGCATCCAGAATCCATTGCCCTATCTTTTGTGCCATGCTGCCTTTACTACCCCAAGGATAAAAAAGAGGCAAAAGGCATATTTAATCCATTGCTTGCTGACTTGGAGAGGGGGTGGAGGGGGAGAGAGAAGGAGGGAGAAAAATTTGGAACACAAGGTAATGCAAAGGTGAATGTTGAAAACTTTGCTTGTATTTGGAAAAATAAAATAACATTTTAAGAAAAAAGAAAAAGGAGACACAAGACAGTCCCTACCTGCAAGGAATTCACAATCTAATGGGGGCAGACAACAAGCAAATAAATATATCCAATGCAAGCTATGTACAGGACATATAGGACATAATTAGGAAATAACAAACAGAAGAAGGCACTAGAACTCAAAAGGATTGAGAAAGGCTCTCTGTAGAAAGTTTGCAACTCTGGAACTCCCTTCACTTTTTTTCTCTCCCCTGCCCTTCATATTCAATTAGTGGTGGGCTCCTGCTTCTATGGGGCTTTCTTCTTATTGTTATTATTATTATTATTATTTTAGTTTACAATGCATTCAGCAAACATTAGTAGCCTTCTGGGTACTGCATATTGTATTATGACTAACAGGACATGCCAATTTATAATGGCAGGAATAAGAGGTAGATGGTAAGAATTAAACTTTTCATGGTTTTTTTGTTTGTTTCATGGACTCTATGTTTTCTAAACAATGCCCACAAGTAGTGTTAATTTTTTCTTCACTATATATCTGGAATTCATTCCCTTCTGCCTATTTATCTGGCTACCAGAAGGATACTAGTTCTCATCAAATTTAGCTTGGAATATTGTGTTCATTTTTGGTGACTGTCTCTTCATGGCCCCACTTAGGGTTTTCTTGGCAAAGATCCTGGAATTGTTGGCCATTTCCTTCTCCAGCTCATTTTACAGATGAAGAAACTGAGGCAAACAGGGTTTACCTAGGGTCACATTGTTAGTAAGTTTCTGAGACTAGGTTTGGATTCAGGAAAATGAGTCTTCTTGCCTCCAGACCCAAGTCTCCATCCACTGAAGTATCACCTAATTGCTCTATTGTACAATTATTGCAGTAACCTTCCAACTGGCTTTCCAGTTTCCTGGCTCAGTTCTTGGGAACCCTGTAAGCATTTACTAAATACTTTCTGAATAAATACATTATTCTTCTCTTGGTGTTTATGTCTACCTGTTTTAAAAAGAATAATTAAATGGAAATTAAGCAAACAAGAGGTTTTCAAATAGCTAGATATCTGGCATCATTTGCTGAAACAACTGAAGCTTGAATCAATATTTTGTTTGTTTGTTTCCCATAATCCTACTGTTTCCCCATTTGAATAATGGCTACCATATCATACAGCAAGGAATCTATTTGAAAACTGAAAAGAATCTAAGGAGTATGGGAAAAACATATCTCAAAAGCATTTTTTCAGGATTGTAAGTGATATATTTGAAGAAGTAGTATATCTTAGAAGAGAGCTTGGAAAAATCAATACTCCAGAGAATATTCTTATAATGTATTATTTTAAATATAATATATTTTGTTTTACTTTCTTTCAATAAATAAGCATTTATTTTTATTTTCTCCAACTCTCCTCAACTGAAAAAGAAAATGAAACCCTCATAATAAACATGCAGTCAACCAATATAACTACCACACTGGACATGTCCAAAAATGTAGTTTTATTCTGCATCTTGACTCCATCATTGCTTTGACAAGAAATGGGTTGATAGCATTTTTTTATATTTGGTCCTTTGGATTTGTGGTTGGGCTTCATGTTGATCAGAGTTCTTTAATTTTCCAAAAGTGATTTTCTTTATAATGCTGTAGTAAGAATTAAATTGCTTTCCTGGTTCTGTGCACTTCATTCTGTTCATACAAGTCTTCCTAGGTTTCTTGGAAACTATCAGTCTAGTGATTTCTATAGTTGATAGCATCTTGTGGCAGTCCAGGATGACTGATGAGGGTACTGTATTAGATTGGAAGGGAAGTCATTCAAATGGTGAACTAGTGAAGAAGAAGGACATATCTGTCCTGATTCTTCCCATTCTCTGGTGTCCATTTTGGGTACAACCCCCTTAATAGGACCTTCTGTCACAGTAGAATATCTTGACATCTGAGCTATTTTATTCAGTTCCAAGGACCAGCCTAAGCAACTTTGTAGGATTGGTTAGCAGGCTGCTTTCAGGAGAATGAATACAAATTAGTCTCAAAGATCAGAGTTGGAAGGGACTTTGGATACTATCTAGTATCCTCTTTATTTTAGAACTGAACTTTATTTAGAACTGAAGAAACTGAAACCCAGAGGGGTGAAGGAATTAGTTAATATTTCATAGCACTTTTACATTTTAGCAAAGCACTTGACATATATTCTCTTATTTGATCCTCAAAATAACCTTGTAAAATAGGTGCTATTCTTATCCCCAAAATGTTTTTGGTAGTAATTTTCATAAGTTAACCTTAGATCCAGACTCAGGGTACAAACATATACTCTACACTCCTTCCTTCCTTCCTTCCTTCCTTCCTTCCTTCCTTCCTTCCTTCCTTCCTTCCTTCCTTCCTTCCTTGCTTGTTTTCTTGCTTCCTTGTCTTCCTTCTCTCTCTCTCTCTCTCTCTCTCTCTCTCTCTCTCTCTCTCTCTTTTTCTGTGTGTGTGTGTGTGTGTGTGTGTGTGTGTGTTTGTCTCTGTCTCTCTCTCCTTTTTCATACATACACATACACACACACTCAAACTAATACATACATTCAGGCAAGTCTTAGAATTAGTGCTTGAACTTTTAAATGATATATGCTGGGCTTTGAACATTTAAACTCGTGGAAGTGATTTAGCTTCTTATAATAATTCATAGCTTGTGAGAGGTCAGGAAAATTGGATTTGGGTGTGTGTATGTTTGTGTTTGTTTGGGATTTGGCACTTTCAATTAATTTATAATGGCTATTTTTATTTCCAAAGAAAGACAAACATTTTCTTCTGGCACAAAAGCAATTGAAATTGTGCCCAAGTTCCCACTGGCTTCAAGTCATGACTTTATAAGCAGTCCCATTGCACTGAATATTAGACCTTGAACTTGGGCCTGGAGCCTAATCCCCTGGCAGACAGGAGGCCGATCCTCTGGAAAGTATACTCTCATTTCAGGCAGTTGACAATGTCATTCATATAGGTCACTTTGGATTTTTCATGCATTTCTGATCTGTCTCCTCTACTGGAATGATCCCAATTTTTTCCATTGTCCTTCCCTTCCTTTCCCAGAAGGACAAAATAGACACAGAGCTTCTGACCTATTTGTGTCATTTTAACCTCCCAAATTTCAAGATACGCCAGAGATTTTCCTTTACAATTGAACCATTTTCTCCTTCCAGAAGTGAATGCCAGTTAGGTAGGAAAACTCTGTTTGGGCCTTAAATTTCTTTAAAACCTGGTCTGTGTTTTTCTTTCTACTGTTCTCATGCATTATTCCTTATTGTATATCCCCACTGCCCAGTTTGCTACTCCTTGCACTTGAACCCCCCATTTCCTATTTCTAGCCTTTGTACTTGAGAACTTTTGTCTTTCCTTCATACCTGGAATGCTCCTACTCTATACGAAAGCTTCTTAAAATCCCAGAATACTTTCAGGGCTCAATTTCTGCTTCATCTTTTGCAGGAGTCCTTTCTCAGTTTGCCCCTCTGATCCTTATTACTTCCTCTGTCGGGGTTCTTTCCATCTACTCTACATGTATCTTGAATATTTCTGCGATGTATACATAATCTTGCCTGTTAAAATAGAAGGTCCTTGAATGAGTGGTCATTTTTCTCTTTTCTTTATATTGCTAGTGTTTAAAACAGTTCCTGTTACATAAAAAGTTCTTAATGAATTTTTGTGGATTGAGTGGTTATAAATAACTAAACTGTCCATATCATTTGGCCCAACAATCCTACTTCTGATCATATAACTCAAAGAAACAAAGGTCCAATATAAGTCAAAATATTAAGAGCAAGATGTTTTGTGGGATCCAAGAGTGTAAGAATATAGGAGCTCATTTAGAAAGAACTGAAAAGACCGTGATATATGAATGAACAGAATTAGGCTGTTGAGAAAGAAAGGATAAATATAAAGGATTCAGAGACCCATGGGAAAAACTGTAGGGATTTAAAGTAGAATTAAACAAAAATTCCCATAGTGATAACCAAACCAAGGAAAAGATCATGAAAATAACCTGGAAAAAAAAAACAAAAAAAACCCCAGAAGCTCCAGAGACAATGATCATGATTAGTATTTATGTAGTAGTTTACAATTTGGTTAAAGTGGTTAGAGGGCTGGGTCTGGAGCCAGGAAGACCTGAGTTCAAATCTAGCCCTAAACACTTATTAGTTGTATACCTCTGGGCAAGTTAGTTAACTATGTTTTCCCGAGTTTCCCCATTTGTATAAAGGGGAGCAGGAAATGACAAATAATTCTGATATCTTTGCCAAGAAAACCCCCAATGGGGTCTCAAATAGTTAGAAATGACTGAAATAATTGAACATAAACAACAATTTTAACAAAGCACATGTCAAATATAGTCTCATTTGATCCTCAAGACAATTATGGATGGCCAGTATTTTTACTGTCTCCATTTTACAGTTGAAAAAATTGAGAGTCAAACAGAGGTTATTTGCCTCAGGTCACAAACCTAGTAAATATGTGAAGTCAGTTCTTCCTAGTCTAGGCCTGGTGTTCCATCCATTGTGCCATTTAGCTTCCATTCAGATGATGAAATCTACCTCCTTTTAAATGGCTTGCATTGAATGTCTATGTAAAAACTCACTTATTCCAAGGTAAATCATTGCAGGTTAAAGTTTATTGGTTGCATTGATATTTAATATCATGTCTGTAAGAATGCATTCATTAAAGTAGAGGCATCTGGAGTAGAATGTTGTATTCTTTTTGCCAGCCATGGTCATTGCATTGGGTATTTTTGCTTACTAGTTTTTTTTTTTTTGTTTAAGAATTCAATTTGTGAGAAGTACTCTTCAATGAAGACCAAAGACATCAATATTTTTTAAAAGAAAAGAAATTCATATAGAAATACTAGAATCAGAGAATCTCAAAGTTGAGAGGGACCCTACTGGCTCTCTAGTGATAGTATCATAGCTATATAAAAGGGACTTTAGAGGTTGTGTTTTCCAATCTTCAATTTTTACAGATGGGGAAACTAAGACCCAAGATCACAAAGAATTTAGTTTCAGAACTGGTATTTTAATTAAGATTCTTTAAATTTAGTGTCTTTTTTTCTTATTCCATTATAAATACTGAAAACCCCACATCTTAACATCCTTAACAAGATTTTCTTTTGTCTGCTACTAATGTTATATTTTTGCATGAAAAATATAACATTTTGACAGTTTGGGGAAATGTAATACAATAATATGGAATTTTTGAACAGGAAGGTTCTGTTCATTATAAATCATAATTATAGATCATCAAAATAACAGATGGGAAAATTGGGTGATATGATTAAGATCACTTCTATAAGACCCAGCTGAAGAAATGAGGAAGGAGGTATGACTTAGGGTATAGGACATGACATGAAGCATTAGGACATCCAATTTCTTTTTCTGTCTTTGGGACTAATGATACAGGCTGCTTTCTGAATTACCTAAAACTTCGATCCATCCACTTATGTTTATAAAAAGCAAACAATAAATTTGCTCCTTGCCTAAGACAAATGATATACTTAATTCACATAGAAAGATGCTGTAGTTACTCTCATTTCTTGAAAATTACTTAACTTATAATATTCTCATTTAAAATTTCAAAGGCCTGAAGGCAAAATTTCCCACATGGTGCATTTTATTTTCTCATTTCTTTGGAATTTAATAGAAAAGAATTTAGCCATACTTTTTAATACATGTAATAATGAAACTCATATTTTAGGAAACCCATGGTCTGTTGGGTGTAATGAACTTGTCAAATGGCAAAATGCCAAATGGCACTATGGACTTCATTACAGTGTAATATAGCCTCCATTAAGTTAGGACAAAAAGGCACTCACTCACTCAAGAAGGCTCTTCTCTTCTCCAAATTATTCAGACTCATTTTTAAAAAATGCTTTTAATATTTCTCATTCAAAGAGTGTCCTGAACATCAAGACACTACAACTTCACTGAGGAAAATACAAATATTGGATGCATATTCTCCAGTAAAATGATCTATAGGATATTTTTTACATTGAAGTTTAGTTTCAAATGTTCATGGAATATCTTGATAATTGATCTCATCTTATAAAAGTATCCCAGATAGGTTTCCCACTTTAAAAAATATCCATATTAAGGTTGGATATGCTCAAATATATCTTGGCTGGTCTCAAGACTTCTGACTATGTTAAACAAATTGCTAAATTCAACAAAACCTTGATTAAGTTCCAACAATGTGTGGTACTCTGGAACATTTGTTGCTGTTAATCTCTTTTATCTTTGAACTAGAATCTAACAGAAAATCTGACATATAGGGAGTCACACTATGATTTCATTGGTAGAATGCATTTCCAAGTGAAGGCATTTCCTCAACTAATTTAGTATAGCACCATCTTAGAAACTTTGATTTTTAAAAATTGTCTAAAGAATTGAGTGCTACTTGCCCAGGATCACATGGTTCCTTACATATAAGAAGCATGTTTGAATCCAGCTCTTTCTATTTTCTTACATGAAATACTGCTTCTTTTCATTAAGTAAGTGATTTGTAAATACTTGGTGACTGGTTCATTAATACAGAAATAAAAACAAAAGAGGCTCTGGACTAAAAAACTTGTATCCTTCTGCAGTAAAATAAGTGATTTAGAGCATTAACAATAAGGGAAATCGGGAAAGTCCTCATGTAGGAATTGGCAGCCCATCAAGACCCTGTGAGTTGGTCAATGGGAAAACCCTTTCTGTGAATTCCCATACTGTCCTTAACTAAATAGATAAGTGCCAGAGGGTTGCCTGAATCTCCCAAAGGTTAAGTCACATGATTTGTTAAGTATCTGAGGCAGTATTTGAGTGCAGGACTTTCTGATTCCAAGTCCAGTGTGATATTCATTATGCCATGCTACCTGCTTTCAAGTAGTTGAATTACCTATAAAACATTTACCAGATGAAATCATTTAGAAATTGACTTGTCAACTGAGGACCCCTCCTCCAGAAGTGAGATGACTCTCCTTAGAAAGGATTCTAAGTCAGGTCTTTCTAATTCTACATCTAGTGCTTAGGCTATTATCCTCTGACAATTAGTCTGGCACTTTGAGGGTTTATACAATACTTTCCTTTTACATTGCAAGACTGAGATGTGTAACTTTAGAAGCAATAAGAGGAAATTCAGCTCTCTACACAAGAATTTAACCATTCAAAATTAACTACATTAAGACATATTCATTCCTAGGGCAATAACTTGGAAAATATGGTATCCCATACAATCTTCTTCCAGGCACTTGATTTTTCTTCTGTCTCAATGCCTTGGATTTTGACAAAAGAATTCTGTGCCAGAGTAGCCTGGTTTTTCAGCTTATACTACTTTGACATAGTCCTGCCTTCCCCATCTCCCATTGCCCCAATTCAAGAATTGCCTTATTTTACCTAGGCAGGGATTTACCTTCTCCAGACCAATGTTTGCTCAAGGACTGGCAGATGATTGCTCTCTTTAGGGTGTTAAATGACATGAGCCACCTTCCTCACAATAGTGCTCTCAGGGAAGTATCACACTGAGACAAAAGGTGAGGAAAATGTGTTTTGGGATTCAATCTTGGCTAATGGAGGAGGAGGTAGAGAAAGAGGAGGAGGCTACAATCAAGAGGAAAGGAGTTCTGGCACAGAGATGCATGAAAACAAGCAACAATTAGCACCTCACTGATTGATAGACTGGTGGCAGCTCCAATTTGGCTCAAAGACAAAGCTCCCCTTTCCTCACTCCCTTCCCTACTATCTTTATTCAAGTTGTATAAAATGCTATAAAAGTGAGAACATATTATTAATATTAATTGGAACTAAATGACCAAATTGGAAACTATGTTTATTCTTGGTACCATAAGAAATCAGTAGGTAAAGCACCTTGCAAATATTAAATGGCTCCATAAATGCTATAATACTCTCTTCCTTTTCTTCTTCTGCTTCTTTCTCTGCCTCCTATTCCTCTCCTTTTTCCATTCTTTCTCTCCCACTCCTCCTCTGTTCTTCTCTTTTTTCTCTTCCATGTCCTTTTCCTTTTTTCCTTCCACTCCTCTCCTACCTTCTTTGTCTTATCTCTTCTCATCTTTCTCTTTCCTCTCCATCCTCTTCCTTATCCTCTTCTTCCTTTTCTTCTTCCTCTTCTTCTGCTTAAGACTCTTTACCTCTTCTTCCTCCCCTTATTCTTTCACCTCTTCTTTGTCCCTTCTTCTTCCCTCCTCCTTACTAAATTATTATTGAGCTTGGAATACCTAGATCAGAAATACTTCTACAGAAATGAGAAAGCAGTGTGCCCACTCTGTCCCAGCTCTCTCTCTCTTTTCTTTGGGACATTATTTCAGGGCTCTTGCCCAGAAGAGTTTACCACAATGGGAACCAAATATTCTCCCCCTCCTCAAAAGATATAACTGCAACACATCATGATAAGGCAGAAAATTTCCAAGTTATATCATTCTTACCTATGGAATGGGGCATTTTTCACTGGGAGAAAAAAAAATGAAACTTCACTACTTGCTAATTTAAAGCTTGAAGTGCATGAGAGGGAATTGAAAAGGTGTGAACAAGTAGCAAAAATTACATTTCATTTTCCTATTTAATTACTCACTAAATAAATTTAAGATGCATTATAATGTCCCAATACCTTCTTGATGTAATATATTCATCTGGTGTTTTGTCCAACTTATTCCTGCCTAAACATGCAGTTAATTATGTTATCCCAAATTGAACAATAACTTTGGAACAAGGTTCAAGTTTAAGCCTTAGAAAATTCTCTTTAGAATAGAATAGTGAATTGTTACTTGGAGTTCTAAAGCAGAGGGAAGGATGGACTAGATGACTGCTCTTAAGAGCTTTCAAGGTTTAGGAATTCCACTAGCCATACCCTCCCTCCACTGACACAGCCGCCATCCTGATTTGATATCTCATCAACATTCTCCCAGATTATTGCAAATCTCCTTTCTGCTTTGTGCATTTCCCATATCAAATCCGTCTTCCATCCAGCTACTAAAATAATCTTATTAAAATATCATTCTGAACACCACTCCCCCACTCAAACATCTTTGGTGAATCCCTATTGCCTTTAGGAAAAAAAAAGTGCTGCTCAATTTCACCTTTAAAGCCTTTCATAATCTTGTTTCAGCCTCCTTTTGTGGTCTTAGTTTCAGACTCCTTTTCATGCACTCAAGTGGCTTATTTGCTGTTTCCCAAATCAACATTTCCACCATCTGCCTCTGTCTTTTCAGAACAGAGACTGTCTATAGTTTCTGAAATATTTTCCCTCCTCACTTTTGGAATCTTTCAATTCCTTCAAAACTCAATTTTGATGTTACTTTCTATGACAAACCTTTACCTTCCTCTTATGGGCAAGAGCTCCCTAGATCTTAGCACAGCATGTAGCAAGTAATAAATATTTAATAAATTCTTGTTGATGGGTTGACCCTTTAGTTGTTTGTGCCTTCTCCTCTTTTCATTATCTTTTTAAATGTTGTCTCTTCTGCTAGTAGAAGATTGAGGACATGACCATTTTCACCTTGTTTTTGTAGCTACAACTAGGATTCTTCAGCACGTGACATGCTCAAGATATGGTTGAATTAATGTCCTTGCCCAGAGTACCAAACTTTCAATCATAAGTCTCTGCATTTTCAGTGGCTGTTCCCATATTATTGCAATGCCTTCCCCCCTTTCATCTTCACTTCCTAGCTTCTTTGGCTTCCTTGAAGACTCTGTTCAAATCCTATTTTCTGCCTAGGAAGCCTTTCCCAGTCTGTCCTGCTGCCAGTGCCTTCTCTTCTAAGTTTTCCATCAATTTCATAATTCAAGTAAAAAGCATCAATTAAGTACCTTCTATGTAGGAGGCATCGTGCTAAGCTCTGAAGATACGAAGAAAGGCAAAAGTAGACCCTGACCTCAAGGAGTTTACACTCTAATGGGAGGAAACAACATGCACAAAGCAATGTACAGATGAAATATGTACAAGATAAACTGGAAACTTAGTGGGAAGGCACTGATATGAAGGAAGACCAGGAAAGACTTTTTTAAAAATGTGGTCAAGGAAGTCAGAGGCAGAGAGAGAGAGAATCACAGGCATAGGGGAATAGACAGTAGAAATTCTCAGAGTAAGAAGGCAAAGTGTTGTGTGCAAGGAAGAGCAGGGAAGCTTCTATCACTGAGTAAGAAGTATCTTGCAGTACCTAGCTATTTATAAGTTGTCTCCCCCAGTAAAATATAAGCTCCCTTAAGGTGTGTTTTTGCCTTTCTTTGTATCCCCACAGCTGAACTCAGTGGCTGGCACATATCACGCACTTAAATGCTTGTTGACTGACTGACCCATTGATTTATGTCCTTGTATGTAGCATATAAAGAAAAATATATTACCCATATTCCTTTCATTGCAATAGTGTATTCAATAACTATAATTGTAAATTCAGCAACTACAATTTAAAATTAAAAGTGTCAATTTTTTCATGAGTTACATTCAGTAAACTAGGCAGTTCCTCAGGTGCTTAAATAAAGTATTGCATTTGGAAACGCATGTTCTTCCTAATAGGATTGCTGCTGAGTTTCCTATTTAGTCTTCTCTGCCTTGAAAAGGAGATAATCTTGTCCATAACTTCCAGATGAAAAATGATGTAGTCAAAAATTGTCGTTGAAAGTGTCTTTGGGGTTAGAAAGGATTCCTTAGAAGACCTAATGTAGAGGCTGACATTGCAGCCTACCATAGTCCACTTAGGAAATAACCCCTTATTCCCAGAGCACCCAAAGGGCAGCCACAGAACGCATAACTTACGTTGGCTTGGAAGCTTCAGCTTGGTCTGTCTGAAGTTTTTCTCCTCCTTCTACCTCCATAGTGCAATACACAATGCGATTGGGGGCCAAGGACTTTAGGCCTTGAACTTCCATGATCACAACCTATGGAAGGAGAAAAAAAAGCCAGAACAAATTATACCCAGAATTCATCTTCAATATGAGCGCTCACATCTACTGTAGGGTAAGGAAGAATATTAATAAGAACAGATTCTTTTCAAATTGGCAAAGATCATTTAAAAAAACAAAAAAAAAAACCAAAAATTCATATTGGAAGCCTTAGTGGAATGAATGGTGAGTTGATACAACCATTCTGGAACAAAAAACAAAAACAATGGTACAGAATGAAAGAAACCATTAAACCAAAAAACAAAAACAATGGTACAGAATGAAAGAAACCATTAAACCATTCATACCTCTTGATCTAGGGATCTCTCTGCTAAGCATATACCTTAATGAAGTCAACAGCAGAACAAAGGGTTGTACTGATGAAAAAGGATTTATAACAGTGCTCTTTGGAGTAGGGAAAAACTAGAAATAAAGTAGTTGTTTAGCAACTAGGAAATAGCTGAATAATTTCAATATATGATTATTATGGAGAACTATTATAGCACAAAGGACAACAGAATGGCCATATCTGGATGTTGTTGTCTCTGGGCTCCCTAAGCTGGTGAACATCCAGAGGAGGGAAGTCCAAATTGTGTTGGATTTTCTTGTCCATATTATATGAGGATGAATTTTGATGAAACTGGGGATATGCAGTCCACAGAGAAGGCTGAGGAGATCCATTTATGATAGTTCAAGTATCTTCAAGAGGGTTGTCATATGAAATTTCTATTTTACCCTGTGGTTCTAGAATATCAGGGCAATTTTCCTTTAGAATTTCTTGAAAGATAAAGCCCAGATTCTTTTTTGATCATGACTTTCAGGTAGACCAAGAACTTTTAAATGATCTTTCCTGGATCTCTTTTCCAGGTCAGTCGTTTTTCTGATGAGATATTTCACATTTTCTCCTATTTTTTCATATTTTGGTTTTGCTTTATTTGTTTTATGACTTTCTCATAAAGTCACTAGCTTGCATTTGTTCAGTTTTACTTTTTAAGGAATTGTTTTCCTCCGGGAGCTTTTGTAAAGAGGGCTGTCCTATGGAAAGGAGTTTAGACCTGTTTTGTTTCACAGCCACAGAGATGAAGATCTCACTACTTCTGGAGATGTATTTTACTTGATACAGACTTGCCTCCCTTTCTGAAACTACACATGCAGCGAACCATTTAGCGACTTCTCTGTGGCTCTCTTTATTATATGTTTGCCCTACTTGTAATTTACATATCATTGATAACCCAGTAATGAGTAGTCGCCTGTGGAGCAGACTTGCTTTTCCATGAAATCCAGAGCCAGAGTAATTTGGGGCAGTTCTAATCCCTACAAAGCTTTTCTGTTTTAAGCTGAAACCTTCTTCTCTTTAGCTTTCATGTGGTACTTCTCCTTTTGTCCTTGTGGCCATAAAAGAAAAGTCTAATTTCTTTTCTATATTTGAAGGACAGCATTTATGTCCTTTGTCCCTCTGTTCCATTCCATCACCAAATAGTCTCTCCTCTGGGACAAACAGTCTCAGGTCATTCACCTGAATCTCACATTAAATGACATTTAGGATTCTCCCCATCCTTGTTGCCTAGCTCTTGACAAATTTCAGTTTGTCAGTGTCCTTAGTTACTTTAGATATGGTCTGACCATGACAGAATCCTGAGTGTGACCACCTCCATTGCTCTCCACATTATAATTTAATTAATACAGCTTATATTTGCATTACCATTTTGACATATTTTGTCATGCTGTTCACTTCTAGTAGGGTGGCATTACATGAAAATCTACTGGCCTTATTCAAATGAACTATTACCTCATTCTGTACACTCTAGTTAATTTTCTGTAAAGAATGCAATGTTTTAAATTTATTCTAAATCCATTTCATCTTATTAATTTTGATTTTTTCTTATAGCCTATTGAGATATTTTTGGGCTCCAATTCAGACAGCCAATGCTTTAATAATCCCTTCTGTCTCAGATTTATATTGTCTGCCAACCTGAGAGGTATACCATTTATATACCTTCATCTAAGTCATTGGTTAAAAAAAGTGAACAACATAGAGATAAAAATAGATCACTGAGGCACCCCAGTAAAGACCTTTATCTGGATCAACATTGATCACTCTTTCTTGATTGTGACATCTAACTAATTTTGAATGCATCTGATTATAGTTGGATTCCATCTCACTCCAACTTGTTCAAGAAGATAGTATGCTTTTGACAAATGCTTTGTTGAAACTCAAGTATATATTATTTATAGTAACTTCCCGATTTAACTGTATATTAACTTTGTCAAATATAAAAAATAGCTTTAGTCTGGTATGATCTCTTCTTAATAGAACTACAATGATTCTTAGTGACTTTCCCAGGACTGATCTTTTAAAATGATTCATACTAGAATTTTATCAGAAATGAGAGTTAAGTTCACTAGTATATAGATCTAAACAGCTGCCTTCTTTTATTTATTAGAAATAAATATTTGACATCTCTAGTTTGGAAGCACCTCTTTTATCTTCCAGGATCACTCACTCTGAGTGACTCATCAATTAAACTAGAAAGATCAGCACTCTAGCATTGCTGGTCTAGTGAATCAAATTCATTTGAGGGCAAGTGGATGCTCTCTCAGAATCTTTGAATTGGAAAGAGCTTATAAATCTGTTTACTTCAACCCATGTGTAAATGAGAATCCTCCTCCACCCCATAATTCTTTTTCTTTTTCTTTTTTTTTTGCTGAGGCAATTGGGGTTAAGTGACTTGCCCAGAGTCACACAGCCAGGAATGTTAAGTGTCTGAGACCAGATTTGAACTCAGGTCCTCCTGACTTCAGGTCTGGTACTCTATCCACTGTACTACCTAGCTGCCCCCACTCCATAATTCATAATTCTTTAGTCCTCACTTGAAGAATACTAGAGAGAAACAGTCAATTTTACTCTTGGATAGCTCTATATGGAAAAACGTTTTTTCTTTCATTTACATTTGTGAATTGGCAAATTTGACTGATTGTCTCTGTTTCTTTTATCCTGGGCCATCTCTCTCCTAGGGGAGAGCTCCTCTCTCTATTTCTCAAATATGACTATAACTTGGCTATTCCTTCAGAATTGTTGCAATCTAGTGTACAATCATTTTTGTTTTTTGGTGTATTCTGCCCCTTTTAAATCCTGAGAGCTATGGCTTCTAAAAAAGTCTAAACAGAAAGAAAAATGGGTGATTCAGCAGAACTAACATATCAACTGAGTCTGATATATATACAATATTTCATATTCACTGTCCCTTATGTTAGAAATTGGTTTTTCTTTTCTATTTTGCATTAAAATGTGTTATTGTATATTTATGTGTAAAATATCTCACGTTTTACATCTATGACACCTTACAATTTATAAAGCACACATACACATAAATATAGCATGCACTATATATAATATATATTTTATACACACACCAGCTTATACATACTCCCCTCCCAACACACACAATGTGTAATTCACAACATTCAATTTTATTTTCTTTTTGTTGATGTTCTTTTTTCACTGTTGCTTTCATTGTGTTAATTGTTTTCCTTTGTCTTCCTTTGAATGTGTTCATAAGTCTTCCCATGCATCTATGAATTCTTCCCCCTACTTCCCACCTTCCACCCCTCTCCTGTCACACAGGCATATAGACACTCTTGGAGATAGTTTCTGTAAAATCAGCTATTTGATAATCTTCTAGTTAAAAAGTTGTGGGTGACTCTTGGGGTATTTGTGTCCTTGTACTTACAAGTTAAAAGGTTGTTACAATCACACCCACTTGGGATTGCTGTTGGACTAACACTTGTCTAAATTCCAAATAAGCATGAACTGAAGCTGATAAAAATCAGTAACTGCAGAAAAAGAAGGAGTTAGGAAAATGAAAATAGAAAAGCTTTATGAAAACCAATAAGCCAATAATTTTCCTGCAGGAATGCAGGAGGCAATGAGGGAAAAATGTCACCTTTCACTGGTAATAATCAAATGCAAAGACAGCTAAGAGAAACTCAGGCAGTGGCATTTTAAAAAAGAAGGTTTCTGTGAAATTAGACTGCTGATTTTCACACACCAAGTGTTCTACATTTAATTCAAACCTTTATCCTCTGACTGCAAAATGCATTTTGAAAACATTCTGTAATGTTACTAAGCTGATTCTGTCTGGATACAGAAAATATGTTTCCTGTGGTTAATTCACAGCATGACTTATGGCTATTCAAAAAATTAATTTCATCCTTTAAAACTCTTCATTAGACATGTAGACATTTTCCCAAAAGAATTGTTATTTCTTCTTTCTGCCAATATAGTTCAAATCCTTAATCATTTAGGTATGATAAATACAATTCAACAATAACATTTAATAACCATGACATTTATATAGTTCTTTATGGTTTGTGAGGAGCTTTAAATATGTGCTATCACAGCACTTCTATGATGGACTTCTCATTTTGAAGATAAGGAAACTGAGGGTGAGGGAAGCCAAGGGATTTTCCTGGAGTCACACATCCAATAGGTGTCAGAAGTGGGGGATTCAATCAACTTTCTAATATACCTACCACTCATAGAAAAAGTGATTAAATGAAAGCAAAATAATCAAAAAATAAGTGATCAATACCTTGATCACTGACATTTTTGCAAATTTACACAATATTTTCTTATTTAAGCTCCTAAAATATTGAAAACAATGGCTAGCTTAATTGAAGTCAATCATGTTCTATGAAAATAGAGGTAAATTCACTGCTTATTATCAATAAAAAGCCTAAGAGTTGCTTCTATTATGTTTGGAAATCATATTATTAAAGTGTTAAAAGTATTTACTGATTCAAGGATTTTAGAAAGAATTGTCTTACCACTTTAGAATTAAAACCTCTAATTCTAACATAAGATTGACCGTGATAGAGCCTCCTTCAAATAGATGTTTTCATCATAATTATAATGACTAAGAAGACCTGGCTATGAAGAAAATTTGAAAGAAAAATGTACCTCCCTTAATTCTATGAAAAAGTGGGGAACCGTGATGGTGGAATATTGCTCACATCATCATATTAATTAGTGTTAAAGTTGGTTTTGCTGAACTGCTTTTTTCTCTTTCTTTTTCTATTTTTTGTTTTTGTTTTTGGTTTTGTTTTTGGTTGTTTCAAGAGAATTGTTGAGTAGGGGACGGATGGAGGGATACATTCAGAAATGGAGATGACTATAAAAACAAAAAAGTAGTAAAAGATTAAAAAAATTAGTTAAAAAAATTCTCCTTTCTAGTCCTAAGGAAATAATTTCATGTTGTTTGATCAGTGCTCCACTTAGCTCCCTTTTTGATAGCAGATACAAAAAGGAATTACTTGTTCTGCATTTAAATTACACTGTTCTTCCCACTGATCCAGAGTTTTTATTCTTGGAGCTCTTACCTCCAAAGAGAAGGACAGCACAACATCAGATTTGGAGAGCTGGTTTTCATTCTCTTCTCCCATGTCAATGATGGATGTGTTATGGCTTCGTTTCAGTTTCTGAAGCTTGAATTCACCTCCTTTTGACACTGGCATGCTCTCTAAGTTTGCCATTAGCAAGTTGACCGATGATTTCAACTCTTCAATGTACATATTCTCCATTTCTTTGGACACAAATTTAGGAAACTTGCGCTCCTTGAAATAAAAAGAAAATATTAATTGGGAGGGGGATAGTAGCAGAATATGATTATGTCTTTAGCTGGACAGATTTTGTCTTGTTGACAAGGTACATAATAATGGCTATAAGAATTGGGATAATAGTTTTATAGATAATAGGATTATTGATCTAAAGAAAAGGACTTTTGAAACCAAAGCCCTCATTTTACAAAGAAGCAAGCACAAGCAGAGGAGTGCAAAGTTAGGAAGTATCTGGGGTAGGAATTGAACACAGGTTTTCCTGTCTTTAAGTCCATTGTCCTAACTCCTTGCCACTGTGTTTGCTGGTAGGGATAGGTTGATCACTGTATGAAGTCAGCTGAATAGCCTGTCTCCTAAAAAAAATCAGAACAATATCAAACACATAGTAATTAAGAAGAAACCCAAATATTTTTCTCTCTCAGTGTTTTATCATGTTAATTTATCTAGAATGCCCTTTCCTTCCCCAAATCCACATGTCCAAATCCTATCCATTTTAAAGATCTAGCTTTTTTATGTTTTCCCCTGCCAGAAGTGACCTCTATATTGCCTGAATCAACCTAGCCCTTTATTAGGTGTAAATTGTTGTAGGAGATGGAGAATTGTAATGGGCATTAGGGAGACAAGTTTCAAATCTTGACCTGTAAACCTATTAGCCTTGCACTGACTTTGGGAAATAAACTTAATTTCTCTTGACTTCAGTTTTCCCATATTTAAAATGGAGCTAATAATATTTGTAGTACTTACCTCAAAGGGTTGTTGTAAGGATCAAATGTTATACACAGGGTGTTCCAAAGTTGTTAGTGCTGTTTTAAGCTGTTAAAGCTTATTCTAAAACTTTAACAGCTTAAAACTATACTAAAACTTATATGAAAACATTAGCAACTGACATTAAAACTTTTAGAACTCCTTGAATATAGCATCATATAATTGTTATTTATAACATATAAATGTCAGTTATTTTATGGAATGTTTTGAAGGCACTTTCTATTCTAATATACTTTGTAATTATTTGTGTGCATTTCAAGTCTCAGATAAGATTTTAAAGTTTCCTGAAGGCATGAAATGTGCCTTATTCTCCTTTGTGTTCCTATAAGCTCCTATAACAGTGCCTTTCATAGAGGAGGCATTTAAATATTTGTTGAAGGGATTACTGAATTTCATCATAGCCCCTCTATTTTCTGATGTTCCCTCTCCCACTTGGAAATCATCAGAGAGAAACATCGGAAATATTTTTCATGGGTGATTTCATTTCAAGGTAAAAATAATTGATTTAGTTATAGAAGCCAAGAAATTGGTTTTTTTTCTTTCTTTGGTTATCTAGAGTGATTTCCTTCTATGAATAATTCAAAAGAAACTGATTTGAGAAGTTTCAAACTTAGCCTATAGCTATTCCCATGAAGAATCATCACCATTTTAAAGAAATATTGGAAAAATTAATGAAGTGATATATAAATTGATCCTCATTTTTCACAGACACATGAAACCATTTTTAACTAGAGTTAGGGCACATTTTTTTTTCTCAGTACAGGATTTTTATTAGAATGTTAATAAAATCTATCCTTAACATTTGCAGGTTTTATATACCCAACATTGCCTATCCCAGATCCTCATTTTATTTTAATCTTTAATAGCACTAAAGCATAATGTTTTGTACAAAGTAGTACATTAATACATGTTTGTTGAAATGAATTGAATAGCTTGTGCTAAATGATAATTTTCAGAACTTTGGACAGAGGTGACAGCCTAACAATGCTGAACTTGGAAGAAGGTAGCTGTGTTGTGGATATGTAGGATATAGGTGAAGGAGAAAATCTAAGGAAGAGGAATTAAACTTTGCTTTTAGCTAAACACAAGTCAGTATCACAGACTTTGGTATCTTCTCTGGTTTCCTTAACAAGATCACTCAAACCAAGATTTCCCACAGCAATCTTTGCAGGATCCCTGAGATATTCTTCTGATGTTGGACTGACACTGTATATCTTTTTATTGGAGGTCAATCTCTGGGAAGGTGACTAAGGCAATTGTGTATTTGTGAATATATGTTCTTCCCCTTTTCTGAGTAACTTAATAAAGGAAAGGAATAAGCTTTCATTAAGCACCTGCTATGTGATATTAAGTGCTTTACATGTATTGTCTCTTTTGATCTTGATAACAATCGTGAAAGGTGGGTGATGTGGTCATCTCAACTCTACAATATTGGAAAATGAGGTAGACAGAGATTAAATGACTTGGCCAGGGTCACATAACTGGGAAGTATCTGCAGCTAGATTTGAACTCACTGACTTCAGGCCCAGTGCTCTATTTGCTATGTCACTTAATTGTCTTCATATTCAGAGGTTACACTTGACACCTTTACTTTTTCTGAAGATCAGTCTTCTAATATTCAGTAATGTTATGATGATAAATACTCTGGAGAAAGTCTGACAGAACTGTATCTCTAATATACCATCTCTCTCAAATTCAATGCAATCAACTGTTCAGGCTGGTTTCAAGAACACTGTATGTGAATACTTCAATGGACTCTACTAGTTTAAAGAGATTAGTGACCATTATGGTCCAATTCCATCATTTTACCAGTCTTGGAAGTGAAGCTCAGAGGTAGGCAGTAAGAACTCTTGTCAAAAGGCTGCATTAAAATTGGTTAGATTTAAGGCCATAAGGAGGAATTAGAGAATGGGGGCTGATCATTCTCTAGATGAATGAGACTGTGGACCTCTTGGTCTCAGCATAAATGACTTTGTGGGTTTTAGAAGCCACACAGTGATGCTGGAACCAATTCCATTCTGAAACCACTTGGTAAAAACACATTTGGTGAAGGCCTTGCCTGAGTATACAAACATGTGTGTAGGTTGGTGGGAGTCTCTATGAAGAGGACCATGATGTACTTGCCAACAAGGAAAGAAGTTGCTTTGACAGAAATTAATCATGACTCACTACAAAAGAATAGATGGGAGTATCTTTGGTTAAAAAAAAAAAAAAAACTTCTCTGAAGAATCCTTTTCTGAAGGATTAAGATACCTCACAGGTCATCTAACCCAATGCCTTTATTGAACAGTTCAAAGGATTATAGACAAAAAGTGAGAAGGGGCCTTAGAAATTATGGCCCAATCCCTTCATTTTTCAGATAGCAAAATGGGCCCAAAAATGTAAGTTGTCTTATATTACAAGGTAGTAAGTGATAAAGCTGAATTCAAATTCTGATCCTTCAGCTCAAGACACAATACTCTCTCTACACTGTACATGCTGGGAAAAAACTGAAGCCCATGAAGATGAAATTATTTGCCAAACATTAAAGCAAGTTGACAAAGGTGACATTTGAACCCATGACCTCTGGCTCTATATTCAGGAGTTTACAATTGCATCCCTCTGCCACCTAGCTGTATGCTTAGAATCAAGCTAAGGACTCTATAATTTCCACAAGCAAGCCAGATATCTTCAGGAACTGGAAAATGGCTACTAGGTTAGATTTGTAGAAGCTCAAAAGTTATACTTCCTCTTTGCCTGACTGGAAAAGTATATCAATGAAATATACTTTTCGGATATCTGGGGAAATAGCTTCAGTGTTCTCTGAACTAGGGTTAGCCATGTAGAAGATGTCTAAGATACACCTTGGATTCTGTAAAACTATCTCTAAAAGGCAGCAAGATCTTTAAAATCTATCCCTGACTTTCCCAACACTGTCTCCTTTTCCAAAGTTCGAGGCAGAGTGAGTTTATTTACATCAATGGCCAGATAGGATCCATGCTTCTTGAGCATCTTCCAATTAGAAAATGTTTGCTACAAAAGAAGCTAACCCTGAAGAGTAGGGAGATTAGTAGGGCACATACAGTTTCATTAGATTACTGTACTCTTTATCCTGTCTCCAGCTCTTAATGATGGCAAAACCCCAGAGTGTTCCAGGGTTCTCTTTGGGAAACTTATAAATGTTTCCCTACAGATTTAATCATTTCTGTGAGTGCTTGACATGGGAATGAGTGAAAGAACAGAAGCCTTTTTGTATAGAGTGGGTTCTTCACAGTTAACCAGACTCAATAAATGAAAAATCCAGGACATTCCCATATCAGTGCTTCCATGGTGGGGATAGAGCTGAAGTGGGGATTTGAACATAGCAGGCAAAGTACCTCTTTCCCTAAGGCTTGCCCTTAACTAGTTGATGTCCCAGATGGTGCCCTCATGATTACCCATAAATAGCTCTGATTCTCTAAGTCTTGTTAATGCCAGCCAGATAAGATACAATAGAAAAACTTTGCAGAAGCTCAAAGAGTTATCTTCCCTCCCAGAAATCAGACAGCTTGTAATGCTATCATAAAAAGAGTTCATAAAAGTGAGTCTGAAAATGAAAACAAAGCCATCTTTCTGCCATGGGTTCTTCTTCCACTAGGAAAGAAATATATGCTGTCAGCTGAGACTGT